>OZ024858.1:9517064-9547064 GCA_964017155.1 Oasisia sp. SBJ-2009
GGAGACGGAGACGGAGACGGAGACGGAGACGGAGACGGAGACGGAGACGGAGACGGAGACGGAGACGGAGACGGAGACGGAGACGGAGACGGAGACGGAGACGGAGACAGAGCAGAGAGACAGAAACAGAGATTGAAAAATAGACAGAGAGACGACAGCGAAGACGAGTTCTCCTACAAATGTGTCAACGATGTCCAATCAGTTTAACTCTCGAATAACTCGCCACAGGACACAGACTATCAAGACTAAGCACCAAGACACGTGACTACGTGGATTACCAGCGCAGGCGGACACGTGCATGGTGCACGGCCGTCGGTCACTGCGAGTGCACTTAGTGCAGAACCTCTCCGTTTAACGAAGACAAGTACTTCTTAGAATAAATTCATTTTTACTTTTTGGCCCAAAATATCGCGTGAGCGAATATTGGGATGTTGACGTAACGACCGGGGTAGACTTCCGGGTATCTATCTTAATTACTCGACGTGCGGTTGTCGTATTACGACAGTAATTGATCAGTTACTAGATCAGGACGATTCTTACATAAAGCTCTGTATGCTCAATTGCATAAATATCCACTGTATTATGCTGAAACATGTGGATCAAGTTTTAAAATCAGTATGCATTGGCTTTGGAACGTAGTAAATATTGGTTAGCGAGACCGTGAGACTCGACAAACATTCCAACTTGAAGCATGGACCATTTGCAACTACACGTTCCTCTCAATATATTTCCTTCGTGTTATGCTTATGGTGAGATGTTCACATTTCTCAAATATCAACATACGTTTGAACGCGGCTATCCTGATCCAGGATGTTCGCCAACAACTTTGATTTCAATATGCTGTCACATATTCATCGCGAGAAAAGGGGACGGCTGCAAATGCTGACATACCACGACCTCTCCCCAGACTCAATCAGTCACACATTTGATGTTATCATTGTTCTTTGATAATAATTGAGGCCATCGTTGTGGGAAATATCAAAAATTATTCACTTGCACTTAATCTTTTACCGGCAACAAAAATTGCTCACGAATTGATACCAACATTTATACAGATGTAATACAACGTTCTGTGTTCTGCGGCAATACTAAACAAACATATTTGACGATGATCTCTGATGACGCAAAAGCGTAAGGATACGAGAAACCAGACCAGACCATGCGGAAATGTACACATGAAGAGATGTCGTAAATTGCCACCTATACTCGCGATTAATTTCAGGGTAAGTTCGAATGACACTTCAGAGAATAAATTAACTTGATTCCTTTTCAACGAAATAGGTATTTACGGTGTATTGTAATTAATTATTTCCTATGCACACGACTACGATGACACATCGTATGCAGACACTATCTATATCATCAGTCTTCATTACACTCTTGTCGATACAGTTCGACAATATTACACCAGTAATTATTTAGTGAGTGGCTTCTTTTTACGAGTAGTCGTCTTGCTTCTAGCTTAAGGACGGATTATTTCCGGGCCTGGTTTATATTCCCGTTATTGCCATACGGTACGTGTAGTCACGTGTGTAGTCACGTGTGTTGTCACGTGCCTGGCCCGAAGAAGACATATGATTGGTTGTAGCAAATGTATGGTTAGACAGCATTAGCTGTGGCTTTGTATTAGTTTTAGGATATCATCAGACAAACAATTACCCATTTATCAACACCAATAACTAAAGTAATAACAACAACAGTACTACCAGGTTTTAAATGAATTGAAACATGGCTTAGTTGACTGTAGTTTAAATAGGTTTGAATACATTAATTTCCCCATGTACGTATGACTCATACTAAAACCAAACAGTAACAATAATATCGCATTAAATAATAGTAACAATAACAAAGATAGGAAATACTTTGACATCTATGAGTACTATGACAGAATGGAATTACTGAAATACAAAATGTAATCCGCGTTTTCCGAAACATGTATTATTATTATTTAGTACCATAATTCCGTGATGAAGAAGACCACTGAGCACCGTCTGTAAGGCAATATCGTCATAATGACAATGTCGATAACTGCGATATGTAAATATCAACATTATCTCTGTATGTGTGCTACTATTGACATGGTCATCTCCCAGGTCTAGCTCCTCCCCGCACTGTCGACGGTGGTCGTACATTAGTTGGTAGGCAGGCGGACTGACGCGCCGGCCACTGGACAGACTCTACGGGTCGACGAACACCTCGCTAGAGCCTCGCTAGAACCGCCTCCTGGTTGCTGGCGTAACACGCCCCGTGTCTATCGACTCATCCAGTAGCGTCGTTCCGTCGGTCAGCGCCTCTCGTTCTCAGCACGACGTTTCCCGCTGCTATTGCTGCAGTATCGAGCGCTGGTCGAGTGTGCCGTACGCAGTCGTTCTGCGGTTGTGCGGGCTGGTTTCACTATTAGGGGCATCTACATGCGTCGTTCTAAAGTCGAGCGGTATCATTCTGACGATAGGTAAAAACACGGCGCTCTGTGTGCGAATAGTTGAACTTCGCGTGCGGGTGAATTGAGCAGTTGTTGTTGGTAATGAGCAAACAGGAAGTGGGATGAAGACGCTGTTGCGGCTTGTGTCTCTGCTGAGAATGTGACGAAAACTGCAGCAATTACGTGCGGAAATAACGACAGCGGAAACTTACCCTGTAACAATCGTCTGACACTTTCACCGAAGAAAGTATCGAACAGTTGCCGAAAAAGAAACACTTACGGGTAAGGAACACCTGTATGAAACTTGCAATAACTTCTTTGGATATTAGTGTAATTGTTACAGACAATGTCTTTGGTAAACTGAGTAATGGTAGCTTGATATTTTATGTTTTATTAAGGTATCATTTTAAATAACGTCACATTGCAGTCATCACTACGCACAACGCACGTGATGCCAACTAAAAGCACAAAGAAACTGCAACAAAAGTACACCAACTCGTTGGTAGTGTGCTACGAGTGTTGACATAAAATATTACTGTGTGCTTTAAATAGCCAGTCTCGGCGCAGTGGTTGTGTTTTATTGTTGCTTTTCGACGCAATGTCTACGACATTACAAGTGCATTTCAGTGACACCCTTGAGAGACTCCGTCTTCAGGAGTCCGAATGTGCATGACTGATCTTCTGGTTGTAATTGGACAGACGCCGACGGCAGATAATGCCGGCGACGTGCCTGTTTCGGCACGGCAATCCCGTTTTACAGCGCGAGAGAGAGAACGCAATGGATATAAAGCTGGACGATGCGTGTCTTAGCGATAAGAGTTCGGCTTTTATTGGTGCGTCAAAGTTCGCGAGGTACACCGTCACACAACATAAGTCGCGCGCTTCCTGGCAGGCAATGTCTAGGGACAGTTTCGCTCAAATTCCTCTTAACCCTGTTTTTTCTCATTAAGATTGATTTCGCTTTTTAAAAGTGATCTTGTATGCTGAAAACACTCAACACCACAGGAACATTTTGGTTGGTGTGTCACGGAAATAATCTCCCCTGTGACATGTCGGTAGTTGTTTGCATTAAACAGCTCGTTAAATATAACAATGGATTTTTGTATTGACGAATGATCCTTACGACGCCGCCATCTTGGTGAAATGGGCTTTACGCGAGAGACCAATAAGCAGAAAAGTACAGAGAGACCAGGCGTGCACCACTGTGCTTTCTCCCACACTGATGCGCCGGCTAATTGATATTCCTGTGCTGACGTAGGCACCGTCATTTGGTGCCACACATAGACACAATAGAACACTGACGCACGAGACAAAGACGACGACGGAGCTGGCCTAATTAACTGGCCACCGTAGACCCGTGGAGTGTTGATTACATGACCAGCGATCTTAGTGGAATTAGTTCAAATATAAACCGTGACGTCAACATCGATAGTGCAGTGACATACGTCATAATAAAGTCATCACAGACGACGTGGGATTTTGTTAACATAAATGGGCATACGTCATAACTATATCATCACGGACGTGTTCGGAAATGGGTTCATGTAGGCTCTATGCAACGTATCCTAAATAGCGTGAAATTCAAATTAATCAAGCAGTAACAAGAATAACTGTCACGATTGCGATCAAAATGAGTTTGATATGGTACCAGAAAGAGACAATTACATAAAATAAATCTAGAGTTCATACCATAACGCAAATATAACATATTTTGCAATATTGATTGTTTATATATATATATATATATATATATATATATATATATATATATATATATATATATATATATATATATATATATATATATATATATATATATATATATATATATATATATATATATATATATATATATATATATATACATTTTGATCGTAATTCTTCCAACATTTTCAAGTTCGCACATATGCAGCCACGAAAATGGGCACTACACGAATTCATAAATAGGTGAAGTAGTTGTAGCCGAACGTGTACTGCTGTGTGGAGCGGAAGTCTGGCATCTAACAATAGAAGTAGAATGAATAGTCCACAGGAATATCACCATATTGTCTGCGGGAGTAACTGAATGTCTACTGGAACAATAGTGTTCCAGTAAGCATACAAAACAAGAACGCTATGTAGATGTCGACAATCGTCGCACGAGGTGCAGAGCCTAAAAGGTCGGTGCTACCGCATAACACACCAAGAATTATATTTACGATAAGTTTATCCGAGAAATGTGTTGAAGTGACAGCTCTCCCGTCCTACCCGGCCTACAAATGGTGATGATGAAGATGCTACTGATAAACGTCCAACCAATCTGTGGATGAACTTCGATAAGCTTAGCAAACGTACATTGTACGTTAGTTTTTGTTATAGGTACATAGATTATTACCAAAACAACCCAGATCTGCGTGGTGGAATATTGCCATTTTTCACACAACTAAAAATTAACGATGAATTTATGTTGGTATAGGTAACTCGTATGGTTTAAAAAATAATAATTTGCAAGGTAATTCGCCGGCAGTGTAATTCAGTGTGCTATTTTGATATAGCTAACCGAACTGTAACCGAGGTGGCGTGTTGTTGTATGTAGACGTTGTCCTTCTAGTTGACCAGGACATGGGGCACCAATATGTCTAGGATGAATCTACGACCCCACGGAGGCGAAGGGAGACTTATTTCTTTTTAAAATACTCATGTCACTAATTCACCTCTTATTATGAAACCAGTTGTTCGGAACGTAGCACGTAATGTCGATTAAGACGTAACACGTGATCTAACAATCGGTGGAGGCTCGCGCGCGTGGCAAATACTTGATCAAACGGTCACGGACTCAAATAGACGCTGGCACAATTAATAATGATTATATCTACCCACATGCGAACTCATTATACTGTTCATGTACCGACGCTGTTTTTCTTTAATATTTTGTATACATTTCTCGCGCGACTGTCCATTACCAAAACATCCTGCGGAGTAACAGGTATTTTTACTAGTAGGTAGTAATACTATAGGATATTATTCACTGATGAATGATCACACACAAAAGTTAATCAATGAATCGTCGATTATGCCTCATGTCGTGTTCAAAGTTTAATCATCAGCCACGCTGCGAGTGTCATTCTCATTGCATCAGATCACATATTACTCGGCGTTTAATTTCACCTTCATTTTTCATCTGTTTTGACTTTTTAATGCTTACTTGCTGTTCATTTAGAATGTAAAAAACAATTCTGCACATAACGCGTTGAGCGTTCGTGGTCTGGTTTCATGTAAAGCATCTTGTTTCTCGTGATGGACGCAAAACGTTAGGCGTCTGCATAACGATGGATAACTTCGGTGAAATAAACCCATTCTAAAGGAAGCGTATTTTCGGCATTGTGTCACTAAACTCCAGAATTACGTTGGCTATTTATAAAATGCGTAGTACGGCCAATCGTATCGGGAACAATATTGATGGGTAATGTAACATGGACGTACGTTACATGCATGGAATCGTAATGCCTTATCGCGTGTCTGCCTGAAATCACATCGTATACCCAACCACGCACGCAGAACCGTAAAACTGGAGCGCGTGTATTTTATCTTCATGGAAACCGCCAAGTACAAGTCCAATGCGACGTCACATACTGGTTCGTTCAATATTACGTTGCAATGAAACTTGAATGCAAGAAGATTTATTAGTAAGCACGTAAAAAGCCAATTAAATCCATGTACGATTGGTTGATATAAAAATGTCGTCTGGCATCGTGTGTGTTATTTATGAACGACCATGTGTGCGGATTGTTAAACGGGTCACACGTTGTGACAGCAGAGGCGGTCATGCGTGTAGGATTGTAACTGATTCATTACGTACATCATTGATTAAACAGAAACAAAGATAAAAGTAGGCTTTTTGAACACATCGATGAAGACGTTTATATATGAACTGGGTGAAGGCATTTGATCTTTACGGTCGTTTTGCACGAATGGGATGAACGAGATATAGGACAAGATGATTATGGGTAGCCATTGACAAATTTTACAAGTACTTAGCTACAACCATCGGTGTAGTATTGGTAAATGAATATCCGTAGAGACAGGTTTCAGTTCGGTTTTATTAGTTCACTTATTGGTAAATATGTAGGAAATATTCATAATATGCCGAACTCAGAGAAAGGAGCACATTCATCACACGACCCATCAGGAGTCTCCCTGGTATGTACACGATGCAGTGCCGAAGAAGAAACACGTACACGTAGACGTAGACGTAGACGTACACATAAACACAAGCGTGTGTGCGTGTGCGTGTGCGTGTGCGTGTGCGTGTGCGTGTGCGTGTGCGTGTGCGTGTGCGTGTGCGTGTGCGTGTGCGTGTGCGTGTGCGTGTGCGTGTGCGTGTGCGTGTGCGTGTGCGTGTGCGTGTGCGTGTGCGTGTGCGTGTGCGTGTGCGTGTGCGTGTGCGTGTGCGTGTGCGTGTGCGTGTGCGTGTGCGTGTGCGTGTGCGTGTGCGTGTGCGTGTGCGTGTGCGTGTGCGTGTGCGTGTGCGTGTGCGTGTGCGTGTGCGTGTGCGTGTGCGTGTGCGTGTGCGTGTGCGTGTGCGTGTGCGTGTGCGTGTGCGTGTGCGTGTGCGTGTGCGTGTGCGTGTGCGTGTGCGTGTGCGTGTGCGTGTGCGTGTGCGTGTGCGTGTGCGTGTGCGTGTGCGTGTGCGTGTGCGTGTGCGTGTGCGTGTGCGTGTGCGTGTGCGTGTGCGTGTGCGTGTGCGTGTGCGTGTGCGTGTGCGTGTGCGTGTGCGTGTGCGTGTGCGTGTGCGTGTGCGTGTGCGTGTGCGTGTGCGTGTGCGTGTGCGTGTGCGTGTGCGTGTGCGTGTGCGTGTGCGTGTGCGTGTGCGTGTGCGTGTGCGTGTGCGTGTGCGTGTGCGTGTGCGTGTGCGTGTGCGTGTGCGTGTGCGTGTGCGTGTGCGTGTGCGTGTGCGTGTGCGTGTGCGTGTGCGTGTGCGTGTGCGTGTGCGTGTGCGTGTGCGTGTGCGTGTGCGTGTGCGTGTGCGTGTGCGTGTGCGTGTGCGTGTGCGTGTGCGTGTGCGTGTGCGTGTGCGAGTGCGAGTGCGTGTGTGTGACAAGGTGTATTACATATTGGTTAACATATATATATATATATATATATATATATATATATATATATATATATATATATATATATATATATATACCATACATGTTATCCATTACGTAATACATCTTGTCACAACGTTGATTGCGCGATTACGCAACATGGCCATTTTCAGAGAGCGAGCAACTAATATATTGGCAGTACCGTGTTTTGCTTGAGAAGTTGTCATGCTCGTAGGCAGAACCCGTTCTACGTGCGTTTAGACTAAAGCATTATTCATATCTTGGCAACGATGACGTCTCTAAAAACGTGGTCAAATCAGCAGTCAAAAACGCGAAGGCTACATGAACAGTCAAACGTATCTGTCTCGCCAGCGACTGTTATAAATTGCACTTTAAAGTAATCAGTGGATGCCCGTATGACAGCTATAGGATGGATTGAGAATAGTTAACAAAGGTAGCTATTTTAGCGAAGGCAATGTCGTCTACGGAAATGCCATGCAAAAGAATAGCTCATCTCTTTTGGGAAATAAAGAAGCATATTTATAAGATACATTTATAAATACCAAACCCAGTGCAGCAAGGACAAATCCCATGATTTATGATTATTATTTAGGTCAGCCACAGATTTACTGAAGACTTAACGCGATATATTATTGACATTGATTAAAAAAGAAACGGTCCTACGGGTGTTTAGAATGTTCGTAATACGGACATTCAGCCGGTCTGACAGCGAAGACGACAAGCACATGTTCTGTACCGGCCTGGAAAAGTGACATCTAGTGATATCGACATTTTTTACCACGGCGCAACTGATTGTATTTTTCTTTTTTGATTGGTATAACATATGCAATTTATCTACGCACGGCGAATATTCGCACTGCGATAACCCTATTTCTGGTACATTTGCCTATAGAAAAACATCCTCGATATTGGCCGGCAACGTTTCATCTGTGCGATAGTAACTCAATTTGTTTTTGACCAATTTACTTGCGATGATGAGTATTCAGCTTGTAACACCGTAACGTGGTTACGGAAATGACTTCATCGACTTTCTTTTTATGGAGTCTGGAAATGGCGCGACTTGATCGAATGTATCGTTGACCGTCGCTGAAGGCTACTTACTAGACCAAACATGGTCCCGGGGAAATTGCAACGATCAAAATAGGAATCTTCAAAAACTAATTAAAGTAAAAAGTGAAAAAGAAACCGCCATCAAGTATGGTCACGTGCTAGTGTATTTATCGGGGAAACATTGTGACGGCCAATTAATTTGTGTCATGTCAAGTTGTCGCGCTTCACGCAATTGTATTGATTGGTCGTAATGTGGCACTGAAAGTCATTGCTCGATTGTATGTTGCCAGATGACATACTAAGCAGGGGTTGTGTAATAAAGTATTGACGGATGAAGCTCTTGGATGTCTTTGCAATGAACGTCACGATTCTATGTTCATTAGGGGATGTCGGAAATGAGTTTTCAAAATTGGCGTTATTCGGAGACACATTTCCTGTTGAACTACGACGCGGCAATGTCCTGTGTGACACATACAAAATACTGGGCAAACAGCATTCAATGCAGACATTACATCAACGTGTATATCGATAAGAAATAAAAAATACGCGGCGCCTAATTGAAAGAGAGCGGTGCAGGAATTGACAAAAACAATGCGAATATTCAGAAGAGCAGAAACAACGATAATAACAATATATACTCGTCCTATGGGAACCCACGGACGAGTACAACTAGGAAATATCGAGTAATATAAAGATATTTTAAAGTAGTGGGAATATCCACCAACTCTTTATGTGTGCCGATTTGCGATGGTCTAAACTGGCCTGTATTGGTTAAACTGCAGACTATAACATTGGAGAAGACTAACACGTAACCTAATCAAATCAGGCGTGAATATAGGGAATAGACGTTTATTGTAGATTAAAATAGTGTTCTTTACACTGAGTATTTTGCGATATGTGTTCACTACTTATGGGCAGCAGTAAGTGTTATTGCTACTGTTTTGTATTCGTATTTGTCATGGTTATTTAAGATGCACTTAAATTTAAGTTCTGACGGGTGTATCGTGGAGAGACGGCTAACAATTGGTCAGAAAATTGATTTCAGTTTATATTCCAGAGTCTTCACTTGTTATATTGTGTAGCTAGTGTTGTGTTGAACTGTTTAGTGTAAAGCAGTCGCTGTCTTTTTAATGTATGATTGAAATCGTCAACATGTGTTAGAAAGCCCATTAGATTGGTGCGTTGGTGGAATGGGACAGGTTCATCAGTGCCATTATATAACAGCACTGTGACATTGTCGCTATCCGTAGGCATCGTATGGTCTACAGGAATTTCATCGAGACACTCATGTAACGTAGTCGGGACAGCTCAACTATTTAGTGTACAAGTGCAATAGTCTTTCGCACCCTCTCTCTCTCCACCCCTCCCTCTCTCAATCCCGACCCTCTACACCTCCCTTTCCTACGTCTCCCTCTCTTCACCCTCTTCCCATCTAAACCACCTGCCTTCGTCCTCCCCTACCTCTCACAACCCCTCCCTTCCTCCACGCCTCCATTTCCCACCCCTCCCTCTCTCCACCCAACCCTTTCCATCCTCTCCCTCTATCCACCCTCTATATCGCCACTATTCCCTTTCTACACCTCTCCCTTTCTCCACCCTCTCTTCAATCCTACACTGTCTCCGACCCTTCTCTCCACCCCTAATACTCTCCACCCCCTCCTTTCCCCATCCATCCCTCTTTTAACCATCTACCTCTCTCCACTCATCCACTCTCCACCCGTCACTCTTTCTACCCCTTTACTTTCTCCACCCTCTCACCACATTCTCCTTATCTCCGTCCCCTCACTCTCTCCACCCTCTTCCTTTCTCCACCACTCCCACTGTGCACCCCTCGCTCTCTCCACCCCGTCACACTCTCCACCCTCTCCCCTTTTCCACCCCTCCCAATCTCCACTCTCTCCTTTTCTCCACATCCTCTATCTCCACCCCGCCTATAACATGATATTACAGCAAACACCCGACTGGTCTGAAGCATCACAGCAACAACGAATTGAACGAATTCCCTAAGAATTTAGTTACGCATCGTGTATTGGGTATTGTCTTTTAAGCAGTTATTTATACATTTGATTGACGTTTTTAGTTAATGCCGTTTAGCTGTAGCGGGGTTTTTCTAACAACCTACGAGGAGGAAATTACCGATAACGAAACGGCACTTGAATTTGCCCCCGCACACAATTTCAGCCTGGAAATTGCTCTTCGCTAACATCTCGCGGGAAACATCATTGTGCAGCGTTATTCCAACCCCAACGTCATCAACTGGTCGACCTCGTCTCTGCTAACTCTTCATCTCAAAGTAACGATTGCATTTGTGGCGGCATGGACCCTGATTGAGCTGCCGAATAGCGGCAATGCAATGACGACTCGGCCTTCCTATAGAGCGCACTTAAGATGCGGCGTTGGCGCCTCTTTGATGAGTATATATATGATTTGGCGGAGGTCGATACGTCATTAGGCACTCTGTGTTACTTTCATGTAATCACTGAAAACGCCGACGACAGCCAGACACAGACATAGAAAGAGAGAGAGAGAGAGAGACAGAGAGACAGAGAGACAGTGAGACAGACGAACAGACAGACAGACAGACAGACAGACGGACGGACGGACGGACGGACGGACGGACGGACGGACGGACGGACGGACGGACGGACGGACGGACGGACGGACGGACGGACGGACGGACGGGCGGGCGGGCGGGCGGGCGGGCGGGCGGGCGGGCGGGCGGGCGGGCGGGCGGGCGGACGGACGGACGGACGGACGGACGGACGGACGGACGGACGGACGGACGGACGGACGGACGGACGGACGGACGGACGGACGGACGGACGGACGGACGGACGGACGGACGGACGGACGGACGGACGGACGGACGGACGGACGGACGGACGGACGGACGGACGGACGGACGGACGGACGGACGGACGGACGGACGGACGGACGGACGGACGGACGGACGGACGGACGGACGGACGGACGGACGGACGGACGGACGGACGGACGGACGGACGGACGGACGGACGGACGGACGGACGGACGGACGGACGGACGGACGGACGGACGGACGGACGGACGGACGGACGGACGGACATACAGCTAGACAGACAGACAGATGGATGGATGGATGGATGGATGGATGGATGGATGGATGGATGGATGGATGGATGGATGGATGGATGGACAGACAGACAGACAGGCAGACAGGCAGACAGGCAGACAGGCAGACAGGCAGACAGGCAGACAGGCAGACAGGCAGACAGGCAGACAGGCAGACAGGCAGACAGGCAGACAGGCAGACAGGCAGACAGGCAGACAGGCAGACACAGAGGTGATAGAGACAGCGACACAGAGGTGAGACAGGCAGATGTACCAAAAACATACAAAATATAATAAAATAATATTAATATTACAATAATAATGAACAAACTCGGACGATTGTTCGTGAACACACACGTACACACGGGCACACGTCAAACACATGTGCACATATACTCCACAATGCAATAATGGGAACCTGACGTTGCGATTCATTAGTTAAAAACAAACACATACTATTCACAAATTTCGCACACAGTTGTAGTACTAATAATAGCTACTTTCAGTTCGCGCGTTTACTTCAGTCGTGCGACAACGATCGCGTGTCGGCAAACTTCATTGGGTGTTCATGTTGACAGTGTTTATGTTTCATATCACAAAGATCTATTCTCTATCATCATATTGTGATATTTGTCCATCTGATCTACTTTTTTTGAACGCATGTGTAAGTTTGTTACATTATTAATTTAATAACCTCTGGTTGTTTGTCAGTTCGTCCAACCGTCAATTCTATGTGTCATTGATCAGGTTATGATGCAACGACTGTGCACTGATGCCCCAGTTTTTTCTATTACATCTCCATGACCCAAGCATGTATTGCTGGTTATGCAATTTACAGCACGCTGCACATTTCATCAGCAAGCTTAACGAACCTTGGTAGATGTCATGTTAGACCGCGCAGTTGTGTACTCGACGTACCAGGCTCTTCGTGTGTGTCCGCAAATGTGGAGATGGTACGTAACCATTTCGAATAAATCAGCAACATTGGATGTAATTTGTTTTCACTTCACATCATCTATCATATAATTTGGTCGTTGAGACAATCGCAGATCTGATTCCACCACTCCTTGTCTTTTGTTGCCATTTGTAACTCGTATAAGTCTAGGTCTGTCCAATCTTTGACGTTGGTTTGCCAGTTCGTTTTCTGCGTGCGTGGCTCTGTTTTCTTTACTACGCACTGGTCCATGACGATTTTTACCAGGACATTAGATCGTGTGACACGTCCATTCCATCCCAGTTTACGTCATCTCACTGTCGACGTGATGCCTAACTGTGGAACGAGATATGGACCCAATATTCGTTTCACTTCTTCGATGGTGATATGGTCTGTCTGTTGGATGTGCAAGATTGGTCGGTAACATCTCATCGCCATAACTTGTATTCTCAGTTGCAGTGCAAGGTCCGTGTCACGGAAGCATACAGAAACATTGACATGAAAATGCAACGAGTTATTTTGTTTCCATGGTGATGCTTTTGTTTGTCGACATTGATTTTAGTCTTGCAAGTGCGGCAGAGGTTTGTGAGATTCTGAAAAGAACTTCTAGTTTTGATCCCACTTCCGAGAGCGGTGCGCTGAGATATTTCAAGTTTGCAACAGTTTCTATTTTGTTATGAACTTTATTTTGTCTGCATTTATTTCCATCTTATGGTATACAGAGGTTTATACCTGAAGTGTTATATAATAATAATAATAATAATAATAATAATAATAATAATAATAATAATAATAATAATAATAATAATAATAATAATAATAATAATAATAATAATAATAATAATAATAATAATAATAATAATAATAATAATAATAATAATAATAATAATAATAACAATAATAATAATAATAATAATAATAATAATAATAATAATAAGGGTATATTGCCATTTTCAACATTCATTACATGTTAAATTGGAATGTAGTCTGGCGTTGATTCACATAGTGCCTATAGAGTAAAATAAAATATGGCAAATACATATATAATATACAGAGTACATAATATTATGTTAAAATGATAAAAAGACATTATTTTGATCTAATAAATAAATAATATCTCAGACTTTTTTAAATAATAGATTATATATTTAAAAATAATTATATTAATCTAGTTAATACAAAATACATATATATAAAATGCCCTTTAAAATGTTAAATTATATTCTATAAAATATTATTTTAAGTTAGTAAAAAATGTCATTTAAATTATATTTACAATTGAATTATATGTAAAATTGAATTATATTGAATTGTATTGAATTATATTGCAAGTTTTGCTAGGTTAGTCAATTCTTGCTCATCTCCTGCTAGGCCATTGATGTCATCAGCAAATTTCAAGTTTTGCATCGTTTTTTCCTCTAATGTTGACCGTGCCTATATGTCATTCAAGGTGCATGATGCCTACCAGAGTTGTTTGTTTGCAACATTAATTTGAAATAAAACAAGATAAATTGGAATTGAGGAGACGTATTTAAAGGAATCAGTTTGTTACGATGGGATGTGGTTAACTCTCTGGAGATTCCTGCATAAAGTGGATCACTAAACTTGACACGATCATCGTCTGGTTCCGGGTCCGATAGGTCGATCGATTTTTGGCAATATGCAAATACCAGAACATGGAAGAACAAATTGCATCGACCCCCTCAGAGTCGATGTACTTGAATCAACCTGATTAAAACGAGATGTAAGCAGAGATATGCTTCCGAGTGTCGGCTATTCAATATTTCATAAGCGCGTCGCGCCCTCAAGCAATGGCGAAGATTGAAGTGGGTGAGCGCGCGACAGTTAGACGACAAAGATCCGATAGTTGTAATTATATCGGCGCCCCGGGTTTGTAATCATATTACCTTGCGTTGTTCATACGGCCCAATCCACGTCCTTTAAGTCGAGAGCAGCGAGATGTAAGAAACGACTAACAGGATTAGTAGACGTTCTTGGAATACACTCTAACACTGGTGTGCGGTCATCTTCACATAGTTGCACTGATTTATCTGATGTGTGACTCTTATCGTTTCATGCAGGCACATTACAGACGTATTTAAGGTGAATGTTATTGTTAATCTTTATTGTCTACATTAATATGTCGACATAATGCGTTATATGTGGTATTGAATATCCACAGGAATTAATCGGTAACATTAAACAATTACAACTAACTCATGCATGGGCATCAACGAGACACAACAATAAATATAAGTATTAATTAGTACTAAGGTAAGCAAGAATGATCTCCTGTTAGTAATGATCTTACGATCTCCTGTTAGTAACCATTACATACTAGATTTAAGGCCGTAACAATGTATATCAATTAGCTAATTAATTTCTGACAATAAAATTATAATCAAACTTGCACCAATATAACGGTAGTTAAAACTTCTGCTAGCGAAATGTGCATTAGTTATATATCACAAGGATATACCTAAGATGTGTTTGCGTTATTATTTACAAATAGTGCATTTGTTGCAAAAGTGTATTATGTGCTGGACTTGTAAAGAAATGAATCGTTGAATCCAAGAAAAAAATAAACGAAATATCGTGTAAGCCATACTTAGGATGTATTGTTGTTTATTTTGTCTAGTAATGAAGAAATTGGACCGTCGAGTATTATATGTAACGTATAGCGTTCCCAGTGACTAATTTATCAGCACTAGATGTCACATATAAACGGAACAAAAAACCCAAAGGCATCGGTTGTCACCATTACAGAAGGTAATCTTAAAATCGTTCACGATAGCGCCCTCTCTAGAGTGGTTCATCACTCATTTCAAATCCTAAAACGGGAAAATAATGTGACACCGTAAGCGAGTAACTCTAAATAATTCCCTTTTGGTTGTTTTTATTACATCGCTAATATTGGTTTGTCAGGTATTAATTATCCTGCGAAGCTTCTTGCAAACACAGAAAGAGTTTAATGACCGTGGGAGGTGATACTAACACATTGCCCACAAAGTTAGCTCCTCCATATGTGGATATCCCCCCAAAAAACCAATACGATTACCTATATATCGCATGACACATGATTATTCTATACTATTATCATTATCATTATATTATAATATTTATAAATTTCACACGTTGTTGTACGTGAGTCAGCCAGTGATAATCGCGTATACTTCTCTTAGTTCGCCAAGAGAAACGACTATCAACGTTTCTGTGGCCACCGGAAGATGTCGTGGTACTCACACATAACCGTCAGGGGTTCACAGATTGTCCGTTTCCACATTATTTCTACTGCTGCCTTCATCATCCTAAAATCAACACTTTAATTTGGCCTAAACAAAATGACCACTTACAGCGGTGTGTGTGTGTGTGTGCGGTGTGTGTGTGTGTGTGTGTGTGTGTGTGTGTGTGTGTGTGTGTGTGGGTGGGTGGGTGGGTGTGTGTGTGTGTGTGTGTGTGTGTGTGTGTGTGTGTGTGTGTGTGTGTGTGTGTGTGTGTGTGTGTGTGTGTGTCAGTGTGTCTGTGTCTGTGTGTGTGCGTGTGCGTGTGCGTGTGCGTGTGCGTGTGCGTGTGCGTGTATATATATATATATATATATATATATATATATATATATATATATATATATATATGCTATGCTATGCTATGCTATGCTATGCTATGCTATGCTATGCTATGCTATGCTATGCTATGCTATGCTATGCTATGCTATGCTATGCTATGCTATGCTATACTATACTATGCTATACTATACTATATTATACTATACTGCCTGCACTTCCCAATTTGAAATGCTCAAATGTTAAAACCACATCCATTTTCCTGCGAAACAAACGTATTTTGGCAATATTGGTGGTACCGCATGTCCGATGGTTCGACGTTACAGATCTCTACGCTGGCTAATTCTGCGTAGAGAAACAGGAAACAGACACCGTCGCGATAAGACGTCAGTTCACTGTATGTCTAACTGGCTATTTATGTTTGCAGCCTCGGCCGTGCCGTCTTACAAGGGAAGCGGCCAACGCCCGCAGTGTCAGTGAGTGAGTGCAACGTCTTATCGTGACACGTGAGCGACGCCTGTGTCTCGTGTCACCGTCTAGTCACTGACATCACGTGTCAAACGTGTCGCCATTACGCAAGTAGCTGCCGTATTGTGAACAGCGAGTGAGAAACGACAATCCGGACACTGAGTGTTGACAGACACTTTTGATCGCGTAACAAATGGTGGATCGTTAAAGCGTTCGTTTCATGTCAAAACGTAACGATTGTACTGTATTTTGATGCTATGTTGACGGGTTGCTGGCACCGCGAAACTAAGATGACCAGATTACGTCACTGCGTTTGGGTTTTGGAATGACCACATATCCGATTAGGACCAAAACGGGACTTCGTTCGTGCATCCGGCGGGTTGCAATCGCGTAATAAATCGTACACTCGTATGGCATTTTAAAGAGAATCAAACGGATACGATTGCTGACTCCTCTCCACGTCCTCGGACTCGTGTTTGACCATTCGGACAGTCACTGCAATCACGGGCTGTGTTCACCGCCAGCGTGACGACAATTTGTAGATGACTTGTGTCCGTGTCTTCGATCTCGGACACTGACGAAGGAGACACCGCGATGGCCGACCTCAACGGCAGCGGCGTCGAGTACGTCGCCTCTGACCATCTGTATCCGAACCAGTCGCTGACCAACGTCACCGACTACGGACACTCGGGCGTCACGCCGCTGACCATGGTCTTCGCCACGCTCTACGGACTCATCTGCGCCGCGGGGTTGCTAGGCAACGGTCTGGTGATCTTCGTCGTGCTGCGCTACACGAAGATGAAGACGGTGACGAACATGTACATCCTGAACCTGGCCGTCGCCGACCTGTGCTTCCTCATCGGCCTCCCGTTCCTCATCGCCACGGCCGTCCTGCGCACGTGGGTGTTCGGCTACGCGCTGTGCAAGCTCTTCTACATCCAGACGTCGATCAATTGGTTCACGAGCGTCTTTACGCTCACCGTCATGTCGGCCGACCGCTACATGGCCGTGTGCCATCCGGTGCGCTCCATCTCCTACCGGACGCCGTTCGTGTCGCGCGTCGTCTGCGCATGCGTGTGGACGCTGTCGCTGCTCGCCATGCTGCCGATCATCCTGTACGCGACGACGCAGACGGGCGGCGGGGCGACGTCGTGCACGATCGTGTGGCCGGACGGACAGCCGATCACGGCCGACAAGGCGTTCATCTGGTACGCGCTGCTGCTCGGCTTTGCCGTCCCCGTCGCGCTCATCTGCGTCTTCTACGCGCTCGTGCTGCTGCGGCTGAAGACCGCCGGGCCGACGCGACGCTCGAAGGAGAAGCGACGGTCGCACCGGCGCGTCACCAAGATGGTGCTCACGGTCATCGCCGTCTACGTCATCTGCTGGCTGCCGTACTGGGTCTTCCAGGTGGCGCTCACCTTCGCCGACCCGAGCGCCGTGCCGCGGTGGAGCATCCAACTGTTCCAGGTGATCACGGTGATGAGCTACGCCAACAGCGTGCTCAACCCGCTGCTGTACGCCTTCCTCAGCGACAACTTCCGCAAGAGCTTCATCAAGGCGTTCGAGTGCGCCACGAACGCGGAGGTGAACGGCGCGCTGCACGCCGATCACAGCGTCTTCCAGGGCCGGCGCAAGTCGACGCTCGTCACCGTCGCGGCGAACGCCAGGGGGCGCGCGCTACACCAAGCGGAGTCGCACGAGGTCATCGAGTGCGTGCACACGGCCACCACGACGAACGTCAGCACCAGCGTCGGTGGCGCCACCACCGGCGGTTGCCTTGACGATAAAGTGGCTAGTGTCAGTAACAATGCCACCACCACTCAAAACGGCAATCGCCTCACACCGCGGACGTCGTTGTAACGTCGCTGTCCCGACGTCGTTGTAACGTCGCTCCACGGACGTCGTTGTAACGACTCTGCCCCGACGCCGTTGTAACGTCGCTGCTCTGACGTCGTTCTAACGTCGCTGCCCCGACGTCGTTGTAACGTCGCTGTGCCGACGTCGTTCCGTAGCTGTTGGCAACGCACTGACTTCGTAGCGTAATCATGACCATCGGGCTGCTAGAACGAACGAACGAACGAACGAACGAACGAACGAACGAACGAACGAACGATCGATCGATCGATCGATCGATCGATCGAACGAACGAACGAACGAACGAACGAACGAACGAACGAACGAACGAACGAACGAACGAACGAACGAACGATCGATCGATCGATCGATCGATCGAACGAACGAACGAACGAACGAACGAACGAACGAACGAACGAACGAACGAACGAACGAACGAACGAACGAACGAACGAACGGACGGACGGACGGACGGACGGACGAACGAACGAACGAACGAACGAACGAACGGACGGACGAACGGACGAACGCACGAACGGACGAACGGACGAACGGACGGACGGACGGACGGACGGACGGACGGACGGACGGACGGACGGACGGACGGACGGACGGACGGACGGACGGACGGACGGACGGACGGACGGACGGACGGACGGACGGACGGACGGACGGACGGACGGACGGACGGACGGACGGACGGACGGACGGACGGACGGACGGACGGACGGACGGACGGACGGACGGACGGACGGACGGACGGACGGACGGACGGACGGACGGACGGACGGACGGACGGACGGACGGACGGACGGACGGACGGACGGACGGACGGACGGACGGACGGACGGACGGACGGACGGACGGACGGACGGACGGACGGACGGACGGACGGACGGACGGACGGACGGACGGACGGACGGACGGACGGACGGACGGACGAAAGAACGTGCGATAATCACAGCGCAACTGGATCAAACCAAATTGGGTGGAACAATATTTGTCGCCTGAATATATGTTCTCGGTGTGAAGAGAACTGTACACCCTGTTCCCGAAATGCGTCAGGACAGGAGCTGGTCCAAACGTGCGGCCATGACTGTAACCATTCTGACGTCACGTGGGTCGGGATATCAATACTCTGAATTGTGGACATTCTTTGAGATGCACTTGTTCGTGTTATATCTCGCGGAGGACATTCACCCAGTCTGGTGACTGGCGATCAATCATATGTGTATACATATGTCTCAAATGAACACGGACCTAAGCTTCCTGTCCAATATCTCGACTAAGATTATTTTATGTGTACGCATCTTAGCCGCAGCAGCCGATTAAACGGTGCTACCGACACGCCTACTATAGATAATTCATGAATATAGCAAACCAGTAATCAAGCGCTAAGGACCTTAAACTTAATTTGCATGTTGAGAAAAAGATGTTTTTGCTTGTGATTATAAAATTTATCATTCGCAAATTATGATTAGATTAATGATAACATCGTGGTAAGTTTAATTCGTACTTTTCATAGAAAACAGACTATATATATATATATATATATATATATATATATATATATATATATATATATATATATATATATACAAGGATGATCACCAAAGGTACAGAGATGTTTGCAATTGCATGCAACGAAGGATGCAAGTCATGTGACATTTATATTTATTTACAGATGTGTATAAGGCCAGTTAGAAGGTATGTTTCATGTCATCTATTTTTAAGACGGAGTTATTTTCCCGAAGGTATTCAATACGTGTTGTCATCGACGTGACAGTATTTCGATTGCGTAATTGATATGCATAATGTATAAATCAGTTTCAATGTGTTAATGATGTGTTATAATAAAAGTATTAAAATGTGGCATTAATCACAGGGCTTTGATTTGGGATTAAACAGTACAGACAATGAATAAATAAATAACTTGATTCACGCCATTAGAACATACAAACATACATGCTTAGGCACACATTACCACATAAACCGAGACTCTTTGTAGTAAGTATAACGCATACTATTTTAGAAGAACCAGTATCTACCTAGAACTTAACCCAAGCCATGACAATAGACTAGAGCGTTTCACAACTCTAAGCTAATTAGTCGAGAACGAAGTTGCACATCAAACAGAATATCATGAAATCAATACATACGAATTGTGAGGATGTCAAAGACGCCGTTTTTCCGACAGTAGACGATCAGATATGATTTCAAGAGATGATAAAATTAGGCGTTTCCGCAAACATAGTGATGTGTGAATGCCGCTGTGTGTGTGTGTGTGTGTGTGTGTGTGTGTGTGTGTGTGTGTGTGTGTGTGTGTGTGTGTGCACGCTCTACTCCCTGAATAATCGCATATACACAGGCACGTACGCACGCACTCACGCACGCTTGCACGCACACACGGATCCACATATATATATATATATATATATTATATATATCTATATATATATATATATATATATATATATATATATATATATATATATATATATATATATATATATATATATATATATATATATATATATATACTTAACCGTCTTATAATCATAACATTGAAATCACAGATAACACACACTATACTCCGTGTCATATGCTATATATGTGGTTATGGACAAATAAACCGTCACTGCCTCTGAAACATAGCAGATAGTTCTACTGACACGTGTTTACGGTTGCAGCTTTTCTCAAGAAACCTCATTAGTCCTATTCGTGAAATCGACACATCTGCGCGCGTTCAAGATAATAACATTGTTGTTGTTCTCCTCTTGTTGTCCCGGTCGTTGGGGGTGAAGTTGGTCATGGTTGCCATCCTCTCTATCTTCGTCTTTTCTTCATTTACTTTTCTTTATACGGCCGCTGTCATTTTGCAAATCTCCTCAGTCTTTCCAGATCTCTCATAACGCAGGCCTCGTATTGCATTCTCGGTCTTCCTCGCCTCCTTTTTCCTACACTTTCTGGGTATCTGATCTCGTAGCCTATTTTTCATTTCCCATTTTTACCACATGACCGACCCATTTCAACCTACTCCTCACAAACGAGCTAAAACGAACGTGTGAAATATCGGCATTGGCGAAATGATAGCGTAATGTTAATAAGACGGCATGACCAATTAAGGATCATGCAATTGCTAAATTAACTAATCCATGTCCGGTGGACTACCATTGTCTTTTTCAGCTGAGACTACATTACATTATCGGAACGTATCGTGCACTCCGCGTTGTGCAGACCTCGTGAGACGGGACAGTTTCTTGCAGCCCGTTCTCCGAAGTCGACTCTTCTGGCCACTTGGCGACTGCAGTTGTGTGTGTACATCGGCTGGTGACGCGTATGCAACAGACGGGAACGTAATATAAACAATCGATACGAAGTGACGTTCGCATATGTAGCGCGATTATCCGTGAAAACTCTTGCCGAGACAAATGACTTGACGCGGTGACGGCCCGTGTATAATTGGGCCAGAAAGCGAATGAGATGACGTGACAGTAATTTGGATGTTCTATCACCGTGAGATTTAATTTATGTGTCCAGGCATTTTTTTTTTCGTTGCTGGTGCATGTGATGATGTTGTTATTGTCGTTGTTATTATTGCTGCGGCTGCTGGTGCATATGATCATGTTATTATTGTCGTCGTTGTTGATGATGCTGCTGTTGCTTCTGTTGTGCTGTTGCTGCTTCTGCTGCTGCAGCGAGTGCCGAAATCATGTGCATTATGTACTGTTGTGCTATTATTTCCGTTGCTGATGACGTTTTGTTGTTGTTGTTGTTGTTGTTGTTATTGATTATGATGATGATGATGTTATAGTCGTTATTAATGTAGCTTTTATTATTGTTGTTGAATATGTTGTTATATATATATATATATATATATATATATATATATATATGCATATATATATATATATATATATATATATATATATATATATATATATATATATATATATATATATAATATATATATATATATATATATATATATATATATATATAATATACATTAGATGGCTTTGTAGAACGCCACTGACTGTCTCGCGTTATTATGCAATGTGGAGCTTCTTGCTTTGTGCGGCGACTAAATGTATATCAATTAACCTAATGGACACCCAAACGCGCCGAATAATATAAGACCACAATTACGGAGTCTCTTGACCTCAATGTGTCTCGAATCGTGAATAGCTCTTAATATTCCTAAACATTTCGCCATCAATTATGTCATTAATGACATATGACTTTCGCGTACGTGGTTATGTGATAACACATTGCCTTGTGGCAGTGGTAGTTAGACGTCTTTGACACGTGCGCGTAAAAACAATGACATACACAAACTACAATCGATTTTCCAATTGCCTTGAGTTGTAGGAACTCATTTGTTCGCTAGAATATTCATTACGGGCGAGAATTTAATCGTGCAATATAATTTACGTCAAGACAGTGAGGTCGTTCACGTTCGACCTCCTGAGGTCCTGTGGTTGGCGACCGTCAGACAATACTCACACGACAACGTCACGTGCTGAGGACACGGCAGTAATCTGTCACTGTTACCAGCGTGTAGCGCAGATGACACAGCACACGTAATGCTGATCAAACACATGAAACGCAGTTGTCGTAACATATTAATACGGCTTACAAGAAAGCTCTTCGGCCATATTAATTGAACTGAACGATTCCTGGAAACGCACGAGCGCGTGGGTAATTAGGCGTTCTGTATTAGTGTTATATACTCACTGAGGTCGCAGAGACAAAAAGACAGAGTTATAGAGACAACGAGATACAGCTATTTAAAGACACAGAGACACTGGGAGAAGAAACGAATAGGCAGACAGATATCGAGACACGGAGACAGAGTGAATGAATAGATTAACAAAGGAAGGGACGGAGGGAAGACCGACAGACAGACCGATAGACAGACCGATAGACAGACCGATAGACAGACCGATAGACAGACCGATAGACAGACCGATAGACAGACCGATAGACAGACCGATAGACAGACCGATAGACAGGCCGATAGACATACCGACAGACAGACCGATAGACAGACCGATAGACAGACCGATAGACAGACCGATAGACAGACCGATAGACAGACCGACAGACAGACCGATAGACAGACCGATAGACAGACCGATAGACAGACCGACAGACAGACCGATAGACAGACCGACAGACAGACCGATAGACAGACCGACAGACAGACCGATAGACAGACCGACAGACAGACCGATAGACAGACCGATAGACAGACCGACAGACAGGCCGATAGACAGACCGACAGACAGACCGATAGACAGACCGACAGATAGACCGATAGACAGACCGATAGACAGGTCGATAGACAGACCGATAGACAGACCGATAGACAGACCGATAGACAGACCGACAGACAGACCGATAGACAGACCGACAGACAGACCGATTGACAGACCGATAGACAGACCGATAGACAAACCGACAGACAGACCGATAACCACCCGATGGACCGACCGATAGACAGACCGATAGACAGGATTTATTTGGCAGGTAGTTGACATTGGATATCGTCTGCTCTCATGCAAGTACATATGCACGCACGCACGCACGCACGCACGCAAGCACGCACACACACACACACTCACGCACACTTGTACACAATCACGCACACTCATGTACACACGCACACACGCACACACACGCACACATACACGCACACACACACGCATACAGACACACGCACACACACACATATACACACACACGCACATACATACACACATACACATACACACATACATACACATACACACATATACACACACATACACACACGCGCGCGCGCACACACACAAACATACAGACAAACACATAGATAAACCGACAGACAGACCGACAGGCAGACCGATAGACAGGCCAACAGACAGACCGATAGACAGACCGATAGATAGACCGATAGACAGACCGACAGACAGACCGATAGACAGACCGACAGACAGACCGATAGACAGACCGACAGACAGACCGATTGACAGACCGATAGACAGACCGATAGACAAACCGACAGACAGACCGATAACCACCCGATGGACCGACCGATAGACAGACCGATAGACAGGATTTATTTGGCAGGTAGTTGACATTGGATATCGTCTGCTCTCATGCAAGTACATATGCACGCACGCACGCACGCACGCACGCACGCACGCACGCACGCACGCACGCACGCAAGCACGCACACACACACACACTCACGCACACTTGTACACAATCACGCACACTCATGTACACACGCACACACGCACACACACGCACACACGCACACACGCACACACACGCACACACACGCACACATACACGCACACACACACGCATACAGACACACGCACACACACACATATACACACACACGCACATACATACACACATACACATACACACATACATACACATACACACATATACACACACATACACACACGCGCGCGCGCACACACACAAACATACAGACAAACACATAGATAAACCGACAGACAGACCGACAGGCAGACCGATAGACAGGCCAACAGACAGACCGATAGACAGACCGATAGATAGACCGATAGACAGACCGACAGACAGACCGATAGACAGACCGACAGACAGACCGATAGACAGACCGACAGACAAACCGATAGACAGACCGATAGACAGACCGACAGACAGACCGATAGACAGACCGACAGACAGACCGATAGTCAGACCGACAGACAGACCGATAGACAGACCGATAGACAGACCGACAGACAGACCGATAGTCAGATCGATAGAGAGACCGACAGACAGACCGATAGACAGACCGATAGACAGACCGACAGACAGACCGATAGACAGACCGATAGACAGACTGATAGACAGACCGATAGACAGACCGACAGACAGACCGATAGACAGACCGACAGATAGACCGATAGACAGACCGACAGACAGACCGATAGACAGACCGACAGACAGATCGATAGACAGACCGATAGACAGACCGATAGACAGACCGATAGACAGACCGATAGACAGACCGATAGACAGACCGACAGACAGACCGATAGACAGACCGACAGATAGACCGATAGACAGACCGACAGACAGACCGATAGACAGACCGAGAGACAGACCGATAGACAGACCGATAGACAGACCGATAGACAGACCGACAGACAGATCGATAGACAGACCGATAGACAGACCGATAGACAGACCGACAGACAGACCGACAGACAGACCGATAGACAGACCGATAGACAGACCGACAGACAGACCGAAAGACAGACCGATAGACAGACCGACAGACAGACCGACAGACAGACCGATAGACAGACGATAGATCGACGAACACATCGAAAGAGAAAGACGGGGGATTGTGTGATAAATAGCGCGTAAGGGAACGATTATGCTACTCTCACACAGTGGCGAATATATTTCCGTGCGAATGTAAAAATTTTATATTCGCGGCAAATTCGCCAAAAACGATACGATTGGCCAGGATAATTACTGAAATAAGTGAAGCCTTACAAATGGTTACGAATGCTTGCGAATTTCTTACGAATCCTTGCGAATTTCTTACGAAGCTTACGATTACCTAACAATCAATTTGCCGAATTTCATGCCAATGTTAACAATACTTACGAATGCCTTTGCGAATTTTGCGAATGCTTGCGAACGCCTTACGAATGAAACGAATACACTACGCATGCGCTGCGAAACCCCTTGCCAATGTTTCGCTGTGTCACTTTTATTCGCCAGGCTATCTTGAATAGTCAAGGTTGTTTTATTCATATTATTTATTTTTACAGCTTTACAGTCACAATCTGGTTTCCAGACTGTTATTTGTTCTTAATTGAACTTTTACTTATTTGTTTTGGAACGTTTATTTGCACAAAATATATAATGACTGTTATTTGTTCGTAATTGAACTTTTACTTGTTTGTTTTATTATAGAATTGTTAAAATACATAGTCCCTAAAAGCATTACACATTTAAAACATTACAACATTAAGTCCCAACATATAATAAGCCACAAATTATATATATATATATATATATATATATATATATATATATATATATATATATATATATATATATTAAATACATTAAATTCATAAAATATATTTCAGTCCTAAAATGTCTCAGTCCCATAATATAGTAGGTGCCCAAAACAAATATATTGTGTTTAGTTTGTTGAAGACTTCTTACACCATGTTGTCCTGCCATGGGACTGATCCTGCGGGGCTGTTGAAGTACAGCTTCGTATGGATGAATGCTAGCAAATCCTTACAAATGTCTTACGATCACTATAAATGCCTTGCCATCAATAAGAATGTCTTGGGATTGCTTACGAAAATGTTGCGAAAACAATAAGAATATGCTTTTCTGGCGAATATTAGGAGCATGTTCCTAATATTCGCAACACGCCAGGAACGATCGCGAATGCTTACGAACACCTACGAATGTCCGGCGATCATTTTGTGATCATTGCGAAGTGGTGGCGAATTGCATTCGTAAGCCCATTCGCCATATATTCGCCACTGTGTGAGAGTAGCATTAGTAAGTCAGAACGACGAAGTACTTCACGGCTTATCAAACGAACAGGCAACCTTATTTGCAGCATTCGGTCATTAATGTAAGTCAGTTCCCGCTCGCTCGATTGATGCACCAATTACGAGATTAACCGACGCGCAGCCTCTCAGACGAAACCTACCCGGTTGTGCTACAGAGCAAACGTCTACACCTGTTATAATTATACATAATTAACGAATGCCGTGTTCTTATGCGTCGTGGTGACAATCGACAGCCATTCACATAATTCGTAACTAGGAAACACGAATGTTTACGTTCCTCAAGCTCATGCTCATCCAATCTGTTACTTCTGTTGGACATCGCAGGTGTTAAAAGAAAAAAAATTCATTACAAACTTGTGCAACGTTAACAAACATGATTTAGAGTGTAACATTAAGCTGTCTATGCCAACGTGTTACCATGTACTTTCTAAGTGCAAATTGACGATTTACGCGCCTGCCATGGTAACTTCGACTATTCAGATATATCAGCCATTAGTGGTAACAAACAAGTGTGTTGACACAACGTCAATTAAAGCGGCCGAGATAATGTAGCAAACGTATAATATATTGTGAACATAACATCGTCTTTAGGACGGTGCTGTTATAATACAACATGTGTCCGCCAGGTGGCTCTTGTCGTTGGAGAACTGTTATACTCTGGATAAAGTTGGTGGCGTTGAAAATAAATTTGCATTGGAAACATGGCTTTAGTTGGCAGGTAGTTGACATTTCATATTGTCTGCTTTCGTGCAAGTACATATATATGCACGCGCGCGCGCGCACACACACACACACACAGACGCACGCACGCACACACGCACACGCACGCGCGCACACCTCACGCACACTCACGCACATTCATACATGCACGCACACGCACGTGCACGCGCACGCGCACGCGCACGCGCACGCGCACGCGCACGCGCACGCGCACGCGCACGGGCACGCACACGCACACGCACACGCACACGCACACGCACACGCACACGCACACGCACACGCACACGCACACGCACACGCACACGCACACGCACACGCACACGCACACGCACACGCACACGCACACGCACACGCACACGCACACGCACACGCACACGCACACACACATACACACACACACACACACACACATACACACACACACACTAATGTAACATAGCTATAGATAAATGTACAATTCCCAATTGTTATTCATGTCACAAAAATCAATAATGTTTTCCCCAAAACGAGTGAAACTACTATTTAAGCATATGCACAGTTTTTATTATACAATTGTCAGCCGCTACGCAGGTTACAAAGGCCACTAATATTTAAACATATAATTTCTCTTGGTTCATACGATACTGACTGGATGTCTTAGCGGGAGACACTGACCACTATATGGTTATAAGTTAATTGCTGTAATGTCGTATTATTCGAATATAAATTACAAAGGTGAGGGTGAAGGCACCTGACGAGTTGATTGTATTATTATTTTATTATGTTATGGGTTAAAAATAATTGACTTGTTCTTATTCCGGTTTTTGTTCTATTGCGTCATTGATGACGTCACCGCGCCATTACCAAGGCAAACACTGGACTGTCGACGCCATAATACACTCGTCTGCTGTTTTAATTTGATCAACTTGTTTTCGATGATGACGACAGACATTCTTGTGGCTTTTCCGACACCTCCAGTCAATCGATCACTGTTGGCCGTGGTCACGCCGACGTCAGTGACACTGAGCGGTCGGCCACCGGTGTCACGCATCCGATGGTAAATGGCTGAAAACGTATTCATTTCTAATAGTTACGTTTTGTCTGTCGCTAGTTCGAGTGGTTTCAGCGTTCGGCAGCGTTCTATTAACTGACTTGTCTGTGTATTATGTTTATATAGGTGTGGTCTTACGCTGTCTCTTTCAACTAAACAGAACAATATTACCGAACTGACCTTTCCGTCTATGTTGGCTCCGAGAGAGGTCACCGCCAGGTTGCTTGTCGTCAGTGGTTGTCTGACGTCCGAAAATTTAGACGGGACTGACATTAATGTGATCAATTCAAAATATAGTTCAATTAAATTAAATTAAGTTCAGTTCAATTCTATTTAATCTCCGAGTAGTGGTGGATATTCATATTCTAATTCCGGCACATTCGCAAGCGTATAAATTCCAAGGCCCAGAGGTCTCTTTCCGCTAACTTCCATCTGTAGGCCCTAGTTGTGGTAAGATGGAATTGTCAAATAATACTCGCAATGCAGTAATATTGGCATTAGGGTAGACATAAGTGTATTGCATAAACTTCAGTTTAATTTTCAAAACACGTTAATCCGTGACACAAGGGTCCCTTTTCCGCGTAGTGTTCATTGCGATTTTTACATGTCGTTATGCACGCATTACATCTAATGTTCCGAACAACTGATTTTACCCATAAAAGTGGTTGTACTTGGAGCACAAGTTCTCTGACAAGCACATGCATGCGCAGTGTAAGGACAGGACTGGTGGTTGGTGTTCTTCACTGCTCCACCGAAGCCTTGTCGCTGGACACAGCTGATGACAATCTGGTCCCGTCAGATGTCCTCTGATGACCACCTGACCCCGGTCCGGTCCGGTCAGCTATGCAGCACGTCCCAATTTGCCGAAACGGATATTTATGTTTCAGAACCTTGCCCGGCGATTTGTCGCAGAAACATATCTTCCAGCAATAAGCTTTCGCCAAATGAATCCATAGAAACCTATTATAAAGCTAGCTGAGTGAGTTGTTATAGCAGCGCGCAATGTTATATCGCCATACTTGTCTACTGTACAAGCTCGACATTGATGCCTGTATCAAACGATATGCAGTTTTCTTGTAACATGCCGGTGTTTGATTATGTTGATTAATGTTAACTAGCAAATAATAACTACTGGACGAAAGAACAAAACGATAGCAATTGCATTTAATCGCTGATACATTAAAAGCATTACGTTTTGGC
>OZ024858.1:9552064-9564564 GCA_964017155.1 Oasisia sp. SBJ-2009
CGTCCTTCCTGGAGCATTGTGTTAGCGCCCACCTCTGGGATAGTCGCTACGCTAAGGGAAAACACAACACCGGAAGATAGATCAGCGATTGTCATTGGTTAATTCTCTTTCCGCATAACTTGACACAGTTATTTCTCTATCGCAAAGAACAAATATTAACAACGTCACCGGCAGAAATGAAATGTTGTTGATCCGTCTTAATTAATGAAGTAGGGGGACACAGACACGCACGCACGCACGCGCGCGCACACCGACACACACACACACACACACACACACTCACACACACACACACACACACACACACACACACACACACACACACACACACACACACACACACACACACACACACACATACACACTGTATATTTGTATATGTATTTATGATTTTTATACACCTAGCTCAATCATGGAATTGTTTTCTGCAAATAGCAGTAACACGTTTAGCATACCTGATATTTATAACCAGTTGAAATGCAATAGATGCTGGTATTCTGTAGGCCTAAGTTAATGAATATGGCTTAGAACACCTAATATATATAAAAAAGTCGCTCCTTTTTGTTGAATAGCTGCACGTCTAACTGCGGTGCGCAGTTGCGAACCTATTGGATCGATTTATATCCCGTGGTCAGAGCAGTGCGATACGGTTCGCTATAAACGACAGCCATTACGACGGTCAACATGTCACTAGCATGATTACATCCAGCCGTCAACTAATACTCTTGTCCGTCTTCGGGTGTCAAATTCCATGTCTTGGCTTTGTCGTCGAAACACGGGCTACGTCTGTATTTCTGTGTGTGCGTGCGTGTGTGTGTGTGTGTGTGTGTGTGCGTGTGTGCGTGTGTGCGTGTGTGCGTGTGTGCGTGTGTGCGTGTGTGCGTGTGTGCGTGTGTGCGTGTGTGCGTGTGTGCGTGTGTGCGTGCGTGCGTGCGTGCGTGCGTGTGTGCGTGCGTGTGTGTGCGTGGCGTGGCGTGTTCGTGTGCGTGGCGTGTTCGTGTTCGTGTTCGTGTTCGTGTTCGTGTTCGTGTTCGTGTTCGTGTTCGTGTTCGTGTTCGTGTTCGTGTGCGTGTGCGTGTGCGTGTGCGTGTGCGTGTGCGTGTGCGTGTGCGTGTGCGTGTGCGTGTGCGTGTGCGTGTGCGTGTGCGTGTGCGTGTGCGTGTGCGTGTGCGTGTGCGTGTGCGTGTGCGTGTGCGTGTGCGTGTGCGTGTGCGTGTGCGTGTGCGTGTGCGTGTGCGTGTGCGTGTGCGTGTGCGTGTGCGTGTGCGTGTGCGTGTGCGTGTGCGTGTGCGTGTGCGTGTGCGTGTGCGTGTGCGTGTGCGTGTGCGTGTGCGTGTGCGTGTGCGTGTGCGTGTGCGTGTGCGTGTGCGTGTGCGTGTGCGTGTGCGTGTGCGTGTGCGTGTGCGTGTGCGTGTGCGTGTGCGTGTGCGTGTGCGTGTGCGTGTGCGTGTGCGTGTGCGTGTGCGTGTGCGTGTGCGTGTGCGTGTGCGTGTGCGTGTGCGTGTGCGTGTGCGTGTGCGTGTGCGTGTGCGTGTGCGTGTGCGTGTGCGTGTGCGTGTGCGTGTGCGTGTGCGTGTGCGTGTGCGTGTGCGTGTGCGTGTGCGTGTGCGTGTGCGTGTGCGTGTGCGTGTGCGTGTGCGTGTGCGTGTGCGTGTGCGTGTGCGTGTGCGTGTGCGTGTGCGTGTGCGTGTGCGTGTGCGTGTGCGTGTGCGTGTGCGTGTGCGTGTGCGTGTGCGTGTGCGTGTGCGTGTGCGTGTGCGTGTGCGTGTGCGTGTGCGTGTGCGTGTGCGTGTGCGTGTGCGTGTGCGTGTGCGTGTGCGTGTGCGTGTGCGTGTGCGTGTGCGTGTGCGTGTGCGTGTGCGTGTGCGTGTGCGTGTGCGTGTGCGTGTGCGTGCGCGTGCGCGTGCGCGTGCGCGTGCGCGTGCGCGTGCGCGTGCGCGTGCGCGTGCGCGTGCGCGTGCGCGTGCGCGTGCGTGCGTGCGTGCGTGCGTGCTTGCGTGCGTGCGTGCGTGCGTGCGTTTGTGAGTGCGCGCGTGCATATGTGTGTAAGTGTGCGTGGCGTGGCGTGTGTGCATGCGTGCGTGTGCGCGTGGATTTATACACCGAACATTTTTTACATTTCTAATTCATACTTTTTTCGTCACTGACATACAGCTACATCATCAAAAAAATTGATCTGTATGAAACAAAATAAATTTACATAACACACGTTATGTAAACCTCGCCAGAGACAGCCTCTTGGAGCGTGTGTAGGTTTATACAGCGTGTTTCTAGATAATTGGGTCGTTTTGTTTTATTTGACGTGTCACCATTATGCCGATGACTTACAATTGTCATGACATTTTGGCTTGAATGTCATTTCTTCTTACTACTGCCGTGCACCGTATGGAGCAGCGCACTGACGACATCAAACACTGGATGACGTCCACCTACTTGTTGATGAACGATGCAAACACCGAGGTCGTATCGGTTGTATCAAGGTCGGCTTCTGATTTGGTGCTGGACTGCACTGCGTTGGAACTAATTCCTTTTCGTTCTCATTTCGCCCAAGACAGATATCGGAAGACGATATGTTGTGGTCGCAGCGCCAACAATTGGATTTGCTACTATCTTACTGCGGGGGAGGGGCAAACCATATGTTTCCCTCAAAAATAAAAAACAGTTTCTACGACCTTCTTGCCACCAATTTCCGTGTTTTCAGACGTCAAGACTGTGCATATACACAGAAGCGTCTGAAAACACTGGAAACTGGATGGCATATGGCTTTCAGGTTTTATCTTGCTCTGTTTAACAGCTGAAAGAAAGTCTTAGCTTCTTAATATACCATAACAATTGTTCCCGTCTTCATTGAATATATTTACACAGCATTATTACCATAATATTTTTATTTTTATATTAATATTAATATTTGTTAAATATTTACTATTTATGTTGTAGTTTGGTTTAATGTCCTTTGGACGTTGTGGATATTGCGTTATATATATTTTTTTATTATTACTATTCACGTCTATATTCTCACGCAACTGGAACAGTAGAGTCTGTACTCCTATATGGGTGCGAAACTTGAACCATGACACAAAAGACATACTAAACAACTAGACGAGTTAAACAAGAATGCTTTGAGTCGCATTTAACATTCACTGACAACAACATCTGACCAGCAGAGAACTATTCAGATTAATGTCACCGAAACAAATAAGTCGAAGACGACTGAGATTTGTTTGTCATTATTATTACAGACATACAAATGTAGGACGATCTGCTGGTAGCCGGCTCATGGAACGACAAAGAGAAGAAGACCTGCATATATATATATATATATATATATATATATATATATATATATAGAGAGAGAGAGAGAGAGAGAGAGAGAGAGAGACAGACAGACAGACAGACAGACAGACAGACAGACAGACAGACAGATAGATAGACGTTTAATAAATAACTCGTAAATGAACGTTTCATCGACGATATGTCCAAACACCAGCTATTGGGAAGTTGGCCGACGTTTCGCACATTCACGGAATTGGCCATTTGTTCTGGACGCGAGAGAACTTCTCCTACGACCAGAACAACAACTGGGCGGAAGTACATCAGATTAGGCGAACTTCAACTAGCTAAAACTAATATCGCTTATTGCCTGGGCGATTCCAGGGAATGGAGCAGAAAAAGAAGGAGATCCTCCCTTCGCTCGCCTACCCCCAAGATATGCATAACTGGAAAGTATTAACACACCAATTCATAATTCCCGTCAAGATACGTTCACCACCGGCCGATAAGTGAAACATACGACAGCGAGTCACCAGCAAGAGCTACCTCCCGATACGTCACTCGCGGAGAGCAAGGACACTCGGCAGAACGACGTTGACAGAGAATCAGATTACGCAACGAAATCAATCCATCTTGCCGGCGTACTTCCTGGGCTGCGGTGCCGGGTCAGAGCCGCCGACACTCACTAGATTGAGTAGGAACTGGAAACCGTTGCGCCTAACTAATGACGTGTTCGCGTCAAGTGTCACAAGCCCTGGTTGTCATTACGATACGGCGACAATTCAGTTTCCTCAATTCGTTTCTCTCCCGTGAGCCGGGCGCGTAGGTGGCCTGTTCGCTCGAGAGGATTCGCGACGAAACGGCGTCATTGCGCAAGCTCTGACCTAAATTAAGTGTTTGGTAAAATTACAGTGAAAAGGTTGATTTAAAAATTACTATATTTAATCGTATTGATGTAATTATTTTTCACTATAACTGGAAGATCGTGATATCATATTTTTTTGTTTATAACAGAATGACTTAAAAATTGTTTTCACGGTTCAACGCAACTGCAGTTCGATATCCGAACCAGTATTTGTGATTCTGACATTATTTCTTTTAACAAAAAATTGGAAATAATTTCTTGTCGTAGCATATTATGTCGTGTCAGAAAGTGCTACCTCTTCTTTGCTTCAAGACGATTGTTGTATAGTTTAAAGGTTGGATTTGTTCTGTCAAATGACTTGCATCATGTCATCTTCAGTAAATAGCACCAATCCACCGTATATCATCATGTTACCAATATACCAAATCACTGGATAACGAAACACGGATCCACCCGCTTGGTTAACGTGCATGCATATAGTGTCATGACGTCATGAATGCTCATGATGTTATGAATGCTCCGCTGAAAGCAAAACCAGACAGCTCATGATGGACTACAATTATACGATGGATGTTCCGCCAAATAAGCGGCGTTGTCTATGTGGTAATGTGTGGTAATAACCAATCGATCCGTTAGACCCGAGTAAAGCATGTGGCATTGATGTATGTCAAACGGACGCTTATACATGATTACGTCCTGCTGGCGTATTCACGCAAGATATATACTTGACTGTTCCAGCATCCTCACATCCGGTAGCGCAGAACCAGAGCTCTCAGAGAAATACCCGAAGCAGCTGTCTCGAGTCTTCATAAACCAACTGACTTATTGTGTTTGCGGAATAAATCGTTTTGGAATTGCGTGCTTATGACTTGTATTGTCTCAGTATGTGTGCGTCTCTAGCCAAATGTCATGATATTGCGTCCCCCGCAGCTGTTTCAATGAACAATATAAGCCCTATAATCGGAAATATGGAGGTGGGTGGAAAAGCTTGGAAAAATAAAGGAAAAAATTGAGTTGTTTAGCAATGAGTTACATAAAAAGCCGGCCAACACACAACATTGTTTCACGCAAAGAAGGTATAATATACTAAATACAAGGTTTTTCACATTGTACGGACAGGGCATCTGATAACGATCATGTGAGGTTAATTGACCCTTCTCTGTGATATTTTCTCATCAGATTAGTTTTGCGAAAATGCAAATCTCCCTGGTATTGACTACACCTTGGTTCATTTGGCCGAACCCTATTTTTTTCAGCTTTGAAAAAACATTGGATGAACTAGTGCTATTGTCCTGTTAAATGCTTTATCAATATTACAATTACTGTAAGACAAATGCCGCCTTTACGGATATAAAACCATACCGTCTATGTTCGACTTGGCGTTTGGTGTAAATCCGTAATATAGTTGTCATTGGTTATGGAATAGACACAGATAAAATACTCTACATAGCAAAGACATACCGTCGAAGGAATTGTCGGATTAATTTATTTCATATTTAAATCTAGCACCACTGATGTCCAGTAATATGCCTTCAAAGTAAACAGTATGTCACCATTGCACACATGTAACGAAAAGTCGGCCAAAGCACCAGCTGAAGCACCGCGCATGCGCTTCCCGCGGGATTAGAAATCTTCGCGTTCACGTACACCAATCCATTATCGCTACCTTGCAACAGAGCTTCAGTCGCCGTCACTGACAAATGTCATGTCGCATTACTCGATATTTATCCGTTTTATTAAACATTAGTAAGTAATTAAACTGCCGAAGAAACATTTCCCAAGTCCCATTGGCAGTGTCGACATCGATCAAACCTGGCGTATTCACGGGCGCTCGGGTAGGAGGATGTGCCGAGGCTTGTGACAGCTGCAGAATACGTTCTTTGATGTCGCCGCGATTTATATAGTGAACTATGGAATCAGATATTATATATGTCCAGTACGTTTATTATATATCACCTTATTGATTATGAGATTACATCATTTGCTGCCACGGCTGTCTAGATAAAACATAAACTAAAACAATAATGCACAAATATAAGCATAATACTGTGCACTGTAAAAACAAGTGTTGAACACATTAGATGTGTTTATATTTCAAAATAAGTGTTTATTTGTTAGCACATCTGTGAAAAACGTGTTTTATTACATACGTTTATTATTGGCGTTTTGTTTTAAACACATCGTGGAATGTATTCCATGTTAGTCTACACGATTGATAATAATCTATAAGCAATATGCATATAATTTCTGTAACAAGTTCTGCAACTTAGCGTGTCATATGCATATTTGCTGCATTAGCTGGGAGTTTTTAGGCAACTGAGTAGGAGTAGGGCTGCCGTGTCTAAATACGTGTTTCCTTGTAGTATTTTACATTTCCCCGCAATATACATCACTGACGAACGTTTTATCCAGTCGATAGAGGTTTCGCTGAAAAATGAAATAAATGACAATCAGCGATATAACACCAAGTAATATATTTGTTAAGCAGCGCGACAATAGCTAGCCGTGCAATCGATCGACGGCAGATAATGTCATTCTCCGAACTGATCATGCCAGAGGTATAATTCGTGGGCACTGAATGGCAGGATAGCGTTTCTTAAATCTACTTCGCGTTTACTAAATATAGTCCCAATAACAGGAATCGTTATCTTAACCAGGCCGGGGGATGCATTAATGGACATATGTGAAAAAGTTGCAGATGTTTAGTGTGGGTGGTCAAGTCGTCTGGCCGGCTGAAGACACTTTGAAAAAGAGAGCATGGAAGACAAGATATGTAGTGGGACTATTTACCAGGACCCAACACTGTCTCTGATGTAAGACCCTAGGTTCTAAGACCATTTGAACGGATATATAGAGAAGAGATTGGCCAGGCCAGGCCGTGCCGTGCCGTGCCGTGCCGTGCCGTGCCGTGCCGTGCCGTGCCGTGCCGTGCCGTGCCGTGCCGTGCCGTGCCGTGCCGTGCCGTGCCGTGCCGTGCCGTGCCGTGCCGTGCCGTGCCGTGCCGTGCCGTGCCGTGCCGTGCCGTGCCGTGCCGTGCCGTGCCGTGCCGTGCCGTGCCGTGCCGTGCCGTGCCGTGCCGTGCCGTGCCGTGCCGTGCCGTGCCGTGCCGTGCCGTGCCGTGCCGTGCCGTGCCGTGTCCAGGCCAGGCCAGGCCAGGTCAGGCCAGGCCAGGCCAGGCCAGGCCAGGCCAGGCCAGGCCAGGCCAGGCCAGGCCAGGCCAGGCCAGGCCAGGCCAGGCCAGGCCAGGCCAGGCCAGGCCAGGCCAGGCCAGGCCAGGCCAGGCCAGGCCAGGCCAGGCCAGGCCAGGACACGGCACGGCACGGCACGGCACGGCACGGCACGGCACGGCACGGCACGGCACGGCACGGCACGGCACGGCACGGCACGGCACGGCACGGCACGGCACGGCACGGCACGGCACGGCACGGCACGGCACGGCACGGCACGGCACGGCACGGCACGGCACGGCACGGCACGGCACGGCACGGCACGGCACGGCACGGCACGGCACGGCACGGCACGGCACGGCACGGCACGGCACGGCACGGCACGACACGACACGACACGACACGACACGACACGACACGACACGACACGACACGACACGACACGACACGACACGACACGACACGACACGACACGACACGACACGACACGACACGACACGACACGACACGACACGACACGACACGACACGACACGACACGACACGACACGACACGACACGACACGACACGACACGACACGACACGACACGACACGACACGACACGACACGACACGACACGACACGACACGACACGACACGACACGACACGACACGACACGACACGACACGACACGACACGACACGACACGACACGACACGACACGACACGACACGACACGACACGACACGACACGACACGACACGACACGACACGACACGACACGACACGACACGACACGACACGACACGACACGACACGACACGACACGACACGACACGACACGACACGACACGACACGACACGACACGACACGACACGACACGACACGACACGACACGACACGACACGACACGACACGACACGACACGACACGACACGACACGACACGACACGACACGACACGACACGACACGACACGACACGACACGACACGACACGACACATATATCTACTGATACTCAACAGTTCCAGTTGATATACAAAATAGCTACCAAAGCGTACATAATCTGAATTCCGTTATTAAATCGTGCAACACCGGAAACGTGTCAGTGATCTCTGATGTCGTAATCCCATTTCTGACGTTGGCGTGGATATAAAATACGCATTGCATTGATAGCGGACAACTCTGAATGGTTCCTATCTGTTAAACTGATAAACCAAATTCGCAAGATAGCAGACACCCAATGGAGCACGCCGTGTAAACAGTGATATACATCGAGTAGATATCTCACGATTGTGGACCGTATAAATGAACACAGATAAAGTATTCCTTGTGTGCCGTGTCAAGAACTCGGCATCGCGGTTTAGCGCTCTACCAGTAAAACATATGTAGATAGACGGTGTTCAATAATATGTGAGTGTTGATTGAGATTGAAGGAACGCTGCTGTAAAGTGGCTGTATGTATCCGCTATCTACGTCATAATGTCTACATGTGGGGGGCTGTCTGTGTATGTCCAGTTAACTTTTTCTTCTTGTCACCTGTCAACTGTGACATCATCAGACTCAATGGCGGATATATGCTGTAAGAATCCAACGTAAAAATAATGTTCTCTGTACAGAAAAGAGATTTGGTATGATGTCTTGTAGATTGGACATGAACCGTCAGAAACACGTATGTCGAGTTGCTACAATATAAACGAAACTGGAATCCCCGTGGTAGCAGGTAGGTTACCTACATAACGCAGTCTATGATAAGAAAACTACATTGTTTGTATAAGTTTGTAATTGTGTTTTTTTTGGTAAAGGAAAACAGGCGTAGGCCATGACTCGTTTAATATAACAACATAGACATCGGATAAGAAGCTAAGCCTAAGTGCTTTACACTTTACTTTCCTGGCAGAACTATTCAATCAAACACCATTTCAACGTCTCTAGGAAGTATCCAACCACGCTGCAATTAATGCGCGAAGCTTGCTCGTACAAATATCCACCACTGTGGATAAGCCCGTACACGCGCGTCGATTAAAACCTTTCTGACTTCATTCAAGAGTATGTCTTCGCGTCCTGGTGTCTCGCCACGCAGATAAATAACGAAACAGTCCGGGAATGCGAGGAACCGGCTCCCGAGACGTGTTTTATCCCTGAGACGGCGCCTCGCACGCGCGCCTTGCCGGACCGCCCGCGACGTCTGGCGGCGCTCGGCGCAACTACGCGCCGTAACTAACCACGACCGGTGATTAGGCGTGACTTCTTGACGGCCACCGCGGTCTCTCACTGTGGCTAAGTGGGTCGTTGGGAGGCGGTCGGGCGTACACGTTTTATGAGTGGCGGGTACTTCTTGGCGGCACGATTCCGTGGTAATTAGCAGTTAACGGGCGATAATCGGGTGTACACTCTGTTGCGCACTCGCTACCACTCCGGTAGAGAGTTTTACAAAGAAATCGGTAAATACAGCGTAAGTTGTTTTATATATATATATATATATATATATATATATATATATATATATATATATATATATATATATATATATATATATAGAGAGAGAGAGAGAGAGAGAGAGAGAGAGAGAGAGAGAGAGAGAGAGAGACAGACAGAGAGAGAGAGAGAGAGAGCGGGAGAGCGGGAGAGCGAGAGCGAGAGCGAGAGAGAGAGAGAGAGACAGACAGAGAGAGAGAGAGAGAGAGAGCGGGAGAGAGAGTGATATACAATCGTTATGACTGCTCAATGCGCCTTACGTTTAATTCCATGTTAAGCTGTTCATTGTCTAGTATTCCGAACGGCAACTAGATGATTTCGATCAATCAATTTATTTACAAACGCACATCGTGACAAACAAAACGAGTCAAGTAAATAAATGGTAAGGTAGAAAATAATGAATAAATATCTTTTGAAAAGGACTAGGCATGAAGTTATACACTTATAAGTAATTTGAATCTGGAATCTCTCGAACACAAAACGCTCAACCACCTAGGTTACAGGAGTCAGAGAAACTACTTCGTTATACATGGAGCAGTTCCTGTCAGGTAATTGAAAAATAACGAAGTACAATCTCTACTAACTACTTTTACTTGTAACAAAGAAGTAAAGTGACGCTACTTGTTACTTCGCTTCACTAGTTTATTTCGCGATACGTTTTCGTTACACATTTATGTGACCGGCATTGCCTGGTGAGGCATCGCCTGTCAGACATTTCACTTTGACGCATTTAATCAACACGAGTTTCATTTTTGAAGTTCCTAAAAGAATAGCACGACAACAGCAATTCCCAGCGGTGCATAATAGGTAATGATACAGACAGGGGCGGGTCTAGAGTCTGACCAGTGGTCAAGCGGCAGCCACCGATATTCAATAATACTGTCCAATCCCAGCTTGTAGTCACTGTCCACGAGATTGCCAACCAATTTGCTGCAGGTCATCAAGTAGACGACAAGGTGCCTCGCGGTCGTCTCCTTCACAAACTCGACTACTATGGCATTCGAGAAAACACGTTCCACTGGATTAAATCATTCTTGGCCGACAGAACGCAGGAGGTCCTGCTGGAGGGGATACATTCCTCCCAGGCGAATATCACGTCGGGACTGCCTCAGGGCACCGTCCTAGGACCTCTTCTTTTCCTTTCGTACGTTAATGATCTTCCAGATGTCGTACGCTCCTCTTGTACCCAGCTGTTCGCAGATGACTGCCGCCTCTTTAAGAACATCACTAATGAGTGAGACCAGCAGGCTCTCCATTCAGTTCTGTTATAACTGGAACAGTGGGAGAATGACTGGCAGATGGAATTTAATCCAGGAAAGTGCACAGCCGTCCGAGTAATGCCAAAGAAAAGGAAACTGGCCCGTGAAATGTTATCCATAACAAAATGCTAGAAACACCCGACACAAGTAAATACCTTGGCGTCTCAATCACTGACAACCTTACATTGTCAAGACATACAGCAATAACGACAGGGAAAGCAAACAGAGTCCTTGGTTTCCTGCGACGAAACATCAATGACTGCTCAACCAAAGTCAAGGCTATAAAGGAACATGCTTCTGCTGCTTTGGATCCCCATCTTCAGAAAGATATCAGCCAACTAGAGAGAGTAGAGCGACGAGCAGCAAGATTCTGCTGCGGCGACTACACAAACAGAACGCCAGGATGTGCTGAAGACATAACACTGGGAAAGCCGGGAAACGAGGAGGAAGAACAACCGCCTAAGTCTCCTTCACAAAATCAAAACCGGTCATGTTGACATCACCTTAGACCAGTACCTCCAACGGAGTGACTGATTCTAAACACGGTGACAATTTGTGTCAGACATCTGACTAGTCTCATCCCTTCGAGGCCCGGAAAACTTTGACCCGATGAAAGCCAAACCTCTGAAACCTGTCGAGTCACCGGAGCCATTTTGAATGACAAGTTCTACTTCCCTTCTCGCCTGCGCCACCATCTTGATTAACAACAAGTTCAACTGTCCGTCTCGCCTACCCGCACTATACACGCCTAGCCTCCCACGGGCGGATGTCTTACTGCGAGAAATATCAGTGACATGCGACTGTTTCGCCTACTTTGCGTCGGGTTTCCCTTCTGTTCCCGGTGGCGAGAGACTATTTCCGGATACATGACCCATTTCCGGACACATGACCCCGTTAGCAATCAGCGCACGCGAGTACTCGCCACCGAACAATGGCGGTCGCCCGGCTCTCTGACATTTGTGGCCGTTTCGCGTAATTTGGCTGCGGGGAGTGAGAACAATGCTTAGCGACCTGGGCCCGTATCACACGATACAGATAGGAGGCTTCTAATCTCACGGATGCATTTCACCTGAAGAGATCCGCGCCATAGCGCATGGCTCCTAGTTGACTTTGGCCTTCAGTTGGAAGGTCACATGAGGGTCACGTGAGTACATTAGGGTGACCTTGCCTGTTCGATTACACGGGGACGTCTTTTGAGGTCAGGGAAATCGTGCAATTGGACAGACCACTGGATGTTGAAACCAACCTCCATATATAAGTTCTTTCTGGGATCATCTGTGCATTGTGTCCGGACGAAGCTAGACCGCCTGCGAACAGGATTTAGTAGTTTCAACGAAAACAATGCAGAGTGACAGACTACGTGAACGTTCGATGCTCTCCAACAAACAACACACTACGTTATCAGCCACTGACTGCACTCTCTGTGGTGCTCTACACGGGGAGAGTAGCATCAGCCAGCTGGAGCCGGTGACTAGGGAG
>OZ024858.1:9569564-9629564 GCA_964017155.1 Oasisia sp. SBJ-2009
ATGCAGTAGAAGGTACACAGCCATTGGCAGTGAACGGACTTTGTTGTTGTTAAATGATTAATTCCGATTCTGCTGTAGCCACATGAAAAGAGACAGAACTCATTGCATTCGTGTGTGTGTGTGTGTGTGTGTGTGTGTGTGTGTGTGTGTGCGTGCGTGTGTGTGTGTGTGTGTGTGTGTGTGTGTGTGTGTGTGTGTGTGTGTGTGTATGTAAGCGCGAATGTGCGAATGTGCGAGTGTGTGTGTGTGTACGCGCGAATTTGCATGCGTGCGTGCGTGCGTGCCTGCGTGTATGTGCGTATGTACGCATCTGTATTACACCAATGCAATTCGTCGGTTACTCAACGATTCATACCAGTAGAGTTTTCCATTTGCCTCACGATTGCATGACCTTTTTGCACTGTCCACGGGCAATGAAAACAACGCTGTAGAGGCAACATACACTCACACACCGGCCACAGACAAACGGTTCTTGCCGAGTCGCGCAAATATCGAATCCGAAACGTGCGCAGTGGGACGCATTGTGCAATTCCAAAGCTATGTATTTTCTCACCAAATTTATCTTGCCTTCTCCCAAGTGTGCGAGTTAAGACGTCACGATATTGTTCGGTCGAATGTTTGGACAAAACATGCCATCTGAATAGGCTTGTTATGCATTGGTTATTGCGTTCGTGCACTCTAGCAACCTTGGCCACGGATTTAGATGACGCACGATTTACGAAATGAGTGCACGATCCTGCATGTGTCGACGTTTTAAGGTGACACAGATATATGTCCTGTTAATACACCATCAGAACTAGCGTACTAATTAAATTAATGTGAGTTGCACACCAAGATACAAGATACAAGAAGCTTTATTTAACGTCGGTTTACGTGTGAATGTGATAACATTAGCTCATCTGAGCTATTTTCCGACACTTCAATTGGTATTTGTTTGTGATTGTGTTTTAGCTGTAGATTTGGTGGATATTTATGCACGAACAGTCTTCGTGCATTAATCGCTGGATACTTCCAAGAGAAGCCGAGGTGTTCGATTGGACAGACCGGCCAGCGAGTATAGTATACATAGCTTTGGACAATATTTAGATTGGACACTCCGCTATATATGAAGTTACCTTTTGTTTGTAATTGTTGTATCTTTGAAGTTGATTTATGTATAATTATTTCAGAATCTTTCAGTATTTTATGCGCTGATAACACTCCGTGTTGTTACGTGTTTTCCCATATTGCCAGGCAGAATCGTGCAGGTTTCGACGGCTACAAAGCCACATTGGATGGCCAAAACATTATAATATTACATTTATCAATAGCTATTATTGTGTCCAGCTTGACCGATGACAGTGGCCACCTGTGCCATGGCGCGCTGATTTGTCGCGACACTGTCAGCAACGTACAACGATTAGCAAACAATGAGGGGGACATTAGCGGCACAACAATGAATTGACACTGACACACAGATGTTTACTGTTGACTTTTAAAAGATGCATCGTTTCAAATTCCGTTTGTGGATAACGTCCGATTGACCACAACAACAAGAGCTGATGGATTGCGTGACAGACTCTCAATGTGTAACTTGATTAACTGGGGCGTGTAGATAAAGTCCTGCTTATGATGAAACACCGGCTATATTGTTATTGAACGAAATGAGATTGATTCGGTGACAGACTCTGGCGACCGTTATTGGACTACTCAATGCGCTGCTTGTTTATCGGTGGCGTGTAGATGAAGTATTGGTTATGATGAAACACCAGTTATATAATTGTTGACATGTGTTTACCTCAACGTCAAGGAGGAGAATATATGGTATGCGCCAACGTACGTGTTTTATTTCTATATGTGTATACGTGGGAATATTTAACCTGTGATTGACCTTAGTTTGTTGAATAATGTGATTGGTCAGAATCCCATACAACGTAAGACGAAAACCCTGTTTATAGGACCCAACGTCACATTAAAAATGCAGAAACATACCCCGCCCCTCGTGGGAACGACCTACTGGAACCTATGGGCCAGTTGCTCTCTATAATTGGCGTCATTTATCATTAGTCCAACAGAAATCGTTCTGCTCCAGCAATATGTGAAGTGTCGGTTTATTAACGCAATGCGAGAATAGCAGCAAGGTCCATAGAAGCACAGACAAAGTGTAGATACGGGGAAATGGGAAAACGATCGGGAGGCAATACATTCCATAACGACAGCATTGGAAAGACGAAATCAACTTGATAACAATGGAAGATGTTGTGAACTAAGAAGAGCAGTGGCGGGTACATATACTGAGACAGATATATGGCAAGACGAAAATATACCCACGGGGAAAGCGTTAGCTGAGATACATGTACGGACGCGTAAACAGGGACATTTGACAAACGAAGAGAGAGAGAGAGTGCTAGGACGGCATAAGAAGAAAACCAGCGCACGAGAAGATGACCTACTGTATAATGTTCTTCCCTTACTATTCTCTCAGCGTTAGTGTATGTTCTTTACGTTAGTATATGTTATTTGCGTTAGTATATGTTCTTTGCGTTAGTATATGTTATTTGCCTTGATTTGATTTGTATGTATTGTAAAGAGCTACAATAAAGTGTATTTCATTTTATTTACAAGGAAAAAATGACTTCTTGCGGATAACAAATTCTATGTATGTTGAACCGTATCTGTTATTGTAAAAAAAAAAACCGTGAATTATGCTCTTCGGCATCTCATAAATCACACGAGCGTAACAGCACAGGTCACACTAAATCCTCATTTAAGCCGAAAGGTACAATCATAATCAACACAATGACATGATGTAGTATTTATGAGTTCATGTAGTACTCAGTAGTTGGCTATCGACATATAAACTATCAGCAGCAGCTATTGTAGCACATGACGTTGGCCACTGAAACTCGATTTACTTAAACCCCGTAACATAAAGACATCCGACCTTCTTGGAAAGATACAGTCGCGATGTCTGGAGGAATCCATTTCTAGTCATAATCCCTCGCACGCAGCGTCTCGAGTTAGACATATGGGTGCAGATATTCCGACTATAACACGCCAACCTGATAGTGATAGCCAACTCGGACACCACTGACGTAGATTGTATATCGTGGAATGCAATGATCATGTTTTATTCATAGGCCACCTTTAAGACAATGATGATACATTGTGGTAAACTAGGCAAGTATATGACCATTGGGTCGGTTATTACATATTGGGTGGTTTTTCATGCATGCATGCATGCATGCATGCATGCATGCATGCATGCATGCATGCGTCCGTCCGTCCGTCCGTCCGTCCGTCCGTCCGTCCGTCCGTCCGTCCGTCCGTCCGTCCGTCCGTCCGTCCGTCCGTCCGTCCGTCCGTCCGTCCGTCCGTCCGTCCGTCCGTCCGTCCGTCCGTCCGTCCGTCCGTCCGCCCGCCCGCCCGCCCGCCCGCCCGCCCGCCCGCCCGCCCGCCCGCCCGCCCGCCCGCCCGCCCGCCCGCCCGCCCGCCCGCCCGCCCGCCCGCCCGTCCGTCCGCCCGTCCGTCCGTCCGTCCGTCTGTTCGTCTCCGCCTGTCCGTCTGTCCGTTTGTCTGTATGATGGCAACAAGCGACACACATATGTCTTACGTTTGTCGCTATGCCTGTCTCTATGTCGGTATGTCTATCTGACTGTCTGATGGCTATCATTATGCCAGTGAGCCAATCTGTTTGGCTTGATCTGTCGTATGTCTCTGTCTGATTGACCAATTTTCTGGCTGTTTGCCTGTGTGTTCGTCTACGATGGAAAAGACGCCTACAATAGACCAAGCTCGTTGCATTTGCACAGAGCAGTCAGTAAATACACCATTCGTATTAACTTCCATGTAGAGATGTAGCCGTCTGTTGACTCAGAGGCAAATGTACCGCCGTAGTTGAGATAACCTTCTCAGACTGAGCGGCGGTTTGCGGTGAGATTTATTTCTCTGCTTGCAAGGCTACTTTGCTGGTCTCCGTTCGACATGCAAATGTGTTACTTTGTCTGTCGCTTTGTAGATAACGATTTACAGGTTTGATACAAACACCCACAGGTGCAGCGGTCGTGCGATTCATCAAGGAGCAAGCCACTTGAGGTCAATACGTTGACCACTAGCGCGAAACACGCTGTTCCGTTGACCGTGTAACACAAAGTTGTTAATCTTCGTTGGACGTGTCACACTGCTAGGTTTACAGCGGGACGCTGATTTGTGTGTACTCGAAACTAATTATTGACATAATAGACGAATGCAAGGATAATTGCTGCTAATTATCCATTTGGAAAACGCGGATGTCATGACACGTGTCGTTATTATACTGCACGACAGTTTTCGAACTTCTCTCTTTCTCGTCCCCCCCCCTCCTCTCTCTCTCTTCTCTCCCCCCCCCTCTCTGTGTCTGTGTCTGTGTCTGTGTCTGTGTCTGTGTCTGTGTCTGTGTCTGTGTCTGTGTCTGTGTCTGTGTCTGTGTCTGTGTCTGTGTCTGTGTCTGTGTCTGTGTCTGTGTCTGTGTCTGTGTCTGTGTCTGTGTCTGTGTCTGTGTCTGTGTCTGTGTCTGTGTCTGTGTCTGTGTCTGTGTCTGTGTCTGTGTCTGTGTCTGTGTCTGTGTCTGTGTCTGTGTCTGTGTCTGTGTCTGTGTCTGTGTCTGTGTCTGTGTCTGTGTCTGTGTCTGTGTCTGTGTCTGTGTCTGTGTCTGTGTCTGTGTCTGTGTCTGTGTCTGTGTCTGTGTCTGTGTCTGTGTCTGTGTCTGTGTCTGTCTGTCTGTCTGTCTGTCTGTCTGTCTGTCTGTCTGTCTGTCTGTCTGTATGTATGTCTGTCTGTCTGTCTGTCTGTCTGTCTGTGTGTGTGTGTGTGTGTGTGTGTGTGTGTGTGTGTGTGTGTGTGTGTGTGTGTGTGTGTGGTGTGTGTCTGTGTGTGGTGTGTGTGTGTGTGTGTGTGTGTGTGTGTGTGTGTGTGTGTGTGTGTGTGTGTGTGTGTGTGTGTGTTGTTTGTGTGTGTATGTGCGTGTAGAGACTGTTGGTATGCGTGTGTGCATGCTTCGCTCGCTCGCTCTCTCTCTCTCTCTCTCTCTCTCTCTCTCTCTCTATCTCTCTCTCTTTCTCTCTCACTTTCCTCTCTTAATTATTATGCCTTCACTTTCACGCACACGCACACAAAAGCAAATACCCCCTACATTGCTAGACGCGAGTTCTCTCCGCGTATGTAGCACTGCATCAATGGATGATATCACAACTAAATGTTAACCCGCGACAAAAGTAGAACCGAAGACAATGCTTGCTCAAGTTCACACTCGCCTCTTAATCCGATCAAGTCAGCGACTACCGAGTGAGACGATAAAATAATTAGCCAATCAAATGAGCGCTCTCACAACACGGAAGACGGATTGATGCCAAATAAAGCCGCGCACGTCACAGAACACGATTAGCTCGAACAGACGCGTTCATTTGGGCAATAAATCTCGAATCTCGCTTCGGATCCTGCCCGGCGCTTGTAGCGGTAATCCAAATTAACATCGCCGATGCCGGTTGAGTGTCGGCCGGGGCAGGACATCGAGCGCTGTCCGCGTCCATCAGCCGGTAATGGATTTGTCGTTGCGAGCGGATCTGTGCCGATTATCGTCCTAATACATGCGCGCTTAATAAAGCCGTCGTGAGAAGACGATAGTCGCGACGGGACGCTCAGACGGGAGTTGGGGGGTCCACGGGAGGGAGAGGCGTCCGTGATGGGAAGAGAGTAATGGGTTGACGGATAGTAGACTCTAGTAGTACTAGTTGTAATAGTAACAACGGGAGTGTGTTCTTCTCAGGCTTTTCCCTTTCGTGTGGGTTTGCCGGCGTGACCGTTGGTTGTCATTCTCCATGTCGCCCTTTATTTAATGTACTAATACTTATATTGATCTATTTATTCTAATATGTTATTAACTTATTATTTTTAGCTCACAGCGTCGTATCCTTTTCATTGCATGACCGTGAAATTTAATGTACAAATAATGTATTCATCTATTTATTGTATTTATTTTATTAATCGTTTTAATGTACATTTAATGTACAATATTATTGTATTTATCTATTTGTCATATTTATTTTAATAACTTTTTACTTTAGCACGTTGCAACTGCAGGGTAGTTAAACATCACTTTTTAGCAGTAAATTAGTGAAGCCCTGTTTATCGTCTCGACTACGTTCAGACCCACCGTGTTCTTGTCTCTTACAGACAACTTTCCACCTGTTCTTTGGTCGTCCTTTCTTTTTTCTTCCTGGTTTGTCTGTCATCAGTATTATTTTCACTATATGCCTCGTTCCTTCTGCCATGCCCATACCATTTCGGTCGGTGATGCGTTGGTGGCTGTTTATCTATGAAATTCATTTCGCTTTGAACTAGTGTATTGACGCAGGCGATAGGAAAATGAACTAACATGCAAATATATCAAAGTGACGTAAACAAAATGTGGCTTCGTGACGTGTAATTTGAAAACCAATCACCGAATTCGTCAGACGAATTATCGTCTCCGAGTCTAGAGATGTATTCGGCATGATGGAAAGAAACAGGTTGAGACATGATGACGGTTCTGGATTAAGATTGAACACCGTTGCTTCGGGAAGTTTGACCGGCCACGTACTATAATGTTATAGTATGACATCACACCACCACTGGGGCACTGAAACTATGTCCTATTTCTAACGTGCAACGTAGTAACGTACTACTGCTACTGCTACTGCTACTGCTACTGCTACTGCTACTGCTACTGCTACTGCTACTGCTACTGCTACTGCTACAGCTACTGCTACTGCTACTGCTACTGCTACTGCTACTGCTACTGCTACTGCTACTGCTACTGCTACTACTGCTACTGCTACTGCTACTGCTACTGCTACTGCTACTGCTACTGCTACTGCTACTGCTACTGCTACTTCTACTGCTACTTCTACTGCTACTGCTACTGCTACTGCTACTGCTACTGCTACTGCTACTGCTACTGCTACTGCTACTGCTACTGCTACTGCTACTGCTACTTCTACTTCTACTGCTACTGCTACTGCTACTGCTACTGCTACTGCTACTGCTACTGCTACTGCTACTGCTACTGCTACTGCTACTGCTACTGCTACTGCTACTGCTACTTCTACTGCTACTTCTACTTCTACTGCTACTGCTACTGCTACTGCTACTGCTACTGCTACTGCTACTGCTACTGCTACTGCTACTGCTACTGCTACTGCTACTGCTACTGCTACTGCTACTGCTACTGCTACTGCTACTGCTACTGCTACTGCTACTGCTACTGCTACTGCTACTGCTACTGCTACTGCTACTGCTACTGCTACTGCTACTGCTACTGCTACTGCTACTGCTACTGCTACTGCTACTGCTACTGCTACTGCTACTGCTACTGCTACTGCTACTGCTACTGCTACTGCTACTGCTACTGCTACTGCTACTGCTACTGCTACTACTACTACTACTACTACTTCTACTACTACTACTACTACTACTACTACTACTACTACTACTACTACTACTACTACTACTACTAATAATAATAATAATAATAATAATAATAATAACCATTTTACACAATACTATATTCAATAATAATACCGTTATTAAGTGCAAGTTCAGTTTTTAATATGCGGTCGTGCTGATATTATAACATTACACATAACGCTATAAATGTAACAACGTGCATTATATTACAAATAATGTATCTGGATAAACTAGTATATATAAGGATCGATTGCTGAAAATAAAGTGTTGGTGTATGACTTAGAACATGGCATACATATAAAGTGCATATACTGGCGTTGTCATTGGAAATATCTTAAAACTGCATTATATTTACGCTTCCACATAACACACGCACACTAAAATGTAGCATTATGGGCGCATGCAGAGAAAACGTGCCAACAGGTTTTAATCGTTCTGTTGACGGTCTGGTTTAGGCACTCTCTTGCCGAAAGCACCGAAGGCAATGTCCGCGATGCCGTTTAAGAGCATGAGGAGGAGACGTTCCTCAGTGCGCCAAGAACGCAGCGGCGTCAACGCATAACATATGTATGTTGAAACACAGCTTAGCTCAGTTTTGCGTGGGCCAAATTGACACCTTGTCGTCCTTTCGAATGTTGCATCTATCCACTTTGGTGCGGTGTTAATATCGGAAGTCCAGTGCTACATTCGATTTGAACGCTTGACCAATTCCATCCACTTCCTATGTTTTCTTTGACTTTAAAACCCTCGGATGAAAGCGAGTTTAACACGATTTTCGCTTGGTATACAAGACATAGACATTCAGACCTGTTATATGTGATGACGACTGAAATTGAGTCATTCAAGATATGTCGCCTCTTGTCTTTATGTCTACGGGGAACGTATCTCAAACGTCAGTTTTGATAACAGAGTCCCCATTTCTGAACCATAGATTGCTGTAGGCAGTATACAATATCATTTGTCTTTCAATCTTTCTGTGTCGGAAATACTACTGACTTTATTGTGTATTTTCTCTACACCAGTACACTGTGATGACGTCGCCAGCTACAGCAGCCATTCTTATATACAATACACAACCTATCTACTTTTCTTGGTGACATGTTGCCACGTACCACGGCAGTTACTACGTACAACACTTGATCTATCCCTTGTTTTGTGATTTGTTGTACGTGTAGCGGTAGTTACTGCAATGGTTGATGTGTTGTACTTGTAGCGGTTGTTACTGCAACCGTTGATGCACCCTTTGTTAACGTTGATGTGTTGCAGATATTTGCTCTTTCTAAGCACCAAAAGAAAACTGTGGTGACGAAGACATCACAGTATCGTTTCTGGTGATCTGTGTCTCAGTCTTAACTAGCTTACACACTTCGTATATGGTATGCAGGTACATCAGATATTGCAATACCTCATAGAGTTTGACACCCCTGCCATACAGATTTATAAACCACTGCCTTGTCGTACAGGTTCTTGACAGAAACGAAGGCTAACGGAGCAAACTCTAACCAGAAAACCATGTCACTGTGGCAGTATCAAGAGCGGTTGATGTATGGATCTCCCAACATCTCTCGACCAGCCACTGCAGGGACAAATAGTTTGCGCCTGTCTTGACATGTTCTTGCCGGTGTGATACCTCTATTTGCTCCCAGAGAGAGAGAGAGAGAGAGAGAGAGAGAGAGAGAGAGAGAGAGAGAGAGAGAGAGAGACAGAGAGACAGAGAGACAGAGAGACAGAGAGACAGAGAGACAGAGAGACAGAGAGAGACAGAGAGAGACAGAGAGAGAGAGAGCCGCTAGTAACTTGCAAAAGCCAGCGACACTTCAACACTTTTTGCTGGAGCTTCCATAAAATGAAATGATATGTCAGACACGTTCAATGAGACACTCACTTCTAATGGTGACACTTGATGTGAACCAGAGAATGGCTCAGCCCAGGTTTCCGTCCGTTCGCTCGTTGACTACCGCCGCTAGTTGTTGATCGTTCCTGGGCTGTCCCAGAGGCTTTAGTTTTTTGCTGGTCTTGGCACAAACGGCCGTTTTATGCAACTGTTCATCAGGCTACATCCGCCTGTGTCTGACGCTGTGACAGTTGAAACCACGGCTCGTTTCTTGTTAAATCCATCTTCGGGAACATGTCCCCAGGGGGCGAAACCGGAGTTTGACGGGCGACCCACAGTGGGTGTGTAGACGCAGAGGTGTGTAAACACTGATTGGTGTGTGTATGTCAGTGGTGTGTAGAATGTCATGGCTGGCTTGCGAGTGCATGGAGGCACGCATGTATAGGATTGCACGCAGGTGTAGGGTGGCACACAGGTGTAGGGTGGCACGCAATCCTAGTGCCTCACAGAGCGGACACATTCCAAAGGTATCGTGGGCACGTATCCCTGGTCCCCAGGACCCCCATTAGCAACCTTTCTCTGAATTTTGAATAGGCGTACGCCGCCGGGCCGCGAAGTCTGCCAGGAGAGTCGGTGGAACGCGGCCTTTTCGTGCGAGATAAAGTCTTTGTTTTTTGTCTTCTTTTGTAATTCAATTCCCCTCTTTGTCTGTAGACAAGGATTAGCATAACAGTGTGTCTACACAAGACAGACGACTTTATCCTCCGAAGTGCATTTATCGTGTGTGTTTTTTGGACAGTAATGACACCGAACGAAGCTACGGGAGGGTCCTGTCGGACAACTGTCGGCACAAATTGGGTGTTCAGGGTCTTTGTAAATAAAAAATATACAATAATCTAAAAAATTGTAGGATCGATGCAACCAATCCATCCATTAGATCGATACCACCAATCCATCCACTATCATAAAAAGGGAAGACCAATAAATTCCAGTGATAGGTTGACATGTATCTATATATTATCTTAAAGTGACGGAGTTGCTCACTGATTACAGAGGAAATAATTTGTTATTCAGACAGGTCACAATTTGGTTAGAACATATTACATATCTGTATATTGTAATGATTTATTATTATCATTATTATTATTATTATTATTATTATTATTATTATTATTATTATTATTATTATTATTATTATTATTATTATTATTATTATTATTATTATTATTATTATTATTATTATTATTATTATTATTATTATTATTATTATTATTATTATTATATCAAAAACTTGCCATACGTAAACAGGCACAGCGGAAAATAATTATGATAAACGATAAAGAACGGAAAGTGACCACATTTTGTGTTCACCGTGGATTACTGAACCCACATTTTCCCAACAACTTATTCACCCACCCACTTACATCCAAATTAGGTTTGGATGATTGGAGTTTTCTATTTACGAAACCCACCCCAAGAACAGTGGCGCCACAAACTGGATCGATAACGATACAACAATATTTGCCTCGAGATAAGTGGCGCCATCTTCTGGACCAGCGGTATAATTGTGTTTCACTGGAAGGAAACACTGTCCAACTGACCCCTCAAAACGATAATTATACCCACGTTAAATATTGCTTGTGGATAATTGTTTAATCACTTCTGTTGCACTAACAGCCAGTAACAGTAATGTTTTATCCTGTTGCATTTATCAAACGTATCTTAAATACAAATGCAACATTTGCTTCTTTCCAACTGAAATGTTAAAGGACACGGTTTCGTGTCATACACCTAATAGAGTTTATACAAAGTAACAATTTCCACATATACACAATTTTTTAACGTCAGCGGTTTACTCAGAATGTGAGTTTAAAGTCTAAAATTCTAACGAAATCCACTATGGTCTAGACGCCGCCATAGGTGAAGGGTTAACTTGGGTTGGCCATTCAGCGCGCGGCATTCTATATCTCTGTTGAAGCCGGTCAGATTCCTGCGACGTCGTTAAGGGTCAACAACTTCGAGTCTTCGACAGTTCGTTCAGTTGGCGTGACATCTAGCTGCTGCTTATAGACGTATATATAAATCTGTGGTAAACTTTAGTAATTATGCCTTAGTGTTCGGCATACGCTTGCAATAATAATTGAAACAACCGGTAGTATTGAAGCAATGTATTCACATTGGTGATTTGCGGGCGTACTGTTTGGAATCCCTCCAGGCCAAGTACAGTTCACTTTGATCGGTCCATTTTGAGGAGAAATGCTTTGAAGTAGACATGTATCATCAGTTGATGGGATGATTTCAGCGATAACAATAATAGACAACTTTATATTTACCTTCATCAGCATGTTACGCGCGTTGCCGAGTTGCAGCCATTTCATGACAACAGCCAAACCCCATGCAGGGAATCTACGTGGAGAGGGTCTCACCGTCGTGACGTCATTCTTCGTCTAAGATGGGGTAGCTCATAGTATTTGGATGGCGGGGTGTTAAAAAATATTTGTCTGATAAACCGCCGGCATTAAAAAATTGAGTATATGTGGAAATTGTTACTTTATATTAACTCTATTAGGTGTATGCCACGAAACAGTTAACTTTTTTGTCCTTTAACTTTACTCTTCCCAACACTTTGTTAACATGATCAATGTGATAGTTTTAACATAGACGCACCGCAAATAACAAACTATAATAAATAATAATATTAAAATATTTTGGAAATATTTAGAAAATGATATGTAATATATATAAATATTATGATTATTTAATCATTTCCACTGTGTGACTGGGAGTGCTGCAAGCGTAGTCCTGGATGTCTCCAGTACTACTTCAGTGGGGAGATTATTCCTGTTTACAAAAGTTCTGATTAAAAAATCATTTTATATGATTCAGTTCTGGAACAAGTTTGTACAAACCTTGATGGGTGTGCATGTCTGGTGGCACAATTTACTGGGGAAATGTATTTATTCATAATATATATATATATATATATATATATATATATATACTTGACTATATACCTCTCGTTCCGTGATAAAACAACCTTCAATGTGCTTGTTCTCCTATTAAGACATTGCTTCTTGTAAGCGGTTTTGGAAACGAGCTTATTTAGCGTCACTGGCACAGGATGGATATCATCGTAACAACGCCTTGTCATCTATTACTCTTGCTCGTTGCTTATCGCTTCACCGGTGGTTCATCACAATCGTATATGCAAAACACTTTCTGCTCAAAATTAGACTTGATTCTGTGCAGAATTGTTCAACTCACATACAAAATGTCACTGTCAAATTGTCGTTACTGACAAGGCTATATAGGCCGCTCTACCCAACAGATAAAATCAGGAACATCGCCTGTATTGTTTTAGACGCAGTGTGTACAGCAAAGTAAAGGCATACTTAACAATAATAATATATATATATATCGAAATAATGTATAAACATCTACACACACACACAAATATATATATATATATATATATATATATATATATATATATATATACAGTGAACTCCAAATTCCAGGATCAATAACACCGTAATCGTGGACATTTATGGGAAGAAGTATCGTTCAAATTAAAACGTGCATAATGATTCGAATTACTACTTCGCGAGATGCTTGAATGAGTTCCATTGCTGGACTGTTCTGTCTTCTTATGGGTAGAATGAGAGATATGTCGTGGGCGGAAATGACGTAGCGCTACAGTTACTACGCCGTCGTAATGGACCTTGTGCACTATAGCGAGGGAATTCCCTCCGCAATGCATTGTGGATATTTTGTACTCGTCAAAATTGTGTTGTGCCGCCATTATCCCATGTTAAAAGGCCTGTGTTTTTCGGGTGTCTCGCAAGATCTGGCTATATCTCAAACTGGCTACCTAACAAGAAAATGTAGTGAAAAGGCTTCACGGCATACATATATTCAAAGTGTGTGAATCCGTCATCAAAGACCACCGCAACTTATTATATTACTGGTTATGCCATACTATTTGACAGCAAGATTCTCGTTGAAGTCAACTTTTGAAGTCACGCGTCTGCCGCCAGGTTTGACAGCGCCTTCATCTTCGACTTTTGTGTGCAGCTGCGTTTTCCATATGTCTTAGTTGTTATAATTATATGATTAACTTGATGTGTAGAACCTTATTGTATAGAAATGTATCGCTTGAGGCAATTTTCTAAAGCATAGTTGTAGTATTATGTTCCAAAGCTAAGGCTAAGCCTAGGCCTAGCTAAACAAAACTCAAAACTACACAAAAGGCCCACAAAAATAGCACAATCGTAATCATGGCATAAAGACTAAAGCCGACAGCTTCAAAAATAAAATCAAGATATGATGATAAATATGGCCCATGTGAAACTATCTGTGTAGATTTATTTGTTTTGTATTATTAAATCAAGGTGTTGCTTAATGTAATATGGATTTCACTGTTATGTAGCATCATAATGACACAACTAGGAAATCTTCTTCATTTAAGATTATTCAAGGGCAGATAACACGTACGGTATATTTGACATTTGGCGTTTCTAGATTTATAATTTGTCATTTTAATATCTTGTATTGTAGGTACTGTTTGGTTTATGATAATTTATATATATATATATATATATATATATATATATATATATATATATGTATATATATATATATATATATATATATATATATATATATATATATATATATATATATATATATATATAATATATATATAGCACTGTAAGTTGAGCAAAATAAAAAAAAGATAAATATTTCAGGTATCTGTCCACATCTTGACAGAATGTCATCACTGGGAAAACAATTGACATTTTGGTACAAAGATAACTGAGGAATATGTAAATGGTCATGCCAGAATTTTGTTAGCAAAAGTTAAATTATGTAAACATTTCAGGTATGTGTGTTCTACCACATTTTTACAGAATATCATCTAGGTAACTAAGGGAAATATCTTGTAAAGCAGTACTGTTCTCTGTTTGTCAGTGTGTTTGTGGAGCCATGTCAACAATAATTTTGCTTATATGGGGTTTCAAATGGGAGTTTGTAGTCATTACACTTACAATGGTTCATATTCACCTTTTTATGCAATTAATCCTCTCACAATTTTATTCAGGGCTGTTTACTAATCAATACAGTGAGTCAGTGACTCTAGCCTTTTCTGTTGCAGTTACTTACGCTTACAATACCTTTGCATACATTATACCTATAAGTTTACAAATGCATTCTGTTAATATGATGTTAGCTGTATGCATGTTTCAGAGTGAAATGTCTCATGACCAATAGCTTTTCTAAATACATCATTGATCCGAACTTTGGCTTATATGACATTGTGCAAAGTTATGTGGATGACAGAATACGTAAGGTCACTTCTCCGGCATTTTACAACTGGACAGACACTCTTTCAGATATCCCGCAGAAATTTAACTGTACACACATGTATGAATATCTGATGAAGAGAGAAGTGATTATTTTATCAGCAGATGGAGTCATTATCGATAATGCCATGTTGCCAGTGGCAGAAAAACCACTGCAGAGTGTCTTTGTGTGGCAGGGCGTGGAGGCAAATGCAACCATGTAGGAGCAATCTTGTTTGCTCTAGTCGAATTCCGGGAATCACAGATGAAAACTAGCTGCACAGGACAACCTCAACACTGGCATCTGCCCTCTAGAAGCAGAAAGAGGACAAAGCCCCAGACCATTGGTGAGATAATGTGAAAGTATACTATCCATAAAAACTATACTGATCATGGTTTTTCTAAGTTTCTCAGATACTGAATGAAAATATACTACAAGGATTAATTAATATATTTATTTGATTTCAATAACTGCTTCAGGGGAGAGAGATGTTAAGAAACATGCGTATGGTCGAGGTGAGCATTCGAGGATACCTCTAGATGTATTCAGCAACTACTATGCTATACAAGACCCTGTCATCGACACTGCTGCATTACTTCTCAGTGAATTGCCAAATGACACATTAAAATTAATTGACTTTTAAGAATTAAGTCAAGAGTAATTTATAAAGGTATTTAAATATTTTATATTGTACCAAAATGTCAATTGTTTTCCTAGTGATGACATTCTGTCAAGATGTGGACAGATACCTGAAATATTTATCTTTTTTTTATTTTGCTCAACTTACAGTGCTATATATATATATATATATATATATATATATATATATATATATATATATATATATATATATATATATATATATATTATAAAATAAAATAATTTTCATAAACCAAACAGTACCTACAATACAAGATATTAAAATGACAAATTCTAAATCTCGAAACGCCTATGACTATGTAAAAAATACCGTGCGTGTTATCTGCCCTTGAATAATCTTAAATGACACGGATTTTGGACCTGGCAGAAGATTTCCTAGTTGTGTCAATATGATGCTACATAACAGTGAAATCAATATTATCCTAAGCAACACCTTGATTCAATAATTCATAAAAAAAAAAATCTACACAGTTAATTTCACATGGGCCATATTTATCATCATATCTTGATTTTATATTTGAAGCTGTCGGGTTTCTTTTCTGGCTTTTGCATGATTACGATTGTGGGCCTTTTGAGTTTTGTTTAGCCTTTAGGCAGTTTAGGCTTTAGCTAGGCTTAGCCTAAGCTTTGGAACATAATACAACTGTACTTTAGAAAATTGCCTCAAGGCTCAAGCGACACATTTCTATACAATAAGGTTCTACACATCAAGTTAATCATATAATTATAACAATTAAGACATATGGAAAATGCAGCTGCACAAAAAAGTCGAAGTTGAAGGCGCTGTCAAACCTGGCGGCAGACGCGTGACTTCACAAGTTGATTTCAACGAGAATTTTGCTGTCAAATAGTATGGCATAACCAGTAATATAATAAGTTGCGGCGCTCTTTGATGACGGATTCACACACTTTGATTATATACCGTGAAGTCATTTTCACTACATTTTCTTGTTAGGTAGCCAGTTTGTGATATTGCCAGATCTTGCGAGACACCCGAAAAACACAGGCCTTTTAACATGGGATAATGGCGGCACAACAAACTTTTGACGAGTACAAAATGCACAATGCATTGCGCCGGAAGGGCTTCCCCAGATAATGACGTCATAGTGCACAAGGTCCATTATTCGCAATATACCGCTGCGTGTCGCCGCTGCTCGTCAAGTCACGCATTTTATTATTATTGCGATGCAAATCCTCACATTCATGAATTGGGACATGTTGTTATATTATTGTAATTTTGGGCAATAACGGACGTCAAACGTCTTGGTGCACGAATGTGCACCAAGGCAAAAAAAAATCGTGAAACGTATACATGATATTGAATGACAGAATTACTGAGACCCATTGGCATGTAGACGAAGGGATTGTGCCGCATATCCACTAAGCGCTACTAATTATTGTAAAACAATCAGTAGGTGGCGATACTGCCCGGCTCGTTCCAGATGCAGCGCTATCCGGCAGATGGCACTAGTGTCGACGTAGCCCAATGCTGTGTGTAACCGGCGTAAAATAAGTAGGCACTTGGTGTGAGACGAATACACACACCACCTGACTGGGGTAAACCTATTCGCTTGAAGGAACATAAATAATAGATATCATAAATACAGTGTCGGATTACCGTAGGGGAATCTCTTGCACTTGGCACAGGGCCCCGGTCTCTGAAGGGTCTCATTCAAGTGACAACACATTCCAGGTTCCAGCAATAGTGGGAAGCGGTGGTCGCGCGCTAGAGCGCAGCAGGACTGTCAAACGAGGGGACGGTGGTTCAATCCCACCTACCGCCGTTTCGAAACTGAGGCAATTTCGTTCACCACACATTTGCTTTTGGCTTTCGGAAGAGACACTAAAAGTTAGTGGTCCCTTCTATCTGGTGTCTATGCCAGGGGAAGTAAAAGATCCCACACAGGGGGTAAATGTGTAACCTGTAGTGGATTCACAAATGCTCGTTGGACTTTAAACCTCCTGCAAAGTGTCCCGTCCAGTATCTGCCAGAAAGAAAGAAAGAAAGAAAGAAAAACACAGAGTCCGCACTCAAATAAAAACACGTCCTTGTTGGGATGACAAATGTGTCAAGGCCCTGGGCTTTAGAAGCCCCAGCCAACTGAGAACAACACCCACTCCAGGGCGCCGATGCACTCCTGAACGATGCACTCCTGAACGCAGACGATACACTCCTGAACGCAGACGAGACAACGTTCAGCCCAGGATTCTCACAGCCCGGGGTGACTTCCTCTGAGCTTCATCCGTGGTAGCCTCGGCTACCCAGGCTCCGTGAGGTGGCAGCACTTTTATGCCCCTCACACCCGCCCGGGGAAACAGTGGGTCTGACTTTTCGACCCGCCAGGGCGGCCTTACCCCAGATTAGGATAGAGCCGCTGATTGGGTCTCAGGCCAACTATAAAATAAAAAACACACACAATAAATAAAATAAATATTTGCAGTTGTTTATAAAACAAAAAACCGGCAGTGTCCGTGAGGTGGCAGCATTGTATAGATCACGCGGATAAACAAACAAAAGCCGACTAAGTAACTAGACTGTCTTCTCGGCGTAGTTCCACAGCCGACCGACAGTCGGTTAAGCGAGACTACATCCATGGCAGAATCATTCCAAGGCCGCGAGAAATCAGTCATTGTCTGCGAGGAATCATTCCATAGTGGCCATATCCTGCGGCACTAGTCAAGTAGACGAAAACATGTCCAAGGGGACATGGCCCCCCAATCCCGGAAACTATTAGGATAGTGGGGAACGGAGGACCAACAACTGCGTGCCTGATTCATAAAGTCACAAAGTACAGTGAGTTTCAGGATGTCTGTGTAAGATTTATCTTCCCAGTCCTACCCTTTCGCATAAAAGTGTCATCATTCAAATAGGATTAAGTTAGGAATTCTCCACTACTTTCACTGGCTGCAGCATAAGAGTTGACAAAGCACTGAAAATTTCATTATTCTCACTGTGCACGATGGTTAATGGCTACTAAGGATTCAAAATAACAGTCGCCCGGTTACTAGACTAGAGTCAAATTGCATTTTGTTGGTATTATTTTCTTGGCATCACTGTCGTCAGGGGCGAGATGACCATGACTTCCATTATCATTTTTCTTCCTCCTCTTACTACGCTCTCTGTCAGCTGTCTCCAATTCTTTCTATCAGTTTTCCATTCATCTCCCACTCTTTCTAGATCACTTTTAATGTAATCCCCCATCGCAATTTCGGTCTTCCTCACCGCCATTTCCCCTCCACCTTCTGCGCAACAGCTCTCTTTGCCAGTTTTTCATCTCCCATTCTTTCCGCATGACTAGCCTATGTACTCCTCACCAATTTCTTCTTAGAACTTTCTTTCACTCCAACCAATCTCCACTGTCATTTCATTTCATCCATTTTCTCTTAGTAGCTCTCTTAACTCCCACGATTATTCTTACCAGGTTGTTTGTTTTCTCGCAAATTTGGACCTTCTCCCGTTGTTTCACTGTTAGTGCCATCGTCTATAGTGCGTTCATGTATACCGGGGTAGCACATGAGCTGAGCACATTTCCTTTACGTTTACGTGATATGCGTCTATCTCCCATCACCCATCACCCCTTCGAGTTTCCTCCTACGTTTGCCCCGGCTGTAATCCTCATTGTAATCAAAGCAATTAATCTAGTGGATTTGCAGTGGGAAAATGCCACTTCCTATCGTGAATTTGTAAATTTTAAGACGCAACGTTACATGCGAAATTACTGAAGTTACTGCTTGAACGCCAACGTCACATCATCTATGTTAAGATAGGGAAGTCTAAGTGTTGTTTCGTCACAGTAAGTGACTACATGTTAGTATTTGTCATGGCCTTTGCCAGTAGATATTGGAGATTAACATGAGGAATGTGCTTACCGTCTATAGACTGGAGTCATATAGGGGCTTTGGGTTTGTGTCTCTTTATCAATGTGTCGTTTCTCTCATAATATTATTTTCTAACTTTGACGTCTTCTGTGAATGGTTTTGCCGAACTGCCAGCTTTCAAGCGAGTAGGGTTTGAATTGAACTGAGATTGATAGGTAATATCTATAAAAAAAAAGTAAGCTAAAGGCGGTTGACTAGCACTGATGCCGGCGTAATAATTATTGTTTTCAATGTCTTGTAGAGAGTACGTAATGTGCCATTGAAAGGGCTGCAGTAACAGCGCAATGGATGGCACTGTCCGAAGTAGATGTTAAGACAACATAAACAACGCAGAGAACAACAGGAAGTCATGTGTCGTGAAAGATTAATATTAGCATGGGTTTTTACTCACGGTAGTCATGCCCCCAGTCCCCATGCAGCACCAAAATAGTATATGACCAGGGAGGCGGGTAAGTAGACTAAAGACAGCGCTGTACAATGTCAGAACTTTAGAGATGAACAGGTTCCGTGAACGGGTAGGAAACGTTGGGAGACCAGATTGGTATGGGAAGTGATCTGGGTCGGAGGGGTGAGAAGACGAGAGTAGTACTTCATTTCCTTACAAAATGACCACCTACTATTCCATTCCAGGGCAAATAACGGGCAAGCAGAAGTAGGCTTTCTCATAAACAGGAAATGGAAAGACCACACAGCGAAGATAAACAACATCAGCCCCAGAGTAGCAGAACGTATTATGTATAAAAAGCACTACACATTTAATATATATGTATATATATATATATATATATATATATATATATATATATATATATAAACTTATATATAAACTTATATATAAACTTATATATATATATATATATATATATATATATATATATATATATATATCGACTTGGACAAGACTTAAGATAACCCAAATCACTACAGGACAGTAATGGGAGACTTCACTGCGCGAGTAGGAAAAAGAACAAACCCTAGGGAGAAGAAGAGCCCAAGCTGTGAAACGAAGACCGACATTGACTACATCTTAACAAACAGGCCAGACATCGTCACAGACGTAACAGTCAGATGTGACCAGAGAATGGTTACAAGCAACATCAAACACAAAATTGATAACCACGAACAGGAATAGATACCACATAAATACGATCAAAGAAGATCGAATTCCAACCCGAATTGAGAACCAGATTCGAGACACTGCTAGAACTACAACACTTGGACCACATGAGTGAAACCATTACAGACATGATCCAACAAAGCGCGACAAGCATAGACAAACCAATCAGCAAGCTATTGGAACCGAGGATATTGTCACAAACACGAGCCCTGATGACGAAACGACGGGAAATGGTGAAAAACGGCGAACATAAAAAGGACTTATAGAGAACCATAAGAAGAAAGCAATGGAGGACATCAGGACGTATAACCACGCAAGAGATCACGGCATCAAAGAGCTTGAGGAACGTCAGAAGGACGCAGACACTAAGCCAAGACAGATTGATTGATCCTAGATAAGGAGGGTAGATAAATCCATGATGATGATAAAATCATAGGATATGTAGAGGAACGCTACACCGAATACTACAGTGAACAGAGTTCCATGATCCAGAGTGGTACGAAAAGACATTTCCGATGTGAAAATAGCACTTCGGTTGAACAAATATTCTTAATAAACGCAACCTATTATAACAATCATCAGGGATATTCCAATCACAACTTTCAGACAATACGACGAGACAGAAACATCCGAATGTTCACAATTGCGTTTTTACGATGTTCGATGAAATAGATCATTACAGACTCGATTAAGGCGGTGCGGTTTTTCCGCTGGAAACACAAATGGCCGTTTGGTGCGCGGCACGAATTGCACAAGTGATCTTGATTTCTAACCATTGCTATCCCGTCGCTCAGTATAATATAGGGCATAGGCGGTAAATGCGGCTTTGTTTATGGCATAAATAACGAAGACATCCAATAAAGGACGAGACGATTTGACCTAGAAAGCGAAGCTTGTATCTATAGTTCTGTATTGTTCTGTAAGACACGTGTGTAGTGCAAGTGCAGTAACAGACGGGCGTCTGTTAGTGCACGCTCACTTCCCAGTCTGGATTAGTGCATCTTTGTCTGCATTTCCAGGGCATTATGTGCGCGTTTTGTTGGCAGTGGTCTTATCGTTGCGAACTGCCAGTACTCGACGACTAAACTATGTGTACCCAGTTGTAAGCACAAGTACAATTGGTGTGTACGCTGGCCGTGTCTGTTTGTTGTTGTTGTTGGTGGTGGTGCTGTTGTGTGTGTGTGTGTGTGTGTGTGTGTGTGTGTGTGTGTGTGTGTGTGTGTGTGTGTGTGTGCGTGCGTGCGTGCGTGCGTACGTGCGTGCGTGCGTGCGTGTGTGTATTGATCAAAAGATGGCATTGTTCCCACCAATCTATTTTGCAACTAGAAATGTGATCGGTGATTACTATCGGCGCTTATCTGGTGTTCGAAGTTTCTGGCTAGTAATCGATGGCGTCATCTAGTTCATTGGTTAATTGGAAGACGTACAGTTCCCGAGACAGATGCCTCAGATTACTTCAAAATATTACCATTGTTACACTATAAAATAGACAAATCCCCAAGGCATGTTTTCAAATGGCGATAAACCTAAGAAGTAGGCGCCAACTAGCTGACGGTCGTTGAAATCGTAATATATATATATATATATATATATATATATATATATATATATATATATATATATATATATTATATATATATATATATATTTATATATTTATATATATATTTATATATATATATATATATTTATACACACACACACACACACACACACACACACACACACACACACACACACACACCTTCTTGCTACAACCTTGTGTAGGTTGCACACCATACACCATAAAGCTAAGGTGTGCACTTGTGAAACGCAGCTACCACTTTGAAACCTATCTAAAAAATTTGCCGCGGAAGATTTAATTAGAAATAGTCCATTGGCGACAGCGTTTGGTGTTTTTAAAGGTGGACCTTCTTAAGAGGTCAATTATATCAACATGTATTCTTTCATCAGGCAGTTTGAAAGTTTACATATATGACATCACTCGATAGTGTATCTTAATGAAAGTCAAGCAATTTTTATTTTGGCAATCAGCATTATTCATGGTGTTATTTCGCACGATATGTCAAACGTCGAACACAGTAAATCACGTCGGTTGTTTTTTAAAATTGTACAAAATGACTTTTGCTTGATTAGAACGACTTACTACTGTGCACGATTATTCACCTGTCGATGTCTAATAACGTTATAGCGCCCGTGACGATAACAACAATAAGGAAGTGACGTCATTATCTCTGTCGCCTGTCACTTGTAGTTGATATCAGGTAAGGTGGTCCCATATTCGACCGGTACTAGATTCGGCTAAACGCATATCTCGCATGCGCGCGCACAATCCACTTTTGTCTTCTCTGACGTAGCGATGGTGACATACGTCATGCCCGGGCCGAGTTTCCTCAAATGTTAACCTCGCAGGTAACAATCATACGGGAATACTTGATGTATTACTAACGGAAACTATGTTAGTAACAATGGAGAATCCTGATCCGCTACCGCTGCGGCCCCATATTGGGCAGATTCGTGCCGAATCTGGGCCTGGCAAAATCTGGGACTACGACACCGTACGTCGCTGTTTACTTACGTCACAATCACAACTTTGCACCTAACCTCCGTCAAGCGTTGCCTTGGCCAACGATATGTTAATAACAACTATATTTATGACTGTTGCAGTGAATGTTTCTCTCAGTCCTAGTGTGGGAGTAATCTGGCATCGTCTCTGTTATATTCCGCTAAATTCCTCCACTGGTGCAAACTGTCTTGTTCACGTCGAAATATCGCTCAAATATCAACAAATTATATTTATCCTCTTTTATCGCGCATGCACAGCTAACGTGACGCATGCGCAGTGTGGCAGGTGGGCGTAATATCGCAATGCGATGGGTTTGACCCGACAGCGGCATGACGTCTAGAACATACGTTACTGCATATGTAACAACTTTCATTATGTTGTCATAAATAAATTCTAAAACCATAATTTCAGCAAAATGTCGATGTAAAACAGACGCGCGACGTATTAGCATCCATTTTGATCGCTTGACGGTTTTTTGCTAGATAACTGATCACTTGATTGATTGGTCAATTTATAGCAATTTCCAATAAATTAAACAGGTTGTGTTTGTCTTTATTTGCACCAGAGTCATTGACGGTGAGTAATAAAGTAAAAAATCCACTTTATGTAATCGGTTACGTTTTACAGCAATATTATGGACACCTAACAAAATACATAATGAGTCATTCACAAACCTTCCGGTAGCAACAATTTGGCCCAGCATGCATAAAACCTTTCCGAGTTTCCGGAGCTTTTTCTGCGAATCGATCGATTGGTTCATTGATGCAGAACTCGGCACTTAAGTGCTACATTGAGATGAGGGCGTGGCGGGTGCATTTTGAGGCAATGGTTTACACATTCAAGAGTATGAATAACGTTTATATTGTGCGCATCGGATGTTTTCTCAGCAGAATATGCAGTTTCATATTTCGGTTCGATTTCGATTTCCTTCCGTCTGTTTCATGCGACATTTCGTCTGTTGTCGTCGGCGATGACGCGGTCAAGTCTCATTGTCGCGGTCTCTCGCGCTGCTTTGTGTATTCAGATGGGTGGAGTGCCAAAAGCAGATGCTCAAGCGCTTTTCAAATACATAAAATCAAAGCACCTGATACTTTATTATCGATTGCACGTTGTTCGTTTGTGATTTATTCATGCCAGTGTCGATAACCTTTCTGAAGGACTTGTTAGAAATATGATTAAAATCAACATATTAGCTGGAAAAATCGACGCAAACGCATATATGCATATATGTTATATATATATATATATATATATATATATATATATATATATATATATATATATATATATATATATATATATATATTATCACACATAACGCCGCAACCCAAGAAGGTCGATGTTTTCTGTCCGCTGCCAACGTCTTCACTTGGCCCCAACTCCATCCGAGTGCTTTTATCTCCCGCTCCACTGATCGTCTCCACGCCTCCGTTGATCTCCCCTGTGCTCTCTTGCCAACAGGAGTCCAGCTGCAAATGTGTCCGATACATCTCCATCTGCGGCGTTTAACCTCCTTATTAGGAACATTTATCCTTTGCCGAAAACATCAACAGCACGCAGTAAGTCGAGAAAACAGGAATCAGCAGCCTGGGTATCGTCATCGCCGTAAAAAAACTTCATAATTGTGTAGATTGTTCGTTCGTTTTTCTGTAAGAATTTGTTGCAATCCTGCTTAACTGTATTTCACAACACTGTGGGCGTTGGTATTTATTCAGTTGCATGCGTACATCAAAGGTAAATAAGCGAATACACAGCACGCAACATACCCACCCACCCAACCACCTAAGTACATCCCATCCACCACATACCATCCACACTAACTCGCATACTTCTAATTACTCAGTTTCGGAAAGGCATCTTGCCCCACCCAAATGGGCGTCTTACCCCACCTATGAGGCAAGACGCCCTTTTCGTAGCTGTTTTAAAATGTAGAATTTGTTATTATGTTTTGTATCTATGTGTAAAAAATACTTTTACATAAAGTAGGGTATATATTTTAGATTGCCTGCAACTTAAAATATATTCGATTAGATCATTATTAAAACATATGCAGCGATTCCTGTTTATGTTGGGCGCCTTGTCCAGCCCTACCTTACTGCTATTACTTTGCATATGAAATGCATTAGTTTGCATGCACGCACACACACGTACAAATACACACAGGCACTCACACACGCATACACACGTACACACAAACGCATGCACACTCGCGCATATACACGCACATACACACACGCACACATAAACGCATGCACATACACAACCACACACACACACGCGCACACACACACACACACACACACACACACACACACACACACACACACACACACACACAGGACATTGTTGTATACAATATTGTATTATTCTTCTGTTAGTCTTTCATTGCCTCGTCCTTGACACCAACAATTCGCGGACACCAACAATTCGCGGACACCAACAATTCGTGGACACCAACAATTTGTGGACACCAACAATTTGTGGACACCAACAATTTGTGGACACCAACAATTCGCGGACACCAACAATTCGTGGACACCAACAATTCGTGGACACCAACAATTTGTGGACACCAACAATTCGTGGACACCAACAATTTGTGGACACCAACAATTCGTGGACACCAACAATTTGTGGACACCAACAATTTGTGGACACCAACAATTTGTGGACACCAACAATTTGTGGACATCAACAATTTGTGGACACCAACAATTCGTGGACACCAACAATTCGCAGACACCAACAATTCGTGGACACCAACAATTCGTGGACGCTAACAATTCGTGGACACCAACAATTCGCAGACACCAACAATTCGCGGACACCAACAATTCGTGGACACCAACAATTCGCGGACACCAACCAATCGTGAACACCAACAATTCATGGACACCAACAATTCGCAGACACCAACAATTCGTGGACACTAACACCGTACGTAGAATATGCGAAACTGTATGAATGGCTTTGTCCATCTTGAGATTTGCATTTGAAGAGTATTTACGGATTCATTTATATTCGCGTACTTTATTTACCTTTTGTTCTGCAAAGGTCACCCATCACATTGTCAGACGCCGCGACTCGCACACTATTATTTTACAACACAGAAATGGATACCGAACGTGTTGAAACGTGATATGTTTGTTGTGACGGTTCAAATAAAGGGCAGCTGTTAACAACTTGGCGCAATCAACGTGGATTTCCGGAATGTGGCGGACTATTGGTTTTAACAAACCAAGTCCGTGGGATATTCCGGATGCCGCAGTCAATCCATCTCCTCTCCGTTGAGCAAACAAAGGAACACAAATGTACGAGTAGGTTTTGCAATTTCCTTTTTTATTGTAACACAAAAACAAGAACTTCGTGTACCTTTCTGTTTACTTATATAAACGCTTGGTATTTATCAGGGTCGCTGAAAATGTATTCATTATTTTTTCATGTGGCAGTCGCCAATTTGGAAATCTGATGAGCTTTTTCGATTTTTTACGGATGGCAGATTTTGTCAACCTTTGTTTCTCAGAATGCTAGACTGTTTGCGTCAAGGGCGTCAAATATCTGGGGCTTCTTCTATGACGTCATCAAACAAATGTGTTACTTTCATATTTTCGAATTTCCCAGTATGTAATAGGTTCGCACAGACAGCAAGGTAAGTTAATACTATACGCAACGTAAAGCAGTCATACAAACAGTGCTTCGGAAAACATGTCACTTTTGTATGTGTTGCTACGTTTTGACGTGTTCTGAAACAATCGAATATTTATCTAGCTGGTTGCGGCATCGTACGTTTACTTGTGTCACTTTTTGTGTTTTATAATATTAGGGTAATTAATTCTATTAGGGTTACGCTTGAAACATAAATTCATCAATTTATAAAATCAATTTAAAAATTCAATTCATTTAAAGATAAAGGGTCAGATGGATTTAATTATTTGTATTACGTAATAGAAGGCACTCGAAATAGCCTATATTTTATTGACAGATGACGTCAGAGACGGCGTGAACCTGTAGTCTACTGACGTGAACGTTTACTGATGCATGTATCACCGACAGGGTGGCGCCACTGTAGAAATATATTTTTCCGCGATGCGAAATATAGTTTCCCCCACTCCATAATGTATAATGGATTCTCTGATTTTTGCGAACTTTCGTGAGAACCGCTATTATTAAATTAGTTATTAGCACATGTATATCTGTGATTCATATGGCTCGATAAAACTTACAAAAATTGACACTTAACTTATATTCGCAACTGGTTTTCTATGCACAGCAACAGTCACATGTGTGTCAATTCGTGCTTGGTCATTTTCGGTAATATTCAAATTCAAAGCCTCATTCAGTTCTAATTAAAACTGCACGTGTCGCATAACCATTATTGAGCCGACGCGTGTAGTCTCGTGAAATAAGTCTTGTAATATTCACAAGAGGGTATCGTGTTATTTCGGGTGTCCTCGAATGAACGACATCACGACTAGTCGCATCCAAGTTCACGGTCAAGAATGTATTGGTGCAGGTAAAATCCGCGCAAACATATGTCTAGTCACTAAACGTTGGCTAACCGGTTTGGTCATTGTTTCACCACTGGTCACTACTCAGCCGGATGTAAGATAATCATTGTCCAGTTCACTGCGCTGCATAAATGAGAACTTGACTAGACGGTCCCGGGCTAACTGATTGGTTTCTTTTCTACGAGAATAGAGAATGGATAAACACGACCAGGAAAAGTAAACCATGACCTTGGAATGTAAATAATGTTATAACATGTATATTATATATGTATACATATGTATGTGTGTGTATGTTTGTGTGTATGCATGCATGTATGCTAAGGATCGGACAAATCTGGAATGTCATTCGTAGCGAATATCGAATCGAATATCCTCAACATTTCGAATACGAATCGAATATCGAATCGAATAGGAATATTCAGTAGTTTCAAATTCGATTAGAATACTGGACGGTGTCGAGATGTCTTGCCGGGACGCGGCGTCATCCGGTGGGCAAATCCGTGCCGGAGTCATCGGCATCGCGTGCCATGAAAACGACTTCTTACAGCCGCCAAATGTATCTTCGTATATCTTATGTTCGTATGCACCCACTAGGTTACAACTTTTTGTTTTCATTAACAGCTACAAAAAAACGACACATTAAAAAGGGCTGACAATGTTGTCTCTGGCTGACTCACCCAACTCATCATCTGTTCAAATTATGGCAAGAGTATCAGAAGCATCAGTACGAAAACAAAATCGTTTCAGAAATAATAAACAGATTCAGCAGTGTCTGTCATCATTGGTGCCAGTCATCAGCGCTACTATAAATAAGTGATTGGAGGAGGGGACGACATCTGCTCTAAATGTGTCCTGTCTTCACCCATTATTAAAGAAGCCGTCTTTAGACATAACTATCGACACGTCAACTCTCGCTCTCTCTCTCTCTCTCTCTCTCTCTCTCTCTCTCTCTCTCTCTCTCTCTCTCTCTTTCTCTCTCTCTCTCTCTCTCTTTCTCTCTCTCTCTCTCTCTCTCTCTCTCTCCTCACTCATCTGTAAAGGTCGTGGGTGTACAATTGTCTGATAATCTTGGTTCACAAAACCTGAACGAACCATTCCAGTCAGCATATCGAAGACTACATTCAACAGACCTGAGTTCGGCTTTCGACACAACCGACCACACTGTTCGACTCAATCGGCCCAGCAAGCGTCATGGTATTCAGGATTACGCCCTACGGTGGGTTGCATCCTCTCTGCAGGACCGCAAACAGACAGTTGTGATTGGTCAGGCTACATATGAACAACACACGTGTACCACAGGAGTGCCGCAGGGATCCGTGCTGGGGCCAACACTATTCTCACTGTATGTCCAACTAGTCGGCGATGTCATCAGAAGACATGGCACTAAGTTTCACCACTACGCTGACGACCTGCAATTGATGCATACGTTTGATCTGAATCCTACATCACTAGTCGAAGCCATACGGGGTCTTCAAGACTGTATAATGGGGATTCGGAAGTGGCTCACCTCAAATTATATCAAAGTAAATGATCCGAAACCTGAGTTCTTTCCGATTGTGCGTGTATCTGCAAAGAAATTAATTAACGAACTCAGCATCTATGTTGGTGGTGCACTCATCCAAGCCGTTGATAAAGTAAAATAAAACCTTGGTGTGTACTTGGACAATCACATGAACATGTCTGCCAAGACATCAGAAATCGTTCGATGCTGCTATTTCCACATCCATCACATCGGTCGGATTAGCAAGTTCTTGCCGAGGCAGACGAAGGAGAGGGTGGTCAACGCACTCGTGTTATCAAGGCTTGAGTATCGTAATGTTCTGCTATATGGTACAGTTGACAAGAACGTTGCCAGACTACAGTCTTCAAAATACTGCCGCTATTATGATCATGCGTGTGCCAAAATACGCCTGTGCTGAAAGAATTTCATTAACACCGCAGTACAGGATTAGTGTGTCTATGTGCACTTTTATAATGGTGAGTTAATTTTAGTCATACGTAAATGTGTTAATTTTAGTCATAAGTAATTATTTTAAGGACACGTACATGTAAAGTGTCCTGAATAGTTTTTAACTAGATTTGGCGCAATATAAGTTTTTTTTAATGTTTACCCCGTGCCGTAGCAGCCTTATCAGGAATGAAATATAGAACATAGCGGTAGAGACCTTGGAAGTGCGAGTGTAAGTGTGGGGGAGTGCGGGTGTACGTGTGGGGGAGTGCGGGTGTACGTGTGGGGGAGTGCGGGTGTACGTGTGGGGGAGTGTGGGTGTACGTGTGGGGGAGTGCGGGTCTACGTGTGGGGGAGTGCGGGTGTACGTGTGGGGGAGTGTGGGTGTACGTGTGGGGGAGTGCGGGTGTACGTGTGGGGGAGTGCGGGTATACGTGTGGGGGAGTGTGGGTATACGTGTGGGGGAGTGTGGGTGACGTGTGGGGGAGTGCGGGTGTACGTGTGGGGGAGTGCGGGTGTACGTGTGGGGGAGTGCGGGTATACGTGTGGGGGAGTGTGGGTGACGTGTGGGGGAGTGCCGGTGTACGTGTGGGGGAGTGTAGGTGTACGTGTGGGGGAGTGTAGGGCCTGGTCTCAAATAGCGGACAGATTGTGCTGAAGTAGAAATCTTCTTTAGCGTAACATAATAATTCTAAATAGAAAATGTTTAATTGTGTTTATTTATTAGATAAAAATAATCGTTTTAATGGATACTTTATCATTTTAAAGGACATTTTACATCAATAATATATATTTATTTAGTGTTTTCCATTGTATTGCATATAGCCACTGCGTGACGCAAACACCAGAACACATGCCTACTTGACATGAAGTGTACATTGCGTGTGGAAAATTGCTTTATCATTATTATTATTGTTATTGTTATTGTCATTGGCATTGTCATTGTCATTGTCATTGTCATTGTCATTGTCATTGTCATTGTCATTGTCATTGTCATTGTCATTGTCATTGTCATTATCATTATCATTATTATTATTACTACTATTATTATTATTATTGTAATACAAATAGTATTATATGTACTTATGTATGTATGTATGTATGTATGTATGTATGTATGTATGTATGTATGTATGTATGTATGTATGTATGTATGTATGTGTGTGTGTGTGTGTGTGTGTGCGTGTGTGTGTGTGTGTGTGTGTGTGTGTGTGTATGTATGTATGTATGTATGTATGTATGTATGTATGTATATATGTATATATGTATATATGTATATTTGTTATCTGTTACCTGTTACGTGTTATTATCGTTTATACGATGTATGTTTACGTTGCGCCACATAGAAGTGTGATGCGTTCGTGTAGTTATCTTTCCGGTGCATGTGTGATTATGCGTGTGCTAGCAGTGTTGATGCTGTAGGAATGCCGCTATGTAGGTGTCGTAATGTGTTGGTATGCTGGCATGGGTGCGTGTTGTCATGCCGTCACGGGAGAGGTGTATTATAAGTGCTGGACATGTTTTAAGGTTTTTATCGCTGCAACGTTGGTTTCACGCCAATCGTATCGCCCCACCTCGTCCCACCTCGCACCGCGAACAACACAACGAGTCACGCCACAACTCGACGGACGAAGACTTTGAGTGCAACTAAGATCACTGACACTTCACCTTCGTGTAGTTACATGGAGGTTCCGTCAACGGCTATGGCGGCAACGTGATTCGATTAAGATTTATGAAACAAATACGTGTTGCCAACAAAAGAAAACGATAAAGAGATGAGAGAAAGGTAAAGAAGAAGACGAAGGAATTAAGAGACGTGACCGAATCGAAGATTACCAGAATGGAGGAGGGTCAGCTTAAGACTGGCAGGACACACAGTAATAGTAATTATTATTATTATAACAATAATAATAAATGTATTGTTATACCCCCGAATCCACTTAAGGTCAAATGTCATCGAGCGCTTTCCATAGAATTGCATGAGTTATCATACAGAGAAGTAATTAGGCGAGATTTGCGGAGAGGATAGACCTCAGAGAAGAGCGATAACATAATAAATAAAATAAACTACACGGTATGATATGTCGCCAAAGGACAATATAAAGACATCTTTCGAATCTTCCTCCGTCCATGTGAACGTCATCAAATTGAAAGACAAGACGACATTCAACGCATCCACGTCTTCCGGTCAAAATGCGCAGTCAATAAGAGCACGTGATACATGTCGACCAATAGCGTTGTCATACCTAGCCACACTTTGGCGCCAGTGTTACATAACCATGTGTTCCTTGCACAGAACACGAGGAACAGCTCTAGAACACGCCGCACGGTGTAGCGTGTCACGTGTGAAAAACGGTACGGACCATGTCCCGTATAATAATAATAATAATTAGTTAACTTCTATTGCGCCTATATCCTTAGAAACCAAGCTCAGAGGCGCATCAAAACAAAAAGGTTTAATCGATCTCATAGTCGGTAAACAAATCAAATTGTCATCAGATTGATTGATGCGCCAGGGAGCTATGGTGGATAGGCCAGATTGTACAGATATGTTTTTAAATGACGACGGAATTTAGCAATATTTTCAACTGATTTCACGCTAGAAGGAAGCATATTCCATAGAGTAGGCGCACCCACAGCAAAGGCCCTGGTCCCCATATTAGTATTGACCTTTGGTACAAAGAGTAAATCAGAAGTAGATGACCGAAGTTGAATAGGTTTTCTTATAGGAGTAAGTAAAGTATGTAAATACGATGGCTGCTTAGAAGAAAGTGCCTGGTAAGTAATGGTACACATCTTAAACATTATACGATATTGGACAGGCAGCCAATGCCGAGACTTTAGAAGCGGCTTAGAAGGAGTAAAGCGTGGAGACCTAGTCACCACCCTTGCTAAGCAATTTTGAACACGTTGTAGTTTTGTGATATCCTTAATAGCAATATTATGAAAAAGTGAATTACAATAGTCTAATCTACTAGTAACTAATGCAGTTGCAATAGTCTTTGCAACAGAAACAGGCAAATATCGACGAATACGCCGCAAATCACGAATGTGGTAAAAACATGTTCGACAAATTTGAGAAATGTGTTCTCTAAAATTTAATTTATCATCAAAAATTACTCCCAAATTCCTAGTCGAAACTGCAGGCATAACATGCTGATTAGGTAAGGGTATAGGAAAAAGAGTCTTAATTTTGTCACGCTGCCGGTGTGTACCAATAATAAGAAACTCAGTTTTATCAGCATTCAGCTTCAATCTACTCTCAGTCATCCAGCAAAAAATGTCATCAACACAAGTTCTAAGCTGCTGTAAAGAACTACTTGCATCTGAAGTGGATAATGATATATAAATTTGAGTATCATCTGCATAAAGATGATGGCTCAAATGATGCCTATTAATCACTAGACTCAATGGAGTAGTATACAGTGTAAAAAGTAATGGTCCCAAAACTGACCCCTGAGGAACACCACACGAAATATTAAGTGGTGACGAAAAACAATCCCCAATCTTAACCCTCTGGTGTCTACCACTCAGATATGATCTAAACCAGCTTAATGCTATTCCAGACACACCATACCACACAGACAAACGATCCATTAGAATAGAATGATTAATCGTATCAAAAGCAGCTGACAAATCAAGTAAGGTGAGTGCAGTAACTCTACCATTATCCATATTTAGAGTGATGTCGTTATACACTTTTAAGAGAGCAGTCTCTGTAGAATGAAGTTTCTTATATGCAGATTGGAATACATTTGACAAATTATTTGAAGTAATGTGAGATCCAAGGCGTTTTGCTACAACATTTTCAAGAATTTTAGATATGAAACTCAAGTTAGAAACAGGTCTATAATTTTTCAAGTTATCTTTCGACAAAGTTGTCTTTTTAAGTAGTGGATTTACATGCGCCTGTTTAAAATCATCAGGAAAAATACCTGTCCTCAGTGACACATTTACAATATTTGTTATAGTACCAAGTAAGGTGTCAATGCATGCTTTCAACAATACAGTTGGCATTGGATCTAGATCACAAAATTTATTTGGAGAAGACATAATAATTTGCCTTACTTCCTCAGCAGTAGTATAACGTGTGAAAACACGGTACGTATCGTACGCAGTACTATAGTAACCTCCTAGGAACACCGCGGAATCAAGAGAGCAGGGACGTGATGGTAACGCTAACTCAATGGCTAAAATGTATCAGACACATTCACGAAACACAGCTGTCATTTATCAACAAGCACAGTTCTGCGACAGATGTGACTTTGTAACCTTGGACGACTTCACGCATTCCCCGCGATATTCATTTGGAATAACAATGATGTCGGCTTCTTGGAAACCCAACCGCAAAGTACACCAGACTGAGCTCAACAATCACGTGACTAGCTCCAATGACGAGATGTTAACACGCTCCGTGTAATCGCCCGTCCATGCGTCATATTTCACATTTTACCTGGCGATTCAGTTGTGACATCGTAGAGATTAGAGACATTACATACGCATTGCGTGTTTCTGTTTCAAACGTAATACAGTGTTCTAACGCCCATGTAATGGTATCAGGAATATCGAATGGAAAGGCACCGACGTCATGCCTACTGAACATGACAGGTGTATAACCTATCTGCAATGATAAACAACGACACGTGCCAACTCGCCTTATAAATATATCGAATTTCTGCAGAGCTTAAAAATATGGATTTCAACCCAACCACAGGGCGGCCAGACTTCTCAAGTGGTTGGGTTGAAATCCATATTTTAATGGAAGTCCCCTATAAATTCGCAACCTGCGTAACATGTAACATTGGTCTATTTCGGCGCCATTCGGGCCGCGTGTTACCATGTAAAAAACATACACACGATCAGCATTATTCCACGGCCGCAATAAATAGGCGTGTACTTCGACATGTTCAAACATTATTTTATATGGAAATCCGGTTTAAATGGGATGCAGACGCACTGCTCACAACAATGCAAAACATCAGTTTTACGCGCGGACATCCGCAAGTTATGACAGGTGAAAACACAGTCGAACTTCGCATTAGGGTCACCTCGCTAATACATCCACGTTGTAATTAAGGTAATCACTGGACAGTCCCAACTATTTCCACAACAGAAAATGTATTCACCAACACGATCACCTCGTGATGATTCAAGTCATTTTTGACCCTCCAGAAGGTGACCGCAATGGAGAGGGTCCAGTGTACAACATTGCGAAAAAAAACTTGATGACTTGACCGCTATAGATAAGCAGCATTCCCTACCGCGGACATCAGCCCTTGGCCCTCGGCCCTCGTTCTAGGACTCGCCGTGTAAATCCAGATCAATGCTGGCTGTTGAATTGGAATGACTCGTTTATACATGCCTCCATGCCGGTGGTACTATTCGTAACTGTCAGTATCGCGCGCTGCATTGGCACGGAGGTCAACCGATACATGTGTTCCAGCGCCGCCGCCAGCGATGTATGACGCTTGCCAAATTCCGCGCAAGGCTTGCTGGACGACCGGACCGGACCGGACCGGACCGGACCGGACCGGACCGGACCGGACCGGACCGGACCGGACCGGACCGGACCGGACCGGACCGGACCGGACCGGACCGGACCGGACCGGACCGGACCGGACCGGACCGGACCGGACCGGACCGGACCGGACCGGACCGGACCGGACCGGACCGGACCGGACCGGACCGGACCGGACCGGACCGGACCGGACCGGACCGGACCGGACCGGACCGGACCGGACCGGACCGGACCGGACCGGACCGGACCGGACCGGCCACACCGCGGGAGTGTCCGTGAACCACGAGTAAAAACCATGTGTCGGATTCCGGTGTAGGGCAAGATATGTTGAACGGAAGAAAAACGAAAAACGATGCGGCGAGCATAGCGCAATAAATCAATCATATAATATTGCGACGTTTGACATCCACAGAGATTAGCAGTTTCACAGCGACGCGAGATTTCGTGGATTTGTCTCAAACATATCGTTGCAAATTCGCAATGTGTTTTTGAGTGAGTCTTCACCTGTGTTAAAATTTTACAAAGAATCATCTGATGACAAAAGGAAATGCATTTTTATCGTACCTTTCTTTAAATTAACTGCATTACAGCTACCTACTATAATTGCGAGACGTGTGGATAAGGAGAGCGATGATTCTGAATATATAAACCCCACTCCACCGCCCGTCTCCACGGGCGGTGGGGGTGGAGGGGGTGTGTGACTGTAAGTGTGTTAATCTGTAAACGCAACACGGGCAGCACTTATTGCAATTCCAATATATTTGATATTAAATTAATTAACTTAGGCGCCATCTAGAAACCAGATCACCACTTACTGCTCGCTTGTATAAGAAATCAAATCACATATGTAAATTACTGAATAACTGAATAATTGGCAGATGCCAATGCCAATGGTGCGAGGACATGAATGAGGATAGAAATTTGCGAGAAGACATTAGCGCTTCTCATGTGACGCACTACAATCCTCTACATACATTTATTACAAAAGCTCATAAATATAAATGAACTACGAAAGAGAAACACTCAGTTTGAACAAGCATATTTTCGTTTAATCGTGAACACATTCGCAACACTAATATTGCGTTTACATTTCATGGTTTCAGTTTGGTAGAAGTGATGGCTTAGACTTTGCCATCCTCTCGGCACAAATCGTATCTCGTCACGGGATCATAACTGGTAGTGTTTGCGACTGGCTGTCTTTCAAAAACTCGCGGAAATCCTCAAGTATTGACGGTCGGTGTTATTATCAACCCATCCTACAGTTGGCGCGCGGAACTCAGCCATGACAACGACAGACCGTTTGGAAGACCTCAGCTCAAATATGGGGATATACCACCAAATGGTATCAGTCCTGCTCAAAAGAATTGCGTTGTGCAGTTTGTGTGAACTTCTGGAAGCACTGAGTGTATAAGACAGGTTGAGTAGAAATTTTATTTCTGTGCAGCATGGCAACAGAGCTGCGAAATAATGACATTTGTCAGATGCGTTTCCATACCGGTGTATTTCGGCTCTCGGATTGGAGAAGATATGAAGGGGTGTCATGTTAGAGATTGGATTGTAGGAGAAAGAAATATGAGAAATTAACGAATTTTATACATCACATGGGACTAACAAATGTCTTAAACTGTCAATACACTAGCTTCAAAAAACCTGTAAAATAATGAAATAAAAGAAATGGCCGCCTATGGGGAAATCAAATGTGGTATCTACCCATTTGCCAACAATACATACAGCTATCTATATAGCCGTAGTGTTTGTAGCACACATGGCTCATTGATCGGGCATTTCGGCAGGCCAATCATCGCCGTATTATCGCAGTCAATGTGAACATGGAGTAGAGCGTGACTCGGCACTTTCGCCATCAGCCTACTTATTATCTCGCCGGTGTTATTCGCTTGTGTGAATGCTGCGAGATATTTGGAATCGACTTTTGCCCGCCGAAATAAGCACCGAAATTACGCGCACACACTCCGATGCGGAGTCTACACTGACGCCGCACGTAATTGGTGCCTTGTTTCGGTCTGGCAGTTCGTGTGCGTGATCGATCGATATATACTCCGCCTTCGTGTCGACAATGTTCAGTTTGGTGCTCAGCATCCACCGTCTGGTGTCACTAATACACTGTTCTGACACTTCGCCGTCAGTATGTTGTCTGTAAGTCGGTTAAACATGCATGCACCATAGGTCACCAGGCAGACGATCGTCAATGTACTATGTAGGCTCTGTGTCCGTATTCGTTGTTAAGACAAGGTTAGTGTAAAAACGTGAATGCGGCTCTATCTTATCCAGAGGACATCAAGCTATTCGGTCAGAATGATGACAATCGCACTACGGTCAAGATCCGTTATGGCTAATTTCCATTACGCCTACTTCAACTTATAGCAATATTTCCAGTTACAGGAAGAAGTGTGAAACACAATAATTAAAGCTATATAGCTACTTTCTAAAAAAAAAATTTCGAATAAGGTCCTTTCGCGAATATACGGTGTGTATCCGTTTGTTTCTTTGTGAATGTTTGTTTGTTTGTTTGTTTGTTTATGTGTGTGTGTGTGTGTGTGTGTGTGTGTGTGTGTGTGTGTGTGTGTGTGTGTGTGTGTGTGTGAGTGTGTGTGTGTGTGTGTGTGTGTGTGTGTGTGTGTGTGTGTGTGTGTGTGTGTGTGTGTGTGTGTGTGTGTGTGTGTGTGTGTTTGAGGGTGAGAGTGGGCTTGCGTGCGTGCGTACGTGCATGCGTGCGTGCGTGCATGTATGAAGGCATTTAACTTACCAGAAAACAATGCTATCAAAACATACCTTGTGGAATATAATACGTAGTCGTTTTTCTCACACAAAAAGTAGATGATATTCATGCTATTCACGCAGCATTTCTCTTATGCGTTTCTACGTAATGATAATGTAGGCTTGAGCAATTGCAACTAAAAATAGCAAACATTCTTTTGCAAGCGATTGCGACTTTTGTGTTCTCTAATATATGTCCTATCGACGGAACATCCATTATTACGTGTGGAGCCGCCATCCATCACTATTTATATACCCACCATCTATGAGTTATATTATTATCAGACATTAGTCAATGATAAGTCCCTGGTAAATAGCTCTAATCAATGCCGTGTTGCTGTGGTTGGCGGCAGGTGTGTTACACGGATTTATCCTGCGTCTTACGAAATCACGCGTCATTCGCATATGTTACACCGGCGTCTTGGGTGATGATGGCACGTGACCCTCCCACGTGACCCTCCCACGCCGTGACACGAACATGGCCGAACACATGTACGGAATATTCTGACCCTGGGTCTTCTAGGTCCATTCCGTCACGACCCATATGTTGACCTGAGGTGGACGTGGAGTGTACACCGCAGCGAACGGAAATAGCCACCTGGAGCTGCAGCCCAAGTCCGCTCACGACTTCTGTAACCTTCAGTCACTTCTCTGGCCTTTTCCCGTTTCTCGTTGTTGCCATTTTTCAATTTTTAAATACACGTTATTCTTATTTGTTTCATGTGTGTTGTAATTAGTTTATATTAATTTTACTTACTTTACTTCTTTTTTATTTTATTAATGTATTTATTGATTTTATTGTCATAGTTTTTTAACTTATCCTTTGTAAATATATTATCACATATTGTAAGATTATTGTAAATAATGTGTGAATGGCGCGGCCGTCGAAAATAGTGAAAACTAAGAATGTTGCGAGGAAAATGAAGTTATCAATCACTCAATTAATTAATATAATAGAATAATAATAATGATATCACAACACAACATTTTTGATGCTACAGTGCCTGCTAAAATGTGTTGGTTTTTATGTTAAACATGAACAACAGTTTGACAGTAGTTGTAACATACACTGTTATCCGTAACGTTCCTAGATGTTCAAAGCGATCGCAATTCTCACTATTCGGGAGATTCAATTCAGCGAACTTCCGGCTAATAATAACCACCTTCGTTGATTGTAGTTAAGTGACAGATAAACGACAACAAATTATATTGTCACGTTGGCTCTGATTATGATCACTGCCGGTGTGGATATAGTCACGTTGGCTCCAATGATTGTTATTGCCGGTGTGAATACAGTCCTCAGTAGTTTTGATACGTCCAGAAACTATACTGGACTGACCTTTGTATTTGACAAACGACTCATTTTACAAATACATTACACAGTGAACACACCTGGATGTAAAACACCCGGACTTGCGATACGCAAACGAGCGTAGGACACGGCATTACGCGACAGCGAGATGTGTTATAGCTTGTCTGCACGGCTTCGGCCTAATGTCCTACATCTATATTCGCGTCGTATGTCATTACGGAACAAAACTGGTGTGTCTGGACGTTTCAGAGCAACGCGGTAAAGAAACCTGCCGTCAGACAGGAAGCGATGACGTCATAGACGCGATCGATACGTATTGCGAGAGTATCACGGTCGTGTGCTCTTCGGCGACGAAGCACCCTTTGAAGCCGTGACGTCCCGGCGAGGCGAATATTGAAGTTTCGCAGATCGTTTTGCTGAATGGCGCGTGTTGATGGCGCAGACAATGCAGACTTGACGTTTAGATGACAGTAACCGCAATAACTCCCGCGGTGACCAATTGGCACTTGACCGCTGGTTGACCAATAACTGGAGCAAATCAGAAATCGGAGTAATGTAGCAATATAAGTCGCGACGGCGCGGTCTTGATGTATTTATGCAAAAGGTGATATCGCGTAATTGGACCGAAGGACGCGAGTGAATTTAGGCACGTAGACGACTGCGAAAGGTCAATGTCACGTGTAGTTATAGTGACCGTAATAGCAAAAGTAAATACAGCAGCCAACTGCATATCCTGTCGCTTTCAATAAATTAACAGTACTTTAGAAGCGAATTCGTGGACGACCGTTAGTTTCGTCCAGCACAAAACGATCTCTCAAGCTATAAGTGGTCGTCCATGGTGCACAGGTCAATGAATATTTAAAATAGTCAAGAAGAAATAACAAATCGACAGTTCAACACGGGTGGTTGTATAAAACAGGTACAGCTGCACTATTAACACAACGTGCATATTTGTCTAAGAGCGTGCACAAGTATGTGCGTGTTTGACTACGTGAGTGCGAGCGTACGCGTGTGGGTACGTGCGTGGTTGTATGCATACGTATCAGCTTCATCTATACGTGCGTATGTGCATGAAATCCCACTAGCGAGTCTGCGCGTGGATAATTTGCTAAATATTTTAACGTTTCGACCAAGACGAGTTAGGAGAGTCGAATACGATGAAAAACGCCGGATGGGCTGTGGGCGTTTGGCGGCATTGGCTAATGTTATCCGAAAAAAAATGGCATAATGTCATAGTGGATTTGTACACAGTATATGTATATGTGACATTGTGATAACGACTTCGGTCGTACATCATAACGGTGGGGACGCAGACTAAATCGTTGCTTCCAAATGGCAAACTATAGTAATTGATTGCATGCATACAAATAAAAACGGCCTACGCGATTATATTTGGGGGCGGCATTATTTGGTGTGACGTCGTGAACATCAAAGAGGTATTTGCGCGCGTCAAAAATATTAAATGTTTTTTTATTTCTAATCGATACTAATCGATAGAAAGATGCAGCAGCTCTGCAGTAGGCAAACGAACAATTAAATCATATGTTTATTATTTTAGTTAGGGTTTTACACGCTTATTCATCAAGGTTCTGCATTCAGTCAGAAACTGGATGCGTAGGCCTAGATCTATTTCAATACATACACATATATAGTTGTCACCAATAAGCACAATCCATTTTCGTGAGCATATATTTTGGGTAATTAACACAAATATAAAGACCCGTGGTGACGTAGTAAAATAATAATCATAATACACTTTATTTATGCACTAAAAATCCAAAGTACAAACTCTGTTCAATTGTATTGACAACATTAAAAAAAATATATATATATATATATATATATATATATATATATATATATATATATATATATATATATATATATATATAATAAAAGTACAAGTAAGACATATGAGAACTTATATCTAAATCAAAGTTGTACGGAAACACAACCAGAAAAATTAAAATTAAACAGAGATGATAAGAAGGGTTAGCGGGAGTTAGCGGGAGTGAACTCGAGGCCGTAAATCGACCCCACCTATGCCTACGCCATATGACACGTTTGAAGACGTCACAGATGGGCGACCCGGAGCGACCCGGGGCGACCCGTCAGGTTTTGGCTGCCAATTTCTCTGTGTTTCGCCTCGCAAACACTGGCGCAGACACGCATAACTCAACGCCAATTAGACCTCAACTTGGCCAGGCATCACCTGCCTCCAACACACAGACTTACATCTGCTGCAGACTGTCCGTGTGGATACGACTAAGGACGTGTCATCAGTGCTGTTCGTGTGAGTGACGTCACGCAAACAGCACTGAAGACACGTACAAAATATTGGACAATAAATATTATATCGAAAAATCAGTTCGCCTTTTTTTCGAAAGCGAAAAGATTGTTCGATATATTGTCCAATGTTTTGTAACAGGCTTCCTAAAAAATAAACGTATCAACAAGATATTGCCATAAATATTAGTTCTCATCAATCCTGATTATTTGATACCACACTTATGTTTTTTGTTATACATTTTACTGTGAAAATGTAGAAAGAGAAACATATACAACGCGGCCATTAAGAGACCACACAGGCCTGAATGTAAATGCAATTTTCGGAGTGCGGTACCCTGATTTGAGAGGGTTGCCCTCTGGAATATTATTAAGGAAGGTTTGACGTTTAGAAAAAGACAGGGCAAATAAAAATAGCACGACGTGTCCACTTCGACCCCCGTGCGTCCCGACCAACGCCACTTACACAGTTCTGACGTTGCTAAAAATAGTGGAAAGAATGTTTTAATCGTGCGATGACACGGCCCACTGCCTGCGACGTTGCGTGTGCATTCACTTGTTTTACTTGCACGTTTATTATATTTATTTCTTATAATTTTAAACTACTGTTGTCAACGCTACTGAACATAGTTTGTGCTTTGGATGTTATTGTCTAAGTACAAAGTCTATTATTATTATTATTATTATTATTTATACGTCCTCCATTGTTATGCCTGAAGTGACGTCACAAACAAGGATTGCAATCGCTAGGGGCACCACATATTGGATTTTTAAAGACAGGCTTTGAATCACGACCAAACATTGCAATTTTCTCACAGAGACTATTTTAAAAAGGATAACTTAAAGATATTTAATAAGTTATTGCTTTCTTAGGTAAACTATCCATTATTTCATTGCACGTTTTCTTCAGAGGTGGGATTATCACTAGTATACAATATCAGCATTCGGAAGGCGGGGTAGATTAAGCCGGAGCTTCGGTAATTTTCCGCTGTCCGAACATTTCGCCTCCCCCGTCACTCTTCTAATGCGGGCAGGCGGACATGGCATCGGTAAAATGTGCGAGGGTTGTGCCGTTGAAGATTTTTCTGCGATGTTAACAACTGTTCTGCGAAAATATCAATTTGCACATACATCTGGAGCTTCTAAAATTAAGACTGTTCAAAAACCGCGGTTTGCATCACGATGCCCCCTCTTTCCGTAAGTATTGGTGCCAGCCGCCCAGATTTATAGAAGACGTGTTGTATAGAGAATACTTTAGGTGCCTGAGACATGGTCACAAATACAAACATATATCAATTTTATGAAAGGGTCTCATCTTGATTCGACTACGGTTTGGTTAGTAACATACGATAGCTGATTCATCGAAGTTTGGACTTAATGGTATGCAAAACACTGGCGTCGGAAGGACATCGACATTACTGGGCCGATGAGATTGTGTCGGCAGTTCAGCATTCCGCTCCCTGGTGTGGCATTGGAAGACTGACGGGGGTTGGAATCGATTATTGTTCCCACGCGACCAATATTGGATATCCACGAACAACACAACAATTAGAATAAAGTGTCGAAAACGTGCCGAGACATTTAGCAGTGATGGATGACAGCGATTGTTGGCTGTGATAGTCCTCGATTAAGGCTAAATAGTGTGAAGTCAACATTGTGTGTGTATGTGCGTGCGTGCGTCCGTGCGTAAGTGTACATGTGCATGCGTGCGTGAGAGTATGCGTGCGTATATGTGTGGGCGTCAAATACGTTACACAGTTTCATGCTAGCAAATGTACACTATTAGGTACATTGATCCAATTGTGTTTTGCATGGCTAGTATTCGAAATGTCTGAGATAATAGATGTATAGCAAACTCCGTCTAGCGACAAACAAAATGCTTGCCTGAACACGTGTAATTCGTCGAATATATTTTTGGGTTCAGACTATGTTTATGTCTAAACACTAAAGAAATAGTTGCTAAAGTGTCCAAATCATGCAGTAACATTTGCTCTGGAAGATTTTAACCGTTATCAAGATTGTTTGCAAAGATAAATCTTAACGGAAGTCTCGCGCATCATTTTGAAGTAGGCAAACCACGACCAGAGCTACTACATAGAGAGCTGATGCTGGAGGATCCATTTTTAACCCTCCCCCCCCCCCCCCCCCGATGGAAACCGATTGCGTTCGATCTCGCTCCCAAATCCAGCTCAATCTCGGACGTCTCTTGAACAAATCTGTAATTTAAAAATGCCGTTAAAAATGAACAGTTGCCTGTCGTTTGTGGAGTTTGGCTGCAGGGCTGACTACGAGAGTGTTCGGCTGACTACGAGGGTGTTGTGATGACTACGAGGGTGTTGGGCTGACTACGAGGGTGTTGGGCTGACTACGAGGGTGTTGGGATGACTACGTGAGTGTTGGACTGACCACGAGGGTGTTGGGCTGACTACGAGGGTGATGGGCTTACTACGAGGGTGTTGGGCTGACTACGAGGGTGTTGGGCTGACAACGAGGGTGTTGGGCTGACAACGAGGGTGTTGGGCTGACTACGAGGGTGTTGGGCTGACTACGAAGGTGTTGTGCTGACTACGAGGCTGTTGGGCTGACTACGAGGGTGTTGGGCTGACTACGAGGGTGTTGGGCTGAATACGTGAGTGTTGGGCTGACTACGAGGATGTTGGGCTGACTACGAGGGTGTTAGGCTGACTACGAGGGTGTTGGGCTGACTACGTGAGTGTTGGGCTGACTACGAGGGTGTTAGGCTGACTACGAGGGTGTTGGGCTGACTACGAGGGTGTTGGGCTGACTACGAGGGTGTTGGGCTGACTACGATGGTGTCGAGCTGACTATGAGGGTGTTGGGCTGACGATGACGGTGTCGGGCTGACTTTGATAGTGTTAGGCTGACGACGAGGGTGTTGGGCTGACGACGAGGGTGTTGGGCTGACGACGAGGGTGTTGGGCTGACAACGAGGGTGTTGAGTGGACGACGAGTGTGTTGGGCTGACGACGAGGGTGTTGGGCTGACGACGAGGGTGTTGAGCTGACGATGAGGGTGTTGGGCTGACGAAGAGGGTGTTGGGCCGACTACGAAGGTGTTGTGCTAACTACAAGGGTGTTGTGGTGACGACAAGGGTGTTGGGCTGACGAGGAGGGTGTTGGGCTGACGACGAGGGTGTTGGGCTGACTATGAGAGGGTTGGGCTGACTACGAGGGTGTTGGGCTGACTACGAGGGTGATGGTCTAACTACGAGGGTGTTGGTCTAACTACGAGGGTGTTGGTCTAACTACGAGTGTGTTTAGCTGACTTTGAGGTTGTTGGTCTAACTACGAGGGTGTTGGTCTCACTACGAGGGTATTTGGCTGACTACGAGGGTTTTGGTCTAACTACGAGGGTATTGGTCTAACTACGAGGGTGTTTGGCTGATTTCGAGGGTGTTTGGATGACTACGAGGGTGTTGGTCTAAATACGAGGGTGTTTTGGCTGACTTCGAGGGTGTTGGTCTAACTACGAGGGTGTAGGTCTAACTACGACGGTGTTGGTCTAACTACGAGGGTGTTTGGCTGACTTCGAGGGTGTTTTGGCTGACTTCGAGGGTGTTGGTCTAACTACGAGGGTGTAGGTCTAACTACGACGGTGTTGGTCTAACTACGAGGGTGTTTGGCTGACTTCGAGGGTGATGGTCTAACTACGAGGGTGTTGGTCTAACTACGAGGGTGGTGGTCTAACTACGAGGGTGTTGGTCTAACTGCTAGGGTCGTGGTCTAACTACGAGGGTATTGGTCTAACTACGAGGGTGTTGGTCTAACTTCGAGGGTGTTGGTCTAACTACGAGGGTGTTGGCGTAACTACGAGGGTGTTGTTCTAGCTACGAGGGTGTTGGTCTAACTTCGAGGGTGTTGGTACCGCAGCAGGGCCGTCTGATATTGTTCTTCGCCGGCAGCTGACCGTCACGTCAAGGCGGTCCGGGGCAGTCTCACGAGTGGTGGGGAGGAGAAGGGAAAGATGCGATCTTTCGCCCGCCCTGTCCTCTGGCGCCGTCAAAGGTGAAGCTGACCGGGTTGGGTTCGGTCACTTCCAAGAGAACTTTCCCAGGAAATGCGGCCTTATTCCACGTGCGCACACAGTGTGGTCATCGGGTTGAAGCTACGTTTATCGTTTCTTAAAAGGTTGTAGTAAACAACATAACATTTATAACTAATACTCCTTATTTGATTAGTAATTATTACCTCAATAATGTATTAAAAAAATCCATCCGTAGAAAAATCAGTTCCAAAAATAATAGGCGTGACTCCGCGCGACTGAAGCAGATTGGGGACTAAGCGAGACTAATTGGTGACTGATCACGAGTACATTTTTCTGACGATAGATGACAGTTGTAGATTCCTACTGATGGATAATAGGAAAATCAGGTCTTAAATATCTTGTGTTATACGTTTTTAAAATCTTTGTCCGATTTAATATTGTGGTTATCACACTATCATAGACACATAGCGATTTACGTAGTGCAGATAATAGACACGATGTTAGGCCGTATGTGTCTTTTACCGGATTTGCATTTTACATTGCTGTACGTTGTGCTTTCGATTAGCATTATACCTGACAATTTGTCTAAATGCCCATAATCATAACACATGTATACGTTTGCCCCAAACAGGTTGTACTGCGCGGAAACTGGCACTCTTCATTATTAGTCAAGATCGCCAAACACAAGTACTTGCCGCTAATGCAATGGCAACCACCATAATAATCGATTAAAATTCATGATTTCCGTGATCATTGTCACCGGCAAAGTGTTCCACTGCTTCTGCTTGTAATAATCTTTCGGACAGTATAACTGAAATACGTTATTTCGGAACATTCGATTATTACGACCAAAAACAAAACAAAATCCTATACGTTAACATGGAGAATATGGACCTCCTGCCCCCCAACTGCCCCAGCCTCGTTTTCGCGCGCAAGACTTACACGCCCTATAGCTTCATACAATAAATCTGTATGATGAGCACAGCTGCAAAAACCTATTGTAAATCGGATCGCAATAAACATGTTTTAAATTAATAAACAATAAATTATGGCTGCCAATGCCAATGGCTGCTGCTGTTATATATGTCTCAATCCAGGCGAAATTATGAATTTACGCCAATCATCGCGATGACTTCCAGGATTCGGCTATTTCCTTTTCGGGCTACTGCGTCGGACCTGACACCAACATTCTAGAAGTAGACGTATTTATTTGAATACACACTGTACCTCAACCATCTGTGAAAAGTTATTTATTTCGGGGTTTATGTAAAATTGCCCATTATATATAATGTCTCTATCTTGACTTCCACGTCCCGGCAGGACGCAGGTAGTTCCTGGCCAAAGTACAATTTACATGAGTTCAATGAACAGACGTTCCTGGCCAAAGTACAGTGTACAACCAGTTCAATTAACTTCCACACAGTGCGTGGGATATCAGCCGGGGGTATTGTAGTTAACTACCACCACTTCAAAACACACATCGCTTCAGGATACGACCTAAACAATGCAGTGAGAGAAGACAATCCAACACGATCATCAAAGGTGATTGTGTCAGAATCCAGATGGTTGACAAATACACGCCGTCGTAACTAAGTAATTTTACATATATTACATTCCTAACACTTCCCGGGTCCTCTGTATAAAAAGGATACTTCGGTTGGGATTCTGGCACGTCGACCCTTCCCCCGCCTGCCAACAACAACACGTGAACTTGACGTAGATCGGTGTAAACAGCTGACCAGATGCGGCCCGACATGTTCCTGTGCTACTCCGCGAGTGAGAAGAGTCAAACTGTTGAAGTGAAGCCTCTGTCGCTGCCGTCTGTTGAGTTGGGCCGCCTGTCCACCACACGGCACGTCACGTGACGTTACGTCACGGCACGTCACATCATGATACCTCGGGGAAACAGACGCAATGGTGACGGCGTACAGGGAATCGGTTTACCGAGAATTGCTGTTGTCAAGCAGGCAGGCTTTAACAAACAAACTCACCCATAATTATACAAATACAGACTCGCGCGCAGGCACACAAACACACGCGCACACACACACGCACGCACGCACGCACGCACGCACGCACGCACACACACACACACACACACACACACACACAAACAGACCGCCCAACACTTGGTTAAATAAATCTTATTATTGTTTATACTTAATTTGGTCGTTGTTAGTTTTAAAATACTCTCAATCAACAATACCAATTTGTACATTTGGTAACATTTTGACAACTTACAAATTCCACTAGGTTTGGAAAAGACCGCCTGATGGTTCAATCCTTAACCACTGTGAACTACAGTATGTTCACTTGCGAATACTATGTTTGCACAAGAGCTCGTAGAGATGCAATGGATGTCAGTAATTGTCAGTCAAAATAGACTTTTTTAATTACGATAAATTTAGACACATCTACTTATGTAGACGGTAGTGACATGTCAAGATGGATAAACATGTTCCTTTATAGAGCATGTTACAGCCGTGTAAAAGAAATCTCAGCAGCGACTGCACGTCTTCGAAAGCTGCGAGCCTTCAGCGTTGACCCAAAACGCCTTCTCTGTCTCCACCGTAGCGTAGTTGAACCTCTCATAACTTATTGTAATATTTGTTATCATCCTGCTTTTTCTTTAAGAGTAACCGCAAAAGACTTCTAAAATCTAACACGTTGCCGTCAAGCCCATTGGTTTACTTACACCAATGCTGTCCGAAATGACCGACCTTGCAATTTCGAGGAAAGCTCGTGTTGCCGCTGCCGATTTTGTCCACCCACTCCATACATACGTTCACGTTCTTCCGCCTGGAAGGAGACACCGACGCATGTAATTATTAAAGGGTTCGGTACAGCGGGAGTCTTGTGCCTGCGGTGATCAGAATGTTGAACCAGTTACATTTATGTTTCTTCCTTGTATATATATATATATATATATATATATATATATATATATATATATATATATATATACAATATACAATATATATATATATATATATATATATATATATATATATATATATATATATATATATACATCACATCACGTCACGTCACGTCACGTCACGTCACGTCACGTCACGTCACGTCACGTCACGGCACGGCACGTCACGTCACGGCACGGCACGGCACGGCACGGCACGGCACGTCACATCACATCACATCATATCATATTATATTATATTAAATATGTTTGTCAGTTGTAAGACGAATATCATTTAAGGAGAATAAAGCGAATTGAATTGTTTGCTAAAAACCGGGTATGGTGGCATGTAATAAAAAAGTTCATAAAAACAACAATATGTCACGTGTTAAGCTTACACTTGAATAGAACGTGAGTTTTAAACGAACCACCGCCGGATGAAGATATTCCTGGACAAGTTTTTTTAATTGGCCCTCAAAATGTTATATAAAAAGTTACTAATTTCATTAATCTTGGCGGCATCACCTCTAAATCTAGACTCGCCTTGCAACAATCGGAATAAAAGACACATGTACACAGAAATGTTTTATAATGGGTTTTACCACATTTCATGCTGCGATAAATGTATACCAATTGTGTTTTGTTGTGCCAATTGTACTGCTGGTATTCGAATGTGTATAGGAAGAAAGGTTTCCATTTTAAACGGAAATAAAGTTATTGTATCTTAAATCGTTATGCGGAGCCTGACACAGCACTGAAAGCAACTGGGAAACAGTATAACCGGCAAACAGGGCACCTCAGATGAAATACTCAAATAAGCAAACGAGCAGAGCGTGGAACAACTTGGCAAACAAAGTTGTGTGTGCGTATGTGTGCGCACATGTGTGCGTGCGTGTGTGTGTGAGAGTGTTTGTGTGTGCATGGGCATGTGTGTACATGGATGATGCCTTAGGGGAAATCATCTGTCTATGTATGTGATTACATTAGGCCTACATTTTGGGCTACCTTATCGCATCACTCAGATGCATTAAATATCGCGTAATATTTGCCAAATGACAGTGTCTAATTATAACGATGTTGCCAATATGCCAACACTGGCGCGCCTTGCCACTTCATAAAACACATGATACTGCCTTCCTGGCATGTTAACGTTAATTTCACGTGCAAACACCCGAAGTTACTTATTGCTGTCTCGGCGTTACGATGCATCGCGGCCTTCGTGGGTGGTCTTATGATGCTCTTACGATCTTTGTGTGCTTCTCTTTCGCAAATGACGTCTGATTACATCACCAAAATCACCCATCAATAGCTTCAAAGAACTATTCTATGTTTCGGCGTATCTAAAATATTGACATCTGGATACTCATTCTCGAGGAACTGATTTGTTTACATGCAAACAACCTTGGATTTGGCACTTGTGGATACATAGATAAATTGATCATGTACGGCGGAGAAAAGGATCGATTATTCGCGTATCGGAAATTCATGTCTTACGCACATTAGATCAGATAGACGTGGATTCTGATGCTATCATGACATTTTCTCCGAAACTAAAGCATAAACACGTGACGTATAACGGTAAACATCGTTTCATCTCGGTTTGTAAAAGATAAATGAAAGTGTCAATAACCTTGACGTATCACATCATTTGTGTAGTCGTCAGCGATCGCAGCGCCATCTGCCTTCGACATTTTCGGCAACTAGTGACTGAAGACACACTGAACGAAATATGGTAAGATCTTCCGACGTTTGACAACTTAATTGCATAGTATGTGTGTGTGTGTGTGTGTGTGTGTGCGTGCGTGCGTGCGTGCGTGCGTGCGTGCGTCTGTATGCTTATCTTTGCGTATGTGCGTGTGCGTGGGGTGCGCACGCATGGTTGTGATGATGTATGTGTGCGCGTCCTTGTACATATTTGTACCTGCCTATGGTGTTGCACGAAGTAATTGTTTTACATAGCTAAACCCCTTAATTCAAGTGGATGTGTTAAATCATCTTCTACATAGCAACACACCTTACGCTACACAAAACAGCACCGCAATATCTGCCCAGTTTCACAGGGCGAATTTACCCACTTCTTAGACATGCTTCTGTGTCTACTTTACATGTTACACTTTTTCATACCCTACGTACCACACCACAAATTAAATTTAGCCGCGTATATGTCAGCGCGCATCGCCGATGGCGGCAACTCGACTCGGGCCCTTAAAGCCGCATTCACCTTGCGCCGCGTCGGCGGAATACCTCCAGCCTCCTGTACCGCTAATTGATCCAACGTCCGCTAGGCCTGCCCCTGCCACAGCGGCTACGTAATGATTGACACGCCGCGTCCTCGACCACTGGCCAATGGCCTGCGAGCAGTCGGCGCCTAATTGAAATTAGAAGACGACGTTTGTTTATAAGTAAGCGCGACGCCGCTCCGGAGACAGCGCTTTGATTTATGCCGGTGAACATGGATGTGTATTCGCGGGCGAACCGCTCAGTTGTAGAGACAATACACGGATATATCGAGGCGAACTTCACCGAGGGATTGAACCGGAACGAGACGGACTGGCCGGCCGAGCCGTCGTGCTGCGTGCCCGGATCGGAGCGATACATCGTCCCGGCGATCTTCGGAATCGTCGTTATCCTAGGATGTATCGGCAACAGTCTCGTGCTGCTGGTCGTGCTAAAGAACGGCGACTACCGACGCAACACGACGAGTCTGTTCATCCTGAACCTCGCCGTCGCCGACGTGTTGTTCCTCGTCTTCTGCGTTCCGTTCCACGCGGTCATCTACTCGTCCGGGGACTGGCCGTTCGGGGAGTTCATGTGTAAGTTCGTGCACCTGATCCAGTACGCGAGCATGGTGGCGAGTATCCTCACGCTTATCATCATGGCGCTCGACCGATTCCTCGCCGTCGGGTACCCGCTCGAGACGAAGCACCTGAGGACGCCGGGGATGGCTCTAGCCTCGGCCTTGGTCATCTGGCTCGTGTCGGTGTTTGTCGCGCTCCCGTGGCCCATCCTCTACACCGTCCGCGTGTATCGCAACATCGGACCGGAACCCGTCGCCATCTGCGCAGACGACTGGGGCGGCGCCGTGCACAACCGCGCCACCTACTACCTCGTTCTGTTCATCATCGGTTACGTCATCCCGCTCGTCGCCATCTTCGTGCTTAGTTCGCTCATGATCCGCCAGTTGTGGCTCATCCGGGAACCGTCGGATGCCATCGGGCGGCGCTGCGGGCGCGGACACAACCAGCGCCTGCGGGTCAAGCGCAAGGTCACGCGACTGGTCATCGTCGTCGTGTCCGTCTTCTGTTTCTGCTGGCTGCCGTCGCACGTCGTCTGGCTGTGGACGAACTACTCGCCCGCCACGTGGCGCCACACGTACGCCTTCTACTACTTCCGCATCGGCGCGCACGCGCTGTCGTACGCCAACTCGAGCATGAACCCCGTCATCTACGCCTTCCTGTCCGCCAACTTCCGGAAGGGCTTCGCGCGCGCGCTCCACTGTCACAGCGAGGTGAGCACGCCGCCCCCCACGACGCTGGCCGCCACGACCGTGGGGGGTCCGCGGACGATGTGTAGCTTCACGAACGGTGACAAGCCCGTGTCCATCACGCACGAGACGAGCGTGTGACCCCAGACGTGTATGTAGCTTTTGTATAAGTCACCGGACAACGCGATCTGCGTCTACCGTTGATACACGGGCCGGAGACACGAATGCAGACTTGACTTGACGTCGACATAACGTTGACACAACGTAAGAAAAACACCTGTATATAATATGACTGCCATTAATGTATCGACGAGTAGCGACCGCTTTGTCAACAGAAATGAATATGTCTAGCCCAATTGGTGAGATTCGGATACCATATTGACGTTTGTGACGGCCATGCTGACGTTGGTGACGACATTGGTGACGACGATGGTGACATTGCTGACACTAACTGGATATGTGTCACTCCGCCGAAGTAACCTAAGGTGAGTGCGCGACGATTTAAGCGAAAAGTAACAAATGAGCGCATACGTCACACACGCGACAACGCTCGTGATACGTACGTGTCACATCGCAACGGCAATGACGTCATTTGCGTCAGTGAATTGGCGTCACTGTGAAGCGACCTGGCACTGGACACGGCGTTGCACTGGTATATTGACCGCGCGCCCCTGGATGTACGATCGTAGATTTCCGTATCGCGGGGCTTCGTGACGTCACAACTCAACCGCGTTGACCATCGGTGACGTAATATACATCTAGATGTATCAGCCCATGGCAGCGTGGTCAGTGCGATGACCAGCGCGACAGCTGCACGATTTCAACAATCGCCGGTGGTTGACTGACCACGCTCAAACCGACAACACGATATCTACGAGATTACAAAAGACACTTGACGACTGTTGTCAGGTTTATTCGCCTTCCTGGCCGCGCCGCGTGCCGACAGTTATTCACATCACGATTCCGCTCATTATCCACGGCTCCGGCAGACATCCGGATTAACGGAGCGTGAAACGTCGCTAATCACCGCTAATTCTGACGCAACGATCCGTGACGGCGCTCCGCACAGCTATATCTCGGTGTACATAGTGATATCCTTGCTCTGTGCGACGTCAGCGCGGAACGGTATGTTTCCGATCATCCTTGTGTTCCAAGCCCGGCTACTTTCCCTGGTAGTACGGCGTTCGTGTCGATAGCGCAACGTTCACGCGGTACAACATTGGTAACGTGTCTTAAGAACGAAAACTTAAGTTGACGTCGTATCATTATCTATGTAGGCTTTTTTTAAGAAACGGGTGTAAACTGGTCAGAAAATAGCACAAATTTATTTATTACAAAACAATTGTAAATACGTACTCCGTAATGGTACTGTGTTCCTTTACATTCTGTCCGTTTGTTGCGATGTTTTCTATCACATGCGGCTGAATATTGACGATATGATTACATGTAGGCGTGAACAAGTGACAAGCGAAAATGTAAACAATATTTAACAAAAAGACAATGCCATTAAATGTCCTTTGAAAGTCTCGTTATTGTTTGGTTGACAAATTCGTGCTTACCTATCCTTCCCTATCCTTCCCTATCCTTCCCTATCCTTCCCTATCCTTCCCTATCCTTCCCTATCCTTCCCTATCCTTCCCTATCCTTCCCTATCCTTCCCTATCCTTCCCTATCCTTCCCTATCCTTCCCTATCCTTCCCTATCCTTCCCTATCCTTCCCTATCCTTCCCTATCCTTCCCTATCCTTCCCTATCCTTCCCTATCCTTCCCTATCCTTCCCTATCCTTCCCTATCCTTCCCGTGTTGACGTCGCAAAATGCATCTGGCTATAACCGTACCAGGGGATGGCGTTGTAGCCGTAGTATGCCGACACATATTCATCTGATATTTATTTTATTCCTCGTAACGCGTAGTACATTGGCGCCCCTGACGTCACACTAGGTTGCGTTATTGTGTACGTCATAACGTAAACAAAATGGCTGACACCTCTCGAGCGTCGTTAGTATACTGCGCTGGTGAGTGTTTTATTTCTCTCTTTCAATTTCTCGTTGGCGGCACAGCAAAGACTAAGTATTGTATGCACCTGTCTAAAATGGTTCCGAAAACAAAATAATTTATAATTGTTTTTTATTAATAATGGTAACTGGTAAAATCATACATGCAACGTGCAGTTAACTACAATAAATGACAAGTGATATCGTAACTAATAAGTAACAATTATGGCGAATAAAATGAACATCAATTAGTGGTAGTTAGAAATTAATGGCATATAGTGCCAAATACGATTGTTGTACGATGAACACATTACACACAAACACCAAAGATGATAGACTGCAGAAGAAACGAACCCAGTAATAACCATTTAGTTTTAGTTATATTTCCGTAGTCAAAACTCGTAAAGAAATAGTTCCACCGCAATAGAACATGTACGATGACATAATCGTACTTGAACCATCGCATTGCACGCATAAACTACGGCGCAGTTCTAACATAATCCGCTTATCCACGGCGAATGTGGCGGGTGCGATCCAATGCCGCTGTACACAATATATAAGTCGAGACAGCAACGCTAGACGTAAACCCTCCACGTCAACGATTCAGAGGAAACCCGCATTGACGTAATTCGCTCGCGAACGTCTGGCGTGCGAAATTAGTCGGGCGATTCGACGTCACATCTCGCGCAGGATACGAGAGACAGCGACAGAGATCCCGGCTCGTGGGCTCCTCGATTAGGCTTAGCATCACGTCAGCTGCGGCGTCCGTCGCCTCATTGAGCCGACCACGGCCGGGAGACTTGTACTGCTTCCGGAGCGGACCAGACGGAGTGAAAGAGAGACAGCGAGTGTGGATTGATTAAGACGTGATAGTTTTGGCCACTGGCGTTCGCGTACAACCCAAGAGAAATACACACACCCGCCGTTGACTAAAACCATTTGTAATTCCAGTCACGCGTTCTATTTCCATTTGAACATGAAGCTGAAAATCGTGTCTGTTGCAAAAACAAACGGATGAACATTAAAAAAAAAATCTGCCATTGGGGAACATTATGCCGTGCTCTGGATCCAAAGGGTTGGTGCGAACCCCCACCAGCTGAAGCCTATATAAATTAGTCCAGGCACCGGCAGGATCTATGTATAGGTCTTTTTTTTATATATTTCTAATTAGTCAACATCATTGCCAACCATGGCGGTAAGCACCGGTTTGTACACCGCTTTTGTAAACTATTGTAATTTTTATTTTAACCATATTCTCACTGCTAACAAACGGAATACTGTCAATAATTGGTGTTCCATTCGTTTATCTGGGGAAATGATTACTTTCTTATATTTAATCGACACATATATTTGACTACTGCTACTCCGTGTACTCGCGGCATAGTCTGTCCACCCTATGCGCTTATCAAACACGTTCTCATTGATATCATCACAGGTATTCAAAAGTATGTTTAATCTCTTCATAATTGCCTATATAGTCTCAACTGATGTCAGTCCACATTTAGTCGTATCGTATCAGACGATTTTCCTTACATTTCACGAATCAATGTAGCTGGTCTACTTTATCTTCTCTCTCGTTGTGTCTGGTGCCGGTGAGACCCTCACATCTGTACTCACTGTAGTTACTGTGTTTTCTCTGCGCAAGCATATATACGCAACATTCTAGCTTTGACGTATACAATCACTAGTCTGTTCTGTCGCTCTCAATCACGCTATTACTTGATTCACAGTGTACAAACTCCAGGTCTGTCGTCATCACGTGTGTGTCCTGTTTGTAGTCTCTGGTTTCCTTCCTTAAATACGTTCCCTTATTTTACTGCTGCATACCTGCGCGCTCGCACGCACGCACGCACGCACGCACGCAACACACACACTCACTCACACACTCACACACACACACACACACACACACACACACACACACACACACACACACACACACTCACTCACTCACTCACTCACTCACACACTCACACACTCACACAAACCTCCCGACACTTGTGACCATAGCTCTAGCTTGGTTTAAAGAAATTTGGTATCATCATTTCATATCACATGATCTATAAATACGACATGTTCATGTATAAGATGTTGTTCTATATGATTATATTGTTTCCTCTTTTGGGCTTACACCTTATATTGGTAGCGTGCTGTTTCCACGTTAAGGCGTTGGTGGAACTAAGCTGTGCCACACGCTCATCTTTCTACATAGTTTACGATGTCCTCCATAATTAGCCATTGTCCGTATACGTCAATGTTCTCATTTTATCAGTTAATTAGACTTCCATTTGAAGCTGCGGCGCATTAGCTTTTTGAACCTATTACGCCAACATTTATTATTCATTATCAGTATTTTTCACTCTACCATATTTCCTGTTTTGTACTATTCGTCAGTATTTCCGTTTCATATAAAAACAATAACCATTAACATTTAAAAGAATGTTGTAGCACTAGCTAGTTTTGGAATCTCAGTCGGATATGTTAAGATCATCGTATCAAGTATGTTTATTTTGTATTTCAGAAACCTATATAATTGATGTCGATCTCGAAATGTGTGCTGTGCTTGATATATACATTTCCAAATCAATTTAAATGAAAATTAACCACACCTGTTGTATCATACTAAAACAAGTATTATTCCGAAAGCTTTCCTAAAATATAACTGGACAACATTGACCATCGTTAATCTACTTATAACTGTCTTTTTTTAAATATGTAAGAAGTTGAACAAGTCTGACATAGTGGTAACTTTCTTCCAAAAAACATGATAGATTGGTAAGATCTGATTAAGCTATTAGTATGTGCTGTAAAAAGGAATTCAATCAGATAGTCCCCAATTACCCTTTTAACGTGTAACAAATTAACCATTATCTTTACCAATATAGGTTTCGCCGTATTTTACCTACTTTCTGAGAACTATGTCGACCAATGACCACCGTCACCGGAGCTAAACTTGGACAGTTCGGCTTATTACGTACGGTCAATTGACTTACTTTACCAATATATCAAACGAAACCAGCCTATTTCCTCCCGTCTTGGTCGCATCCAACCGTACGCGTCCAACTACGTTTGACATTCTTAGGTGGCATTTACGTACCAGCCAAGACGCCCAGGCAACGTCTGGGGCCCGGTTGACGGTAAATGAAGATCCGGCTACGCGTAAATGGAACGTGGCGGAATCTAATGTGCACTGCCTAAATGCTGAGTGAGCGCGCTTGCGTGAGCGAAAGCGAAAGCGTAATCATACGTACGTTACATGAATCCCCGATCGCCGCGATTATGTCGCGTTTCAAGAACTTGCTCCTTTGAGAAAATTGTAAATAATTGCACAATGACGGGCATAATCGTATCTAATCAGCGGAGTGATCATTCCCCGGCCGTGAGCCGACGCAAAGGACAAGCGGGTTTGACGACAGACAATTATACACCCACCGCTAGCAATCGATGTCACACATCATTCATACGCCCTCGTGCACACGCGCACGCACACACGCACGCACCCACTCACGCATATTCAAACGCAGACATGCACACGCCGATGAGCGCGTGCGTGTTCGTTGGTCGCGTGTATGGGTGGACGTGCATGCGCGTGTCTGAACGTGTGTTTGCCCATTCGTGTGTATACGTGGACGTGGGTCTTTGTGTTTCTGATATGTAACTCCAATCAACTCCTATAATTCAAATCAAACGCAGATATATCGTAGCGGCGACTTATTTTATATCGAAAGGGTGGGTATTTATGTAGTGGATATTTTTTGCGTATTTGCTTTGGTATTTGACGAAAAATGCGATGTTTCGGTACGTCAAATATCTTGTTATTAAGATATTTGACGTACTAAACTAAAGTACAAGAAAGCATGCAATCTAACAACAAGAAAGCATGCAATTTAACAACAAGAATATTTTTGTGGCGCTATGCGAACAATCTGCCAAAACTATATTATCGTCATTGATTACCACAAATAAAGCGGCACAGAACGAAGATGATGATAAACACCGGTACATATTCATTTGGATACACACAGTAGTAGATCTTGTTTTGAGAGACCCCCTCTTACCAGGCAAAAGGTGAGTCTTACATAGAACGGTATCCTGCCCGTACAACTGGTCAAAGCCATTACACAGACCTGTCCAACTGACCACCGTACCGTCTCTTGACCACCGTCACGACGTCTCTGTGAAGCTTCCAATCACGCTGAAGACTATTCGTGCACAAATACCCACCACAGTCTGTAGCCATGGATTCATTCACATACCCGCGTGAACTGGAACAATAATAATGATTATGATAGTCTTATTACAATCGATATTGCGATTGACTTACAGGAAACCAAGCTCTTTCGAAACCAATCTCAGAACCTATAAACAGATTTTTAGTTGACAACAGAAAAATCCTTAGTTCCAGAGCAATGTTAGTGTCGTTTCTAGATACAAACAAATAAGTCACAAGTAGAAACAAACAAGTAAGTTACAAGTAGATGTTTGGTGCAGTTTTCTAACAGGAGTAAGCAGTGAAAAGCAAATACGATGGTTGTTAAATAGACAGTATGCAAGGAAGTCAGTGTAGAGATCAAAATTGGCACAGTGCAAACAACCGAGATCTTGTAACTATCATTGCCAGAAATGTTTTGACACAATGAAATGTTGCGATATCTTTAGTAGAGGTAATATACAGGACGGAATCTGTTGCAAACAAGCGTTGTTACAATAGTGTTGCAACGGAGAATGACATATACCGCCGAATACGGCAAAGGTCATGAATATGATAAAAATAGCGGCAACACGTTTGAGATAAGTATGTCGGAAATTGAAGTTGCTATCAAAGATCACTCCTGGATTCCGCACCGAGGACGATAGGAGGATGAGACTACATTCGATAGACTTGAAGTTGGTCGTTGGTCACAGAGTGTACATTAGTAAAATACTTGTTTAGGTAGAATATCAAAAAGTAGTCCTTCTCCCAGGTAAGCAAATGGAATATTTTTTTATTCACTGTTCTACCAGTTAACATTAGAATGGCCATAGGTTATGAACGAGTCCTACAGGACGTTTCACGTACCAACTGGTGCTTATCGTCGTGGGTGGCAATGTTGTTGAATCACCAAAAAACTATTACCAAAAAGAGGTATAAATGGAGCTCGCCGGTGCTAGACCAATTTTTATAGGCTTTTGCTGGCGGGGGTTCGCACTAAGCCTTTGCAGCCAATGTACGACGTAATGTTCCCCAGTGGCAGATTTTGCTATGTGTACGTTCATCCGATTCGTTTAGAAGCAAACACGATTTGCAGGTTCACAAAATGATGTACAGAAATAGAATGCGTGACTGGAAATAGGAATAGTTCGAGCCACCTGCGGGTCAGTCAGCGGGTGGGTCCCTTGGGAGAACGGGAGAACACATTAGAATGTCACGTCTTTGAAAAAGCACTGCACTACTACACTACTACACTAGTAATCAATCATCACACATCTGTCGCTCATTCATCCCATCGGTAGATATGGTCATTCTCTCTCTCTCTCTCTCTCTCTCTCTCTCTCTCTCTCTCTCTCTCTCTCTCTCCCTCTCTCTCGCTCTCTCTCTCTCCCTCCCTCCCTCTCTCACTCACTCTCTCTGTCTGTCTGTCTCTGTCTCTGTCTCTGTCTCTGTCTCTGTCTCTGTCTCTGTCTCTGTCTCTGTCTCTGTCTCTGTCTCTGTCTCTGTCTCTGTCTCTGTCTCTGTCTCTGTCTCTGTCTCTGTCTCTGTCTCTGTCTCTGTCTCTGTCTCTGTCTCTGTCTCTGTCTCTGTCTCTGTCTCTGTCTCTGTCTCTGTCTCTGTCTCTGTCTCTGTCTCTGTCTCTGTCTCTGTCTCTGTCTCTGTCTCTGTCTCTGTCTCTGTCTCTGTCTCTGTCTCTGTCTCTGTCTCTGTCTCTGTCTCTGTCTCTGTCTCTGTCTCTGTCTCTGTCTCTGTCTCTGTCTCTGTCTCTGTCTCTGTCTCTGTCTCTGTCTCTGTCTCTGTCTCTGTCTCTGTCTCTGTCTCTGTCTCTGTCTCTGTCTCTGTCTCTGTCTCTGTCTCTGTCTCTGTCTCTGTCTCTGTCTCTGTCTCTGTCTCTGTCTCTGTCTCTGTCTCTGTCTCTGTCTCTGTCTCTGTCTCTGTCTCTGTCTCTGTCTCTGTCTCTGTCTCTGTCTCTGTCTCTGTCTCTGTCTCTGTCTCTGTCTCTGTCTCTGTCTCTGTCTCTGTCTCTGTCTCTGTCTCTGTCTCTGTCTCTGTCTCTGTCTCTGTCTCTGTCTCTGTCTCTGTCTCTGTCTCTGTCTCTGTCTCTGTCTCTGTCTCTGTCTCTGTCTCTGTCTCTGTCTCTGTCTCTGTCTCTGTCTCTGTCTCTGTCTCTGTCTCTGTCTCTGTCTCTGTCTCTGTCTCTG
>OZ024858.1:9634564-9642064 GCA_964017155.1 Oasisia sp. SBJ-2009
CGCGACACCGGTGTATCGAGGTTGTAGCTCTCAGCGGGGGGTAAAGCATGCTCTGCAAAAATCACGATAACTGCGGCTTTTTTCACCCATTAGTTCTTATCGCGGTCGGGTTTCGCAACAGATGTTTTAGGTCGAAACACCCACTGAGCTAGGCATGAACTATATATATATAGCCAATTTAGTTACATGATTTCGTGCATCGTGCGAAAAGAACCGGCCGAAAACGCACTGTGAGGGTATTTATATCTCGCGTATTTTAAGGCGAATGCCATTTACGATTGCAACCATATTTCCCGAGCTTGTATGACAATTGTTTTTTGTATCCCGTAAAATCGCACCCAATTGTGTCGAGTTGCTCAAAATTCGACTGATCCCGGCGCAAGCTTTGAATCATGACTAGAAGGTTATAGGGTGTAGAACTCGCCGTCGCCGTCGCCGTCGCCGTCGCCGTCGCCGTCGCCGTCGCCGTCGCCGTCGCCGTCGCCGTCGCCGTCGCCGTCGCCGTCGCCGTCGCCGTCGCCGTCGCCGTCGCCGTCGCCGTCGCCGTCGCCGTCGCCGTCGCCGTCGCCGTCGCCGTCGCCGTCGCCGTCGCCGTCGCCGTCGCCGTCGCCGTCGCCGTCGCCGTCGCCGTCGCCGTCGCCGTCGCCGTCGCCGTCGCCGTCGCCGTCGCCGTCGCCGTCGCCGTCGCCGTCGCCGTCGCCGTCGCCGTCGCCGTCGCCGTCGCCGTCGCCGTCGCCGTCGCCGTCGCCGTCGCCGTCGCCGTCGCCGTCGCCGTCGCCGTCGCCGTCGCCGTCGCCGTCGCCGTCGCCGTCGCCGTCGCCGTCGCCGTCGCCGTCGCCGTCGCCGTCGCCGTCGCCGTCGCCGTCGCCGTCGCCGTCGCCGTCGCCGTCGCCGTCGCCGTCGCCGTCGCCGTCGCCGTCGCCGTCGCCGTCGCCGTCGCCGTCGCCGTCGCCGTCGCCGTCGCCGTCGCCGTCGCCGTCGCCGTCGCCGTCGCCGTCGCCGTCGCCGTCGCCGTCGCCGTCGCCGTCGCCGTCGCCGTCGCCGTCGCCGTCGCCGTCGCCGTCGCCGTCGCCGTCGCCGTCGCCGTCGCCGTCGCCGTCGCCGTCGCCGTCGCCGTCGCCGTCGCCGTCGCCGTCGCCGTCGCCGTCGCCGTCGCCGACCTTGTTTCTGGCCCAGAGAGCACCATTGGTCGGTGAACACCCCAAAACAACCTGTTTCTACCCAACATATATGACCAAGTTCTTGGATCGTTTAAACAACAAAATAGTAAAGCAATGAGTTCCTCTCAACGAATATGCTTGGCGACGGTAAGTGTCATGATACAAGCTGCTTTATTGTGTACTGAAGCATAGAGAACCGTCTATAACGACGGCACCGTCTAGAATCGAAATAGAAGCGATGTTTCAGAAAATTATGTGCGTCAACCTTCTCTGACAATCAGCGTTGTTATTTTTGTGTGACGTAAAATTATGTCATATTATCTCGATCTTTGACTGCGCCCACATTTCAAATTTGAACATGCTGTCGGTCTTGCTGCATTCTGTGCAATTGGCGCTGCTCGCGGTTTGCTTCTTTGCCGTCGAGGTGTGGCAGTTGCCTTCGAGGAGTATTAACGGGCCTTAAGATGACCCAATGCACTGTGCCAACAAAATCCAACCAAAATCATGTGATTGCACCATTCGATGACACAAACCAACTTCCCCGCTCACTCAATGGATCGTATCATTGATAGTTGAGGCGGGTAAGCCCATCAAATATATCTGACAGCTAGATGCAATTAAGTGTGATCGACTGTATAAGCAGCATACGGTGCAGTGAACATTATAATTTTTTATACCATGAATTTAACAACGTGCATGTAAGCATCACACGCCTAAACTAAAAGGTTTTATCGCCGCCACAAGAAATGCGGAGTGACAAATGGGCGTAGATTTCCCACGTGGCCTGCAAGTGTTTTCTGTCAGACATAAATATTGCAACATTCACGCGAAGCCCACACGGCCAGGCTTGGAATCTACACGAACTATGGGCTGAAGGTCGCGGGAACACTGGCAAGAATAGACAGCACCTCCAAGTGGAGAATGTCGTCTGTGTGGCAGTATATACGGTGTGGCAGTGTAGTATACCAGGGAATGAAAACAATCTCTACGTCAGTAAGTTTTTATTTCTAATGACTTGCATCGCGCCGTAAATCATTTTTTCTCATGCCGTACCGTACCTTACCGTACCGTACCGTACCGTACCGTACCGTACCGTACCGTACCGTACCGTACCGTACCGTACCGTACCGTACCGTACCGTACCGTACCGTACCGTACCGTACCGTACCGTACCGTACCGTACCGTACCGTACCGTACCGTACCGTACCGTACCGTACCGTACCGTACCGTACCGTACCGTACCGTACCGTACCGTACCGTACCGTACCGTACCGTACCGTACCGTACCGTACCGTACCGTACCGTACCGTACCGTACCGTACCGTACCGTACCGTACCGTACCGTAATGAATTACGGTATAATCTCTTTTCCAAAATCCGCTGCAATTTCCGTATGCTCAATGCATAACGCCCAAACATTCGTCATTTTATGTTTCCGGACATTTCTAAGAATGTTGCTCTAACGCAGTCTCGTCACTGTCCACATGTGTTCCAGAGGAAAACGTTACTGCAAGCCCGCTGCAAAAAAAATATCAGGTATAGTGCAGTACGTCACCGAAGAAAAAGTATTGTTGGAAGGATACTCTCTGCTGCCCAGGTAGGGTATTTGTTAGGCCTTAATACTTCACTTGCTTCACACACTATAATATTTCTTTTCGCGGCTTCCACGATCAGCAACAAACACCGTATATTTCAGAATGTTAATGTGTCGCAGGTGTTATTTTAATCTGCGAATTTACAGTTACGAAACCTGGGTTATGTTCTTGCTCGAAAGGGCTTATGGAATGTGTCACGTGGCGATCATCAGTGTCGTAAAGACACCGTCAAGTTCCCGATAGCACCATCTGGCAATGACACCCTATACCGATAAATACCTATTATGTTTTCAAAATAAATAAGTATAAGTGATAATGGTAGTTATCAAAAAAAATTATAAACTAAATTGATACAAATCCACAATTTAAAAAAACACTAATTCCCTGCGCACAATCGTTCACCTGGAATGATCAGACAAGATATTCAGCATCATAGAAAGAATATAGAAGAACAAATCGAAATTTTTTATTTAATAAAGATTAAACAAATTATTGATTAATTTCCTTATGAAAAAACACAAAGAAAGTGGAGGTGGATAGGACATTATACTAAAGAAACCAGCAACAAATATCACGGGACACAAGCAAACACAGGGAAGATAAAACGAAAAAAACTGAGAAATACTGACAGAGAGAGAGAGAGAGAGAGACGGACGGACGGACGGACGGACGGACGGACGGGCGGGCGGGCGGGCGGGCGGGCGGGCGGGCGGGCGGGCGGGCGGGCGGGCGGGCGGGCGGGCGGGCGGGCGGGCGGGCGGGCGGGCGGACGGACGGACGGACGGACGGACGGACGGACGGACGGACGGACGGACGGACGGACGGACGGACGGACGGACGGACGGACGGACGGACGGACGGACGGACGGACGGACGGACGGACGGACGGACGGACGGACGGACGGACGGACGGACGGACGGACGGACGGACGGACGGACGGACGGACGGACGGACGGACGGACGGACGGACGGACGGACGGACGGACGGACGGACGGGGGGGGAGGGAGGGAGGGAGGGAGGGAGGGAGGGAGGGAGGGAGGGAGGGAGGGAGGGAGGGAGGGAGGGAGGGAGGGAGGGAGGGAGGGAGGGAGGGACGGAGGGACGGAGGGAGGGAGGGAGGGAGGGAGGCAGGGAGGGAGGCAGGGAGGGAGGGAGGGAGGGAGGGAGGGAGGGAGGGAGGGAGGGAGGGAGGGAGGGAGGGAGGGAGGGAGGGAGGGAGGGAGGGAGGGAGGGAGGGAGGGAGGGAGGGAGGGAGGGAGGGAGGGAGGGAGGGAGGGAGGGAGGGAGGGAGGGAGGGAGGGAGGGAGGGAGGGAGGGAGGGAGGGAGGGAGGGAGGGAGGGAGGGAGGGAGGGAGGGAGGGAGGGAGGGAGGGAGGGAGGGAGGGAGGGAGGGAGGGAGGGAGGGAGGGAGGGAGGGAGGGAGGGAGGGAGGGAGGGAGGGAGGGAGGGAGGGAGGGAGGGAGGGAGGGAGGGAGGGAGGGAGGGAGGGAGGGAGGGAGGGAGGGAGGGAGGGAGGGAGGGAGGGAGGGAGGAATATTGAAAGCGAAAGAAAGAAGATGAGATACACGAGGAGAGAAAAATAGTATCAAACCGACAATGATCGATGGTCTATGTTCTCAGCGAGCAAACAAGCCTAAGTAGGAGAGTAAGTGACTTGACATTGCGTGCTTGCTGTAACTCCTTCTGCCGACAAGTTCCTTCACGGGGTCGGCCCGGAGAGTACGAGTAGTCGCCAGTTGCTCCGGTCTTTTACTTGGCTACACACCAGTGTTTATTTGTCCTCTGTACGGGTGCAAGCCTGACTTTGCGCTACAGTGATCCATATATTGACTGCTTTAGACAACGCCGAACTCCGTGTGGAGCCTGATCGCACAGCTAGGGTGTCGACAGATCGCCGATGCTAGCTGGACGGACGCAGGTAGACGAGACGGCTCCCATTGACTTTATTGGTTGTCGGCAACAGACGGCCAGTTATTAGTGCGAGCAGGGCGTGATGGACACGGACCGCGTACAACATATCGACATAGCCGGGCGAGGCTGCCGCGGCCCGCTGAGCGAGAACTGATTCATCGGCAGTAGCCTCGACCGATGGAGGGGATGGGCCGGGCGTTATCACGGGCTGGGGTAGTGGTGGTGGTGATTGTGTTGTTGTTGTTGGTGGTGGATGTGATGGTGGCGGGTGGGTCGGTGGACGATAATAATAATAATAAACCATTTATAAAACGCCGTAAATCCACGACCGAAGTATCTTTTACAAAAAAGCACTAAACAAATTTAAGATTATGAAAACGTGGCATCAATTGTCCAATTATATTATCAATAAGAATAAAACCGAAGAAAAATTAAAAAGCACTACAAATATAAAATAATAAAACGGCATGGAACAAACAAGTCAATATACCATATATCAATAATTCATATAATTAATATATTCAATAATAAAAAAGTCAAATTGAGCAAGAGTCAAAGTTCAGGAGTAAAAAGATCGTTTGAATAAGTGAGTCTTCAGGAGTCTTTTTATATAGTGTAGTGTACACATATCGTGGGAAGATCGTTCCCTAGACGAAAGCAGCGACGGAGAAGGCTCGATTACCGCACTGGAGAGACTCCGATGACGACACAACGTGCTGCTGGGCTGGTAGAGTTGGCACATGTCTAGTAGCTCGACGCAAGCAGATGAATGACTTTGAACGTTGTCAATACGCCCTTGTACTCGGTGTGGGAAGCCGATCCTCTATGCAAGTAATTTATTCCGCTATTCGAAATATTGCGACATAATTAAAGATGCTTCCGCTAGTTTTTTTTTTTTATTTATCGAAATAATTGCAACAACAAAAAAACTACAAGAGATTCGCCATGACACGATAATTCAATGGTCCCATTTTTGGTATGTAGTTCTGGTAAAATAAATCATTTGATTTAATTCTTATTAAATAATTAGTTCACACGATTATGTAAACCCACGTCAATGCGCGGTACGAGTATACGTGTCGGACCGTCATGAATGTTGGGGCTTATGGTCTCAAACAAATTTCCATTTTAACCCACTGAGACTCCCAAGAAAACCCATATTGAGGCTCTCCAAACAGATCCCAGAAATCCACCCATCTTTCCGAAATATTGGGGACTAATATTATCTCCATATTTCTGTATATTAACTTAGATCCCCTTGTCTATAGCCAGGTACTCATTCATACAGCTGAGTGAACTGCAGCCACGTAGAATGAGCGAACTTGCCCAAGGTTCGACACCACGGATTCGAACTCGAGCCATTTGTATTGAGGGTCCAATGCTTTAACCGCTGCGCCACTGCGCATAGAGCTTGCACACACTAGCAGCTATCCCGATGCAATAATGAAAACCACAAGTCGTAGACGTCAATCGCCAGTGTCCATAAGTGTTCTTAACCTAGGCTGAACCGTAGTGTAACCGAGGGTGCGTGGGTTAACGTTGAACATCGCGTCTGTGTCTTCATTTCCCGCTTCCTCGGAGGTTATTAATGGAACACTTCGTACAGGAAGTGTTTAACTACGAGACGAATAAGTAAAACACGTGTTCTGCTATTTCCAGCGATGGCACATGGAGCCAATAACGTGTTTAACCTCTTTATGTGTGTTTTGCAAAAACAATTTAGCATCACGTCGAACACTTCCTGATGTTCGTTTTATTCTTGGTGCAATCAGGCGACAGGTAAACTGTTTGCAGCCTTGAACGTGTTTACAGTTGCATTTGTACAAAGCTAGATTTCCAGACGACGCTTGCGGCTTGTCTCATTAACGGCTTCTTCTGATTTGTGCAGTCGCTTCACATAAGCACTGTCAGGCCAATTTAGTTGAATTGCGGTATTGGTGTTTTCTTTAGAAAATTAAGTCAATAGATACACGATTCTTTTCAACTACTTGTTGAATTCTTTCAATTGTTTATGTTTAGGTTTTGAAAGATAAATATATTTTAACCAATGCTTATGCTGACAGAAAGTGGACGTGTGAATGTTTGAATTTTATCAAATAAGCACATATAAATATACGATAAAGCTGGCAAATAACACGTGTGCTTTATATTTAATTACATGCTTGCGTGAATGTTAGTCACACGCAGTAACAATGTAACGAACATACATGTGTGAATATCTTATTTTTGTTTGTGACGACTAAAAGCTCTACACCCAAAGACAGACAGACAGACAGACAGACAGACAGACATACATACATACAGACAGACAGACAGACAGACAGACAGACATACAGACAAACAGACAGACAGACAAGACAGACAGACAGACAGGTATGAGAGAGAGAGAGAGAGAGAGAGAGAGAGAGAGAGAGAGAGCGAGCGAGCGAGCGAGCGAGCGAGAGAGCGAGAGCGAGAGCGAGAGCGAGAGCGAGAGCGAGAGCGAGAGCGAGAGCGAGAGCGAGAGCGAGAGCGAGAGCGAGAGCGAGAGCGAGAGCGAGAGCGAGAGCGAGAGCGAGAGCGAGAGCGAGAGCGAGAGCGAGAGCGGGAGAGAGAGAGAGAGAGAAAGAGAGAGAGAGAGACAGAGAGAGAGAGGGGGGGGGGAGAGAGAGAGACAGAGTGATACGAACACACACCATTCTATCTACGCCTAATATATAAAGCTCATGTATTAATTACACAATTATTAATGCTCACGGAAGCTATTGAGAAGCCCTGTTGAGACAATCGATAGTTAATCTCCGTTAGCGCACTACATAACAATATCAAGACTGCAGGCGATTAAACACAGA
>OZ024858.1:9644564-9647064 GCA_964017155.1 Oasisia sp. SBJ-2009
TATTGATACGTGAATGCCAACTACTAATATTATGTCAACATCACGTGACAGCGCACAGATAGCACCCGCACGCGCCGATGCAGTAGCAACCTGCTTGAGCACTCACTCTTCCTTGCATTGATGCATCTTGGAATACATCTTACCACTCCACTCCTTGAGTCAGAATAAGAATTCGCAATGCTTTAAATGCTGTTGTTGTGCTTTTTATCGTAGATCGGCACCACATCATCCATGCGTGCGCTTCGGTTGCGAATACAGCACATTATCAGCGACATTAACACACGACGCAGTGACAGCTGCTAAACATTCCATTATCGCTGCTTCTGCATTTCCGGGTGACCGATTGTCTCTATTGAGGATCTGATCCAGGTGCATCGAGACCGCAGATCGAGACGTGAGCGAGACTGATCGGGGGTCTCTCTGTCACTCGACCACTAGCGGCTGTTGTGGTCGAAAGCTTTGACCCTGAAGAAGTCAGACCGGATTATTCCCACACTACGGGACGTATCAAGACGATACGTCACGAGGAACTTGTTTTGCTCAAACTCTGACCTTTGGCCCGATCAAACAGTGCAGAAGTATCGGGAATGGAGCATTAGCAATCGTGTTTTAACATGTGAATAAGTGTTAATCAAAGACGTAAATCAATATAGTTACTAAGATATAACAGAAGGAAATAAGGTAAAACTAAAATAGCAGTAAGGGTGGAACTAAATATAGATATTAAGTATATATTCTCATATTGTAGTGGTACTACCGGCATATATTTAGTATAATGTGGTATTATATTATGTTGTTTTAAATTAATATAGTTGATCATTATTATAAAGGCATATGATACATTTGGCTTCAGCTGACATAAGAGTTTCTAGTATTACATTCTGTGTCATATTTACTTATGATATATGTGTTTGAGTACTTTACAAGGCGGTGTAGATATTTTTGTGGAAAATAATTCTTGAAGTAACTATGGTACAGAGTGCATGATAAAAAGGCGGCAGTATATTGTACTAGTTTGTTTCATTTCGATGTTAAATTATTTATGGTATCGGTGTGGTATGGTTGGTGTGCCTTTCGTTGTCTTTTTGGTCTAATGGTGTATTTTCGTTAGCAGACTTGGACCACGGGACGTGGAACATTGAGGAACCTAAGCCTCTGTCCAGGACATAAGACAGATCCAAGTGGTTTCGCCGTTGTTCTCTCGGTGACGTCAACGTCGACAGTTCTCGAGGCTCTAGATGACGTTGTCCACTTGTGACTTGTAGCGTTGAGTGACCTGAATATATCCTTATGTTAGTGACAATTTCACCCTTGTCTAAGTGCACAAACACAAATGCGGGTATATACCCATATTATGTATACACACGGCCTGGATATTTCAAGAGGCAACGTCTGTGAGATGTTCTGCATTGAGACATTCTATACATTATTCAAAACAGAAAATTGGCCACATCATCTGTATAATCAGTTTACACGCCACGACCTCGGACACATTGACCAGCACACCGAGTGACCACGCCGAGTGACCACGCCGATACGTTTAGTTATTGACCAAGTTGTACGCACACTTAGCGACGACAATTCTATTACCGATGTCGTCATTAGAACCACTCTGACCCCATGTGCTTCGCCCTAAAGGCAACGCCGTCCATTCAGTGCGTCCAGCCGTCCGCCAGATCAATAGTCCCGAGGGCCGCCGCAAACGAAGCCGTTGTTCTGTCAAAAAACAGGAAGTCTCGTTGTTGTCGCTGTTGCTTGGAAGACAGGTTGACCGTGTTGATTTCACAAGCAGCTACGTGTTGCTCGCAGACGTCTGTTTGTGGCGGCTAACATGGTTAAGAGGAACGCCTACACGAATATATGTGTTTATGTTTTGATTATGGTCACGAGTAATGCCCTGTATTCGGAATACACGTCTATGTACACATGTACAGTCGCGCACACAACAACATGCACAATGCATACAGATACGCGCATAGGCGTTCTACACGCACACGCACGCATACGCATACACGCACGTACGCACACACGCACGCACGCACGCACACACACGTTCATACACACACACGCACGCACACACACACACGCACATACTCACACAGACACATACACATACACACATACACACATACACACATACACATATACACACACTCACTCACTCACTCACTCACTCAGTCAGTCAGTCAGTCAGTCAGTCAGTCAGTCAGTCAGTCAGTCAGTCAGTCAGTCAGTCAGTCAGTCAGTCAGTCAGTCAGTCAGTCAGTCAGTCAGTCAGTCAGTCAGTCAGTCAGTCAGTCAGTCAGTCAGTCAGTCAGTCAGTCAGTCAGTCAGTCAGTCAGTCAGTCAGTCAGTCAGTCAGTCAGTCAGTCAGTCAGTCAGTCAGTCAGTCAGTCAGTCAGTCAGTCAGTCAGTCAGTCAGTCAGTCAGTCAGTCAGTCAGTCAGTCAGTCAGTCAGTCAGTCAGTCAGTCAGTCAGTCAGTCAGTCAGTCAGTCAGTC
>OZ024858.1:9649564-9659564 GCA_964017155.1 Oasisia sp. SBJ-2009
TTCCACCTCGTCTTGTCTAGTCTGGTTTTCATTGGGCGGGTATCGGACCTGTTCGGTTGCCGACGGGGGATGTTCACACTGCCTCGGGGCCGCTGTAGCTACAAGACGCGGCCGTGGGGGACTCGAACGCTGTGTCCACGGTCTACCTGGTCGAGATTAGGGTAGCATCTTGCCCATTGGGAGGCTATTGCTATCGCGGAATACCTGTACGTGCGTGTCCCACTTCAGTCAGCCTCCCGGGGGGCTGGGGCTGAGGGGAAACACGAGTAAGGTGTAGTAGGACATGCCGCTCAGAGCGCGGCTGGGCGCTTCACGTACAAACGCGTTAGCATACCGCGCCATTGACGAGCCCAGCGGAGACGGCGTGACAGTTGGAATCAATGAAGATGCGGGTAACATCGTGTCAACTATTTCGCTAAATAATGGTGTTGATGAGTATAGGGAACACATCCTGTACACCTGAGTGCGTCTCCAAAATGGATCATATGGATATTATGTGGTAAATGTTCATTGTTGGATGCTTCGTAGAGCGCAGTGGCTCAGGGGTAGAGCTTCGGACGCTCGACTAAGAGGACCCGGTTTCGAATCCTGTGCTGCGGTGCTAAGACCTTGGGGATGTTTTTTCACTCAACATTTCTCCAGTTCACTCAGCTGTATAAATGAGTACTGGCTATAGACAGTGGTGGATATGTGCACGAGCAGCCTTCGTGCATTAATTGTAGCATTTGTGTGGATGTTTCACAGAGAAGTTGAGATGGTGTCTGATTGAATAGATCTGCCAGGGAAGTAAAGTGTAAAGCGCTTTGAGCAATCTTGAGGATTAGATACTACGCTATATAAGAACTTACATTTTTCCCCATAGAAGTCTAGATTGTTCGATTGAACAGGTCTGCCAAGATGTAAAGTACATAGAACAACCGTGAGGATTGACTACTGCGCTGTATAAGAACGTATCATTTATCTTTCGTTGGCAAAGAAACAATGCACCGCAAAACAAGTGTCATTTGCACGCTGCATTTTCTAATTATGCTGTTTGCAATATTACCCTTACAGAAAAGCCAATGATGAAAAATCAACGCTCGTTACTGTAAAACATTATTGTAGACATTCTATAATAAAATATATGCATGATCTAATAATTTCACTGCAACAATTAAAGTCTCATAATCAATCAAGCGATGCAGCAGGTTCATTTTAGCATGTATACTAAAACACCTATTAATGCAACTTTTACGCTGGATTAATGCACATTTTCACTGGACTGAAGATGCACATTTCAAAAAACATACGCGTATCTCATGTAGCCCAAAATATATACATGATGACGTTAGAAGGAACACGCTTAACAGCTTTCAAGAAAAAATATACCAAAGTGACGTGTACGTCAGCAGGAATAATTCCAGTGTGCATCAGAGGAACTGAGATGAAAGTGCTTGGAAGAGACCCACAGTTATGTTTCCTGATCAGTCGGGGTCACGTACAAGTTGCTCTTTATGACTGTTGATACTGACAGTGACATGGTTTGTTTTTGCAGTTTCCCGAAACTGACATATTTACGTAATACTACAAGGTTTAACAAGTAAAAGGTATGTTCTTATATAACGTTGCATCAAAGCCTCAGGATTCCACAAAGCGCTTTACACTTTACTACGTCACACACCTGTTCAATAGAACACCATCTCGGCTTACTTGGGAAGCATCCGCCCATGATGTAATTAATGTGGGAATACGCTACAAGGATAGCAAAATCGTGTATGCAAATGTGTGTGTGTATATATATATATATATATATATATATATATATATATATATATATATATATATATACGTATATATATATATATACGTATATTTATGCGTACGCGTGCGCGTGCGCGTGCGCGTGCGCGTGCGCGTGCGCGTGCGCGTGCGCGTGCGCGTGCGCGTGCGCGTGCGCGTGCGCGTGCGCGTGCGCGTGCGCGTGCGCGTGCGGGTGCGCGTGCGCGTGCGCGTGCGCGTGTGCGCGCGTGGTGCGCGTGCGCGTGTGTATACATATTCGTATCCGTTCGTTTTTGCTGCACTGTTTTCATTCGAGGTCCACAAATTGTGCAGCAAACAACTATTTTAATTTACGCCAAAACACGTCATTTAAATATTCTCAGAGAAACCGCCTTCTCAGTTTATCTGTGGGTGTAGACTAATATCCCTCTCCTGTCTCCTGTCTCCTGTCTCCTGTCTCCTGTCTCCTGTCTCCTGTCTCCTGTCTCCTGTCTCCTGTCTCCTGTCTCCTGTCTCCTGTCTCCTGTCTCCTGTCTCCTGTCCTCCTGTCTCCTGTCTCCTGTCTCCTGTCTCCTGCCTCCTGCCTCCTGCCTCCTGCCTCCTGCCTCCTGCCTCCTGCCTCCTGCCTCCTGCCTCCTGCCTCCTGCCTCCTGCCTCCTGCCTCCTGCCTCCTGCCTCCTGCCTCCTGCCTCCTGCCTCCTGCCTCCTGCCTCCTCTGCCTCCTGCCTCCTGCCTCCTGCCTCCTGCCTCCTGCCTCCTGCCTCCTGCCTCCTGCCTCCTGCCTCCTGCCTCCTGCCTCCTGCCTCCTGCCTCCTGCCTCTGCCTCCTGCCTCCTGCCTCCTGCCTCCTGCCTCCTGCCTCCTGCCTCCTGCCTCCTGCCTCCTGCCTCCTGCCTCCTGCCTCCTGCCTCCTGCCTCCCTGCTCCTGCCTCCTGCCTCCTGCCTCCTGCCTCCTGCCTCCTGCCTCCTGCCTCCAGCCTCCTGCCTCCTCCTGCCTCCTGCCTCCTGCCTCCTGCCTCCTGCCTCCTGCCTCTGCCTCCTGCCTCCTGCCTCCTGCCTCCTGCCTCCTGCCTCCTGCCTCCTGCCTCCTGCCTCCTGCCTCCTGCCTCCTGTCTCCTGTCTCCTGTCTCCTCTCTCCTCTCTCCTCTCTCCTCTCTCCTCTCTCCTCTCTCCTCTCTCCTCTCTCCTCTCTCCTCTCTCCTCTCTCCTCTCTTCCTCTCTCCTCTCTCCTCTCTCCTCTCTCCTCTCTCCTCTCTCCTCTCTCCTCTCTCTCCTCTCTCCTCTCTCCTCTCCCCTCCCTCCTCTCCCTCTCTCCTCTCCCCCTCTCCCCCTCCTCTCCTCTTCCCTCTCCCCTCTCCCCTCTCCCCTCTCCCCTCTCCCCCTCCCCTCTCCCCTCTCCCCTCTCCCCTCTCCCCTCTCCCCTCTCCCCTCTCCCCTCTCCCCTCTCCCCCTCTCCCCTCTCCCTCTCCCCTCTCCCCTCTCCCCTCTCCCTCTCCCCTCTCCCCTCTCCCCTCTCCCCTCTCCCCTCTCCCCTCTCCCTTCTCCCCTCTCCCCTTTCCTCTCTCTCTCTCTCTCTCTCTCCTCTCTCCTCTCTCTCTCTTTCTGTCTCAAGTTATCTCAGCACGACAAGGGACAGTCATATTTCTTTTCATATGGCCTTTTTACGAAATGCATTTTGCTTTACAGTAATGTGATCCGTCACATACATTCACTGTGTGTGTCTTGACCGTGACGTGCACGTGGCTGATCACATTTCTAGTTCCATCAGTTTTTTGTTGGTTGGTACTTACCTCTGGACGTTGGCGTCTCTGGAAGACGTTTCACAAACAATGTGAAAAAGGTCAGAGCAGGCACGCGAATGTCAAAGCATGTTTGACCAATATCCGCAAATGTAATTTATTGACATTTCAGAAAACACCACATTGACTATATTTTACACACATAGATAAAATAATGACAACACAATAACTATATTCAGAGTTGCACCCATTATTAGTCGATTCAATTTTTTTATTGGCACAAGATAATTATGTTCAGAGAACGACAACCATTCCATCTATACGGGGTCTGGACATGAGTTATGTAAAATGAGGTTAACGTTACACAGAAAGTGAGACACAATATTCCCAGTGACCGCATATATTTAACACGGTTGAAGAGTTTGTTACAAACGTATCGTAGCGACGCAGCCACATGTCCTTCGTAGCATACAACTGCTTTAAACAGCGTTTCAATTACGTGCGGACAGCTGTAGTCAAACTTGCTCCAGCACTTGTAAACATGCAGTGACACAGTGGGTATTTACTAGGTGCATTTACTTGTGAAACACGTGTGCGCATGTGTGCGTGTGTGTATCCATGTGTGTATCCATGTGTGTATCCATGTGTGTGTGTGTGTGTGTGTGTCTGTGTGTGTGCGTGTGCGTGTGCGTGTGCGTGTGCGTGTGCGTGTGCGTGTGCGTGTGCGTGTGCGTGTGCGTGTGCGTGTGCGTGTGCGTGTGCGTGTGCGTGTGCGTGTGCGTGTGCGTGTGCGTGTGCGCGTGCGCGTGCGCGTGCGCGTGCGCGTGCGCGTGCGCGTGCGCGTGCGCGTGCGCGTGCGCGTGCGCGTGCGCGTGCGCGTGCGCGTGCGCGTGCGCGTGCGCGTGCGTGTGCGTGTGCGTGTGCGTGTGCGTGTGCGCGCGCGCGTGCGTGCGTGCGTGCGCGTGCGCGTGCGCGTGCGCGTGTGCGTGTGCGTGTGCGTGTGCGTGTGCGTGTGCGTGTGCGTGTGCGTGTGCGTGTGCGTGTGCGTGTGCGTGTGCGTGTGCGTGTGCGTGTGCGTGTGCGTGTGCGTGTGCGTGTGCGTGTGCGTGTGCGTGTGCGTGTGCGTGTGCGTGTGCGTGTGCGTGTGCGTGTGCGTGTGCGTGTGCGTGTGCGTGTGCGTGTGCGTGTGCGTGTGCGTGTGCGTGTGCGTGTGCGTGTGCGTGTGCGTGTGCGTGTGCGTGTGCGTGTGCGTGTGCGTGTGCGTGTGCGTGTGCGTGTGCGTGTGCGTGTGCGTGTGCGTGTGCGTGTGCGTGTGCGTGTGCGTGTGCGTGTGCGTGTGCGTGTGCGTGTGCGTGTGCGTGTGCGTGTGCGTGTGCGTGTGCGTGTGCGTGTGCGTGTGCGTGTGCGTGTGCGTGTGCGTGTGCGTGTGCGTGTGCGTGTGCGTGTGCGTGTGCGTGTGCGTGTGCGTGTGCGTGTGCGTGTGCGTGTGCGTGTGCGTGTGCGTGTGCGTGTGCGTGTGCGTGTGCGTGTGCGTGTGCGTGTGCGTGTGCGTGTGCGTGTGCGTGTGCGTGTGCGTGTGCGTGTGCGTGTGCGTGTGCGTGTGCGTGTGCGTGTGCGTGTGCGTGTGCGTGTGCGTGTGCGTGTGCGTGTGCGTGTGCGTGTGCGTGTGCGTGTGCGTGTGCGTGTGCGTGTGCGTGTGCGTGTGCGTGTGCGTGTGCGTGTGCGTGTGCGTGTGCGTGTGCGTGTGCGTGTGCGTGTGCGTGTGCGTGTGCGTGTGCGTGTGCGTGTGCGTGTGCGTGTGCGTGTGCGTGTGCGTGTGCGTGTGCGTGTGCGTGTGCGTGTGCGTGTGCGTGTGCGTGTGCGTGTGCGTGTGCGTGTGCGTGTGCGTGTGCGTGTGCGTGTGCGTGTGCGTGTGCGTGTGCGTGTGCGTGTGCGTGTGCGTGTGCGTGTGCGTGTGCGTGTGCGTGTGCGTGTGCGTGTGCGTGTGCGTGTGCGTGTGCGTGTGCGTGTGCGTGTGCGTGTGCGTGTGCGTGTGCGTGTGCGTGTGCGTGTGCGTGTGCGTGTGCGTGTGCGTGTGCGTGTGCGTGTGCGTGTGCGTGTGCGTGTGCGTGTGCGTGTGCGTGTGCGTGTGCGTGTGCGTGTGCGTGTGCGCGTGCGCGTGCGCGTGCGCGTGCGCGTGCGCGTGCGCGTGCGCGTGCGCGTGCGCGTACGCGTACGCGTACGCGTACGCGTACGCGTACGTGTGTGTGTATGTATTTTCTGCATGAGTAGGTGTGCATGTGTTTGTGAGTGTGCCAAGGTTTCTACGGTATCTCGAACACCGATGCATCTGGCAACTTCAGCTACAGTTGGTTACTAGAACCCGACACTGACACAGCTCCACCGCGTGGTCCATTAGACACACAAATCTCTGTCTACCGTCGACAATTCCCCCCATAGACCAGATAATAAAAAAGCTACATCACAGACTGCGAGGAAGCGTAAATAGTACACAAAGAATCCAAATTAAAAGATCGACACATCAAAAGCCACATGGATAAGGAATATTGAATCACCAGTCACCCATGATGAGGGAAATTATAACCTAAATCAGATGTGCGATGACGTCATTCGGTGTCATAGATAAAGTTGCGAATTCTTCCCAACAGTTATGTTAACCTTAACAATATAGCAGTTGCCACATAATCGGTAACATGGCATTTGTTTGTTTTTGATCCCGTCACTGCGACTAAGATCAAAACCAAGTTACTATATTTTCACGCCATTGTTGATCTAAATGAACCCAGTGAACCTTCTACGCCGCTACCCAAGACAATCGCGGTTTGGAGAGGATTCATTCGAGTAAGTGATGTCATCAGCAATGGCAGCCAATAGGAAATGTGAGCCCCCTAATGCAGAAGAAATGTGTGTGTGTGTGTGTGTGTGTGTGTGTGTGTGTGTGTGTGTGTGTTTGTGTGTGTGTGTGTGTGTGTGTGTGTGTGTGTGTGTGTGTGTGTGTGTGTGTGTGTGTGTGTGTGTGTGTGTGTGTGTGTGTGTGTATCGTCGCTGTTTATTCAGATGTTTACTCGCGTAGGATTGCGTGCGCACAGTAAATTACCATACACCGGATACAACATTGGGGGTATGCGTGTTACACGGGTTGCCGAATTGAAATCGGCCATAAAGTTCTTCCGCGCGATACCACTACTAAGACAACGGCATTGACCGTCAGTAGCCGTACGAGTCGAGTTGAAGATCGTGATCCTTGCGCGTCGAGCACCCGACGTGCAAGTGCGGAAGTAGAACGTTAATTGCGTCATTCGACGTTAGCCGTTTAATCCCTTTGCTCTAGTGAGCTCAATGTGCCTCGCGTTCCGCCGGTGAAGCTCAATTGGGGTGACGGCTGGATAAGTACAGCAGCCTTGACGATATGGAACCTGCAAACATAACATAACATCCACCATGAGCGCTAATATCGAGGGTTGTGTTCAAACGGTCTTATGACGACACACCTTTCTGTTAAAAAAGTTAGTCTGGCGCCAAGAGTGCCGAGTTCTGGCGCAAGGCCCGAGTTACTGATACATGTTACTGCTTTGAAGCCCGAAGTACCTCATTAAAAAGGTTTGAACATATGCATTTTGTACGGTGGGATTCGGTTCAGAGTTATGGTAATGAGTGACTGTGTATGGTGGATATCTTTGTATACCATTAACCAAACAGTTGTAATCAGACTATATAGGCAATGCTGATTCTACACCCACGTCGGCATACATAAAAGGGTACCTTGATCTTGGACGGACTCAAAGATGGATTGCAAAAATACGTGTGTGTGCGTGTGTGTGTGTGTGTGTGTGTGTGTGTGTGTGTGTGTGTGTGTGTGTGTGTGTTTGTGTTTGTGTTTGTGTTTGTGTGCGCATGCGCGTGCGCGTGCGCGTGCGCGTGTGTGTGTGCGGGTGTGTGTGTGCGTGTGTGTGATGCGTGCACATGTGTGTAATGTATGGTAGATATGCGTGCGTGTCTGCGTGTGCGGGTGTGTACGAGTGCATGCGTACGTGTGTGTATGTATGTATATGGTCTAGTATATGTGCGTGCGCTTGTTTGCATGCGTATGTCAATGCACGTGGGTTGTGTAGTTTAGGCGGATGGAACCGTACGTGCGTGCATACGTATGCACACGAGGGCGCGCGTACATTCTACACCGTTCCAAAAACATTAGCCCAATTATGACGTCACAGACAGACGTCTGCCGTATAACACGAAATTACTTGTCAAATCGACACGGACTGCATTTCTTGGATCTCGTCCATTAAATCTCGCGCCGGTGTAAAAACTGCACGGCGACATTACACTAAGGTGTTATCTCTGCGCAGACGTGGCCGCAACGACAGGGAAACGTCCTGTTTTTTATGGGACAAGGCTGAGTCTGCTTGCGGCTCTTTGAAGTATTGATTCGCTGCAGTGTTCGATGGCTCCGTCCGAGTAGACGCTGGGTCTGCGGGGTGGAATCGACGCAAGAGTGGTTCTAATGAAGATATCAGTTATATAATTGTCGGCGTGAGTGTGCCGACAGGTTGGGTAACGACACCACGTGTCGGTGTCGCGCTTACATTTTTCCGGTTGTTATAAATGTTCCGATTGACGTTTCTGCACATGCGTGATAAATTTAAAATCATCAATGTGAAGCGAAACGACCAAGCATTTTTGGTATAAATGGCTCTTCGTTAACTCTCCTGTGATGATTACTGCGAAGAGTTGCTTAAAATGTCGTTCAATACATTAAAATATTACGTTTGTTTAAATCACTGTCACGGATTATAGCGCACTACGTGATTTGCGCTTGCAATCGAAACATACCTCAAAACGTGTTTGCCTCGAGTTGATTTGCGACAAATAACTTTGCTGAGAGGTTGTATACATCGTAACGAATAGCCCGTGGTATGTATACCATAAATACTTTGTCGTTTCGCTGCACATCGATGATTTTTACATTTATTGCGCATGCGCAGAAACGTCAATAGGAACGTTTATAACGCCGGAAAAATGTAAGCGCTTTATCGGCGGACCTAGCTGCTCGTTGTCGCTTGTAAACATGTCGACGTCAACCCGGATGACATGGGCCGGCTTAGACTAATCCTCCATTATACTGATAACGTTTCTATTTTTATATTACAAATGTTTTGCAAATGCTTGGCATTATGAAGACGGCACCATGTCTTACCTAAACCCAGCACACACCCGTTTGCACGGCGACAGACTAATTGGAAAGTCCGTCAGCGGTGCGACTATTTTAAGATGTTGATACTAATATGCTCTGGTGCTATTAGGTGACCGTATTTCTATATAGATGTGGTTGATTTGCGAGAGTAACCAACGTGTTAATATTCTGGGATGACATGACGCAGTCGGTCACCAGGTAACAACGACCCGTGTCTACGTAAGTACGTTGCCAGTTAGACTGATTTGTCAAGATCTTGTACAGGTACAAAGGCGGTGCACAGGTAAATGAGCTTCGTTGGTTCCACCACTGAAACCGTGTTGAATCAGAGGAGAGCTTTCATCTAAAGTTTGGTTAATCAGCACAAGTCCGTCGACTAAATTGCACTGCAATGATTTGGATGAAGGTTGGCAGATTTCCGTTTGTCATGCAGGTACAAGTGACGTCGTTCCCGTCCGATATTGGAATAGGGCGTGTAAGTCTCGCGCGCGAAAACGAGGCTGGGGGCAGTTGGGGGCAGGAGGTCCATATTCTCCATGTTAACGTATAGGACTTCGTTTTGTTTTTGGTTGTAATAATCGAACGGTTCCAGTCTAACTATTTCAGTCATCCTGTCCGAAAGATTATTACAAGCAGAAGCAGTGGAACACTTTGCCGGTGACAATGATCACGGAAATCATGAATTTTAATCGATTATAATGGTGGTTGCCATGGCAATAGCGGCAAGTACTTGCGTTTGGCGATCTTGACTAATAATGAAAAGTGCCATTTTTCGCGTAGTACAACCTGTTTGGGGCAAACGTACACATGTGTTATGATTATGCGAATTTAGACAACTTGTCAGATATAAGTGCTTATCGAAACCACAATGTACAGCAATGTAAAATGCAAATCCCGTAAACTATTTTATTGTGTATTATTCTTGTGTCCAGTCCCCAATTGTCTCGCTTAGACCCCAGTGAGCTCCAATCGCGCGAAGTCTCGCCATGTATCGTGACTCACTTACGGGCCCTATTCACCTGTGCAGGAAACATGCAGTGTTTTCATAGGATCGCTGTAGACACGGAAAACCTGCAATATTCTAAGATATAACTGACAGAAGTGCGTGGCTGTTTAGATTATTGCCGCAGCAATAATGGCGGCGTCGTTAGCTTCATACGTATACGTATAGATAATGTTACCAATAATTAAACAAAATTTCCACTTCCGACAATTATCTCTGTAGATAACAAGTAGTCATACGACCTTTTCTGTGTTGTTAATGATGATGTTTTATCTTTCTATATCGTTCGTGTTGATATTGTTGTTTT
>OZ024858.1:9664564-9694564 GCA_964017155.1 Oasisia sp. SBJ-2009
TGTCAGGTCCGTGTTGGCCGGGTCTATACCGGGTCATTGTGTAATGTTATCAAAGACTAATTCTGTACGGGCTGTATTGTGTGTTATTTCAGTGTGTCCTCGAGTTACGGTCACCTCCGTAATATGGACAATACGTAATTATGTTACTTTAGGATAGCTAGAGTTATTATAGTACAGTAACAAATAAGAAACTAGTTTTACTATTAAGGCCACCTCGTCATTCGGGACATATTTTACAAGTCTCAATCGATAATGGGTTTAATTAATTAATTTCCATTATATTTGTACAGACCCTACTAAGATCGCGCTAGAACAGTCCTATGATATCCTTAATTATGATATATATATATATATATATATATATATATATATATATATATATATAATGATATATATATATATATATAATGATATATATATATATATATATATATATATATATATATATATATATATATATATATATATATATATATATATATATTAGTTGATGAGCGTAGCTGTGAACACTTACCGAGTGATCTTAGTTACGTTTAAAGGGACCTTATATTTGCCGTTATCCTTAATCATCGCATGTAGCCACACCCATGGTATATTGTCAAACATACGAACAGTGTACTTTGCCCGAGTTATGTAAACTGTACTTCTGTCCACTTGCTGTTGTCGCAGACTTAATTGTTGGACCCAGATGACTCCAAAGAACAATGCGAAGAACGTACGCCCTTCGTGCCTTTGTATTAGCTGACGTTTACTATTTAAATGTTTCGTATTCCATTTCGCAGACGTCATATTCGGGGGAGGGAGGGGCTTGGGGCTGAGCTCCCGGTAATCAGGTTGGGTGGAGATAGGGTTAGTACCCTAATAGTTACGGAAGGTGCTGCATTGTGTGTGTAATTTGAAGATTTTGGAGGTACTAAGGTTTGTTTTAGCGCGCTTCATGGAGGTGCGAATTGAGGTTTTGGGTAGTCTATGTGAACGTCCCTGAAGAGTGTTCTACAGCATCACTCCTCACCTTTCATCTCCGCCTCCCGGCCTCGCGGCCGGAGACAGCGGGGCACAGGACTTAAGTGTGTGTGTGTGTGTGTGTGTGTGTGTGTGTGTGTGCGTGTGCGTGTGCGTGTGCGTGTGCGTTTGCGTGTGCGTGTGTGCGTGTGTGCGTGTGCATGTGCGTGTGCGTGCGTCTGCGTGCGTCTGTGTGTTTGTGTGTGCGTGTGCGTGGGCGTGGGCGTTCGCGTGCGCGTGCGCGTGCGCGTGCGCGTGCGCGTGCGCGTGCACGTGCGTGTGCGTGTGCGTGTGCGTGTGCGTGTGTATGAGCGTGCGTGTGAGTGTGAGAAATTATGTCACACACTTATACACACACGTACTCTCTCTCTCTCTCTCTCTCTCTCTCTCTCTCTCTCTCTCTCTCTCTCTCGCTCACTGTCAGTATCGCTTTCTCCCTGTCTCTCGTAGTCTTCCTTTGCATTAAATATGGTTTAATGTACACGTGACAGACATAAAAGCAGCACGTTGACTTAGGCCACTCGTCGGGTCCCTGCAGTGCGGGACAGTGCGGGACAGTGAGGGACAATGTGCTCGTTAAGAGCCGATAATTCACCGATAGATGACGAGAATTACCGCATTACGCCAATCCTACTGGTACACCGCGAATCTTCAGTTTGCCAAATGGCGTGATTGCGGGTTTGTCTGTGTTTTATTCACGCGTGGCGACTAAGCGCTTGGCGACAAGCGTCGCTCATTTCCAGATCTCCGTATTTAAGAGTTTTGGAAGACGGCAGCGTCAGAATCTTCTCAGGCCAGTTCGTCTCAACGACTTTTCCCGTAATCAAAGACAGTCAATTGAAGAGTCTTCTGTCGACGCGAGGAGTGCATCAATCGTATCAGGTAAATGAATAATTCACGGATTGCTCGCGAATCCCGACGTGGTGAAAGGATGTTTCGGATCATGTACGAAACTTCATCAACACGTTTCGGCATCGCGTGACCTTCAGTCTGTAGTACACCGGGTGCCCAGTAGGCCTACCCGACTACGTGTTAAGAGGCGTATGTCCACACGACCAGTTTATTTGTTTCTATTTCATTAGAGTGGTTGTTCATCGCCAACAACAGTCGTTCTGTTGCCCTGACATTGATAATATATGTTAAGCGGAATAATAATAATAACAATAATACAATTTATTTGTATATTGCTCTCATTGCTTTACATAAATGTACAATTTAATAGTAGTTAAAATTGGATGACAGTTATTAAATGTATATATATATATATATATATATATATATATATATATATATATATATATATATATAAACATCCTAAATATAGACCTATATACGAAACAGTAAAATAAGTCATTCATTACTTTACTTATTATTCCTCAATGTGTTAAAAATAAACGTATATGATGAAACAAACAAATAATATAATAGATCAAATGTTATAAACATAATTATTTTAAAATGATAATAATGATAATAATTACATAATAATGCTATAAATTGTATAACATGTGGGTAAATACATTTAAACCACAGTCCACATGATCACACCACAGAAACGCTAATCTAAAAAGGTGTGTCTTTAGAAATGTTTTTTTCAGCTGTGGCCGTATCTTTGCCGTCCTGATGCTCTGCGGCAGTCCATTCCACAGAGCGGCGGCTGTAACGGCAACACGGCAATAACCGAAGCAGGTAGTGTCAATAGCGGCAACGACGCAGATCTCAGTCGCCGATTTGGTTGACGTCGTGACAGTTGTTCCGTGCGATAATACGGTGCCTGGTCATGCATCAACGCACACAAGCACTTTGTACGTCGGGCGCACACAGACCGGTGGTAACGAGTGCAAATGCTGCAGCATTGGAGTGATATGGTCGTATTTTCTCGTACGGCAGACAAACCTGCCTGCGCAGTTTTACACACGTTGTGTATTTATGTATGTATTTATTTAAGCAACTGTACTTTATATTATATTTAAAATATACGATGGTGTATAGCACAACACAACGATACAGTTAACGAAAACAATTCATCACATATATTTAAATGTTTACTATAAGAACACTGATATCATAATTTCGTTCACTTTATGGGCAACGTATTAATAGCAATACTCATTTTACTTATATATTTCTGAATCAGATTTGCTCGTGTGAAGTGTAGCCAGACTGGTACGAGGCTAAGAAAACCTCGCAGAATTGTCACAGACAAAACACATTTACATACTACCACTAATTGTACTGATGTCATTACTGAGCACCAACTAATATAATAATCCCGTTTTGGAAGTGTGATCCTTCTTTCACATTTCCACTACACTTTGCTCGGACTAAATGTAAGACAACGACTTCAAGCCAAAAAACGCGGCACTAGCTTCATATTTCGATTGCGCGGCCTGGAATCTAAACAACGTTCTCGTCTCGGTCGAAATCTACGTCACATTCCCGAGAATCCGTTGCCGAATGTCTCAATTTTTAGATCACGTGGTTTCAATTACCAAATCATGTTGCCGTTTACATTCTTCACACGCAACGGGGAGAAACTGGGGCTATCAAAAGGCAACATGAAGAGTTATTTACACGACCCGGCCGCACTCCCAGCCGACGGGAGGCCACAAACGGGGCTAGGCGCGCGAGGCTTCAATGTCTACGTCCTCTCCTTCGTTAATCTCTCGTCAGTGGACATTTCCGTGCAACGAAGATGGCCGCAAATCAGGACATGATCGCCGCAGAAGTAGCCGCGGATCAACTGACGTCTGCACTGCGCAGGGGAAGTTGCAACGTTTGTGTGATGATAAAATCATAACTGCTGTGTCAAATGGGCAAAAGGGCGTTGCTTGTTGTTTATTTAGTAATATGAATATTTTATCATGGTTTTATATGGTGTTAGTACAATTATTAAATGACCTTTATCGACAATTACTCTTTGTGTGTTCTGTAGCAAACTAACTCAGGGTTCTGCCAGTATGTATTATATTCACATTGAACATCAGCAGGGGATAAATATATAAAATCCCAAACAGGAGACGATATCTTCAAATTTCATTTCCGAATGTACTACTGTCATTGCAAGACGTTTTGTGTTGGTGGCGTTCTATTGGTAATTCGCCATGGCTTACCTAAAATTAAATTACAACACTGTGAATAATATAGTTTGGTAATCACGTTGACACAGTTACATTATGACGTAATGACGACGTAGTGTTCACGTGCGTTCGTGTGCGTGTACGTGTGTGTGTGCAGTGGTCCGCTCCGTTAGTGCCTTTCTTTCTTATAACACGAACACGGACACGACACAGCGATGCGCCATGCACAATTTCGTCAGATATCCTTGCAGAGTTCACGTGTTTATTTTAATTGAAACATGTTGAGAGAGATAGAGAGAGAGAGAGTGAGAGAGAGAGAGAGAGAGAGAGACAGAGACAGAGAGAGAGAGAGAGAGAGAGACAGAGACAGAGACAGAGACAGAGACAGAGACAGAGACAGAGACAGAGACAGAGACAGAGACAGAGACAGAGACAGAGACAGAGACAGAGACAGAGACAGAGACAGAGACAGAGACAGAGACAGAGACAGAGACAGAGACAGAGACAGAGACAGAGACAGAGACAGAGACAGAGACAGAGACAGAGACAGAGACAGAGACAGAGACAGAGACAGAGACAGAGACAGAGACAGAGACAGAGACAGAGACAGAGACAGAGACAGAGACAGAGACAGAGACAGAGACAGAGACAGAGACAGAGACAGAGACAGAGACAGAGACAGAGACAGAGACAGAGACAGAGACAGAGACAGAGACAGAGACAGAGACAGAGACAGAGACAGAGACAGAGACAGAGACAGAGACAGAGACAGAGACAGAGACAGAGACAGAGACAGAGACAGAGACAGAGACAGAGACAGAGACAGAGACAGAGACAGAGACAGAGACAGAGACAGAGACAGAGACAGAGACAGAGACAGAGACAGAGACAGAGACAGAGACAGAGACAGAGACAGAGACAGAGACAGAGACAGAGACAGAGACAGAGACAGAGACAGAGACAGAGACAGAGAGGAGAGACAGAGAGAGACCAAGGGGTGGGGTGTTCAGGACATGGATGTGATGAAAAAAACCACAGAGAAAGGACTTTTGAGAGGGAAATATACGGATTTTACTATCCATAAACACGTCGCCATGTTCTGTGACAGCCACAAGGCGTCATACTGAAATATCGTAGACGTCACGTCGATAACAAAGCTTTTTAATAGACACTTTCAGCTAAACGTATCAAGCGTATTGGAAGGTATCGCCTGTATTTGCCTATTGCCGGATCTCTGCTTCTGGTACTATAGTAACAGTTTTAGGCGAATCCTCGACACATTCCCTGAGGACAAAATCCATACAAAAAATAACCACACGAAATAAAATCCCACTGGCGAAACCCACAATGAAAAACGTGCAATACCACACAAAAAATACCCTGTTGATAATACCTGACGGCGAATTGGCCCGTGTCTTTTTACAAGTTTCCTGTTGGCCTTGAAGCCTGTCCATGTTCGTCGACCGCCAACGACGCAGCGAGTCGACGCGGCAATTAGGACCTGTTCTTGCTCGTTCGTGGGAGACTCGAGTTACTGATGCGACGCGCGCGACCAGACCAGACCAGACACCAGCACAAAGAATCGTCGTCACAGACAGCCTTGAGATCTCATCAAAGTAGCTCTAATTGGTTTTCGATGGTAATAAGCAGCAACTTGACGCTCTTTCGAGGAATTAAGCAACACGTCTCAGAGTTCAGTATAGACACCTTCATTGTTTAATAATCTTTAGCGGCGAGATGCCAGTTGAGGGGAATGGAGACATCTCTTTATAGTCACTGCCCAATTAGAGCTTAATGCCCAAGCGCGGCCAATTAACGAACTAGGAATTAGTCTTCATTAGGTCGAATTAGTTTCCCGAGGTGGCGTAAAAAAATATTCTGTTTAGGCGTTTCCCTAGTCCAAAGACGTATGTTCACCATGAATCTGCCAGCCGCTGCCGACAATTTATAAGACTACTTTTTAGGGAATATTATGAAACAGCAAACCCTGATTGCTGTGAAAAAGTTCACCTAACGTAGACACCTATACTATCCCGGGTGTGTATCCTGCGTAGCTGATGAAACCAGTGCCACGATTCCCATGGCTAGTGTCGCTTTTGTTACACTTCGCATCCGATTTGGGAACGGCCAGGATTAAACCTGCGAACTTCGTTCCGTCTGTAATAGACGCGAGCGTGACACTGTATCAGAGCAATACAAAGCTACCGTCCTGCCATCGATCTCCTTTGTTCTTTTTCGGTATAGTCTGTCTGCATTCATTCTTACGAAGTGAGCTGCCCACATTATTCGTGTCCCGCTTACCTTCCCGCCGGCTGCCCTGGATCCCTTTCTCTGCCCTCAGGTTAACCGCTCTCGTTCTATCCACCCTGTTTGTTCCTGTCATTCTATGGCCCCAATTATTCGTACAAACCCACAACCTTTGTTGGTGTTGCCCTGTCAGCGCCAATCTCCACAGACGCACCCTCGGGCGGAAATACGTTTTTGCCTGTCTAGAACGAATCAAAAGTGTGCCTTCTGGCGCGCCAATGGCCTGCGTGTAAATCATTCACGTCAATCACGGCAACTATTGGGTAGCTTAGTGTTAAGAGTCATTTATTTTATTAATACTGGTTCATTCAATTCGTCTCTCTACCAGATGTGTCAATGATAGTGATTACTGCGGCACTTGCAATTATTCAGTAGCCAGCTGGACCCTTCTGAATCCCACCCGTCGGATCAGTTGTAATTACCCGTCTCGGTCAGTCGACTGCCAGTTTTATAGTCGGGCAGTGTGGTCTCAGACTGATCGCCTGCCTCCAAGTCTGGTCTCAGACTGATCGCCTGTTTCCAAGTCTGGTCTCAGACTGATCGCCTGTCTCCAAGTCTGGTCTCAGACTGATCGCCTTTCTCCAAGTCTGGTCTCAGACTGATCGCCTGTCTCCAAGTCTGGTCTCAGACTGATCGCCTGTCTCCAAGACTGGTCTCAGACTGATCGCCTGTCTCCAAGTCTGGTCTCAGACTGATCGCCTGTCTCCAAGTCTGGTCTCAGACTGATCGCCTGTCTCCATGTCTGGTCTCAGACTGATCGCCTGTCTCCAAGTCTGGTCTCAGACTGATCGCCTGTCTCCAAGTCTGGTCTCAGACTGATCGCCTGTCTCCAAGTCTGGTCTCAGGCTGATCGCCTGTCTCCAAGTCTGGTCTCAGATTGATCGCCTGTCTCCATGTCTGGTCTCAGACTGATCGCCGTTCTCTGAGTCTGGACTCAGACTGATCGCCTGTCTCTGAGTCTGGTCTCATACTGATCGCCTGTCTCCAGAGCTGCTATTGTATGGCCAGTGTTGTTTTTCTGAAATAAGCATACACGGACCAAGCACACACCATAAAATGCTAATGCTACGCCAGGATGAGTGTCGAAAAAAGTTAAAGCACGATACATAAATATACTATACAAATATCAAACGCAGTAGGTGGCGTGGCAGGTCTCGAAATATCTCGTTTCAAAGTGTTATCGCTAATTACAGAACATAACCAGAACCCATGACTTGCCTACATAAATTTTATTAATTTGTTTCGAATAATTCTCCAGAAAAACATAACATATTTTTGACCGATGTCATTCAAAATATGAATTATAATTGTGGTTCTGCTAAAGTGTTCTATCACTTATGATAAGGTTAATAATTCGAATTAAACTAAAATGATTTCACCCATGCCCAACACTATGAATACATTTTACCTGCTCCATTCACAATTCACATAAAAAAAAAATGCAATGTAATCCAGTTTTTTTACTGACAATGGATCTGTGAACAATTGTATATTATATGTTATGTACTTGTCTTTTAATATTTTAAGAGAAACTGAACCAAACTAATATGATAGGTAGCGAGATACATTCCGTTCGGCCTGATTCTATTCGACTTTCGCAACTAAACCACCACGGTTGTCTGTGTGTTGACACATGTCAAAGACCAAGGCTCTCCACGGTTGTCTGTGTGTTGGCACAGGTCAAAGACCAAGGCTCTCCACGGTTGTCTGTGTGTTGGCACAGGTCAAAGACCAAGGCTCTCCACGGCTGTCTGTGTGTTGACACAGGTCAAAGACCAAGGCTCTCCACGGTTGTCTGTGTGTTGACACAGGTCAAAGACCAAGGCTCTCCACGGTTGTCTGTGTGTTGGCACGGGTCAAAGACCAAGGCTCTCCACGGTTGTCTGTGTGTTGACACAGGTCAAAGACCAAGGCTCTCCACGGTTGTCTGTGTGTTGACACAGGTAAAAGACCAAGGCTCTCCACGGTTGTCTGTGTGTTGACACATGTCAAAGACCAAGGCTCTCCATGGTTGTCTGTGTGTTGGCACAGGTCAAAGACCAAGGCTCTCCACGGTTGTCTGTGTGTTGACACAGGTCAAAGACCAAGGCTCTCCACGGTTGTCTGTGTGTTGGCACGGGTCAAAGACCAAGGCTCTCCACGGTTGTCTGTGTGTTGACACAGGTCAAAGACCAAGGCTCTCCACGGTTGTCTGTATGTTGATACAGGTCAAAGACCAAGGCTCTCCACGGTTGTCTGTGTGTTGACACAGGTCAAAGACCAAGGCTCTCCACGGTTGTCTGTGTGTTGACACAGGTCAAAGACCAAGGCTCTCCACGGTTGTCTGTGTGTTGACACAGGTCAAAGACCAAGGCTCTCCACGGTTGTCTGTGTGTTGGCACAGGTCAGTGACCAAGGCTCTCCACGGTTGTCTGTCTGTTGGCACAGGTCAATGACCAAGACTCTCCACGGTTGTCTGTGTGTTGACACAGGTGAGTCACCAAGGCTCTCCACGGATGTCTGTGTGTTGGCACAGGTCAGTGACCAAGACTCTCCACGGTTGTCTGTGTGTTGGCACAGGTCAGAGACCAAGACTCTCCACGGTTGTCTGTGTGTTGGCACAGGTCAGAGACCAAGACTCTCCACGGTTGTCTGTGTGTTGGCACAGGTCAAAGACCAAGTCTCTCCACGGTTGTCTGTGTGTTGACACAGGTCAAAGACCAAAGCTCTCCACGGTTGTCTGTGTGTTGGCACAGGTCAGTGACCAAGGCTCTCCACGGTTGTCTGGGTGTTGGCACAGGTCAGACACCAAGGCTCTCCACGGTTGTCTCTGTGTTGGCACAGGTCAGACACCAAGGCTCTCCACGGTTGGCTGTGTGTTGGCACAGGTCAGACACCAAGGCTCTCCACGGTTGTCTGTGTGTTGGCACAGGTCAGTGACCAAGACTCTCCACGGTTGTCTGTGTGTTGGCACAGGTCAGTGACCAAGGCTCTCCACAGTTGTCTGTGTGTTGGCACAGGTCAGTGACCAAGACTCTCCACGGTTGTCTGTGTGTTGGCGACTTCTCGAGCCCTCTCCAGATGCAACCCATCTCCGTCCTCTGTGAGTCTACTCTTTCCCTCCAGATGTTTCTAAGTCTTCCTCTTTTTTCCCACCCCGAGGTGTTCCGCGCGAGGGATTGTCTCGGTACGTCTCTCGGTGGTTGTGTGATCGCCTCACCTACTCACCTACATCTTCTCTTCTTTAGTTCATTTTACACCGGCTGCTCTTTGCGTCTTTCCCGGAGAGTGATGCTGGTCACTTTTTAAACAAACACGAACTCTGCCTGTAGACGTTTACATGATGGACGACGGATGCATATACTATATATGTATTTAATTAATCTAAACACAGTATGTATTTTAGCTATTCAGCCGGTTATCCCAGTTACCAAATTCGTGTATGTTTTTATAAAATATTTAAGTTATATTTAACTAGGATATATTTAACTTATCTTTTATTTAACTTTTACATGTTATTCATAAATCATATAATTTTATTTTACTTTTCCATTTAATATGTTTTGGTCATTTAATGTACTGTTCTATTGTCAGTGGATATGATCAGATTTCGTATTTTGTAGGCGCTCCATAAATGCTTATGATAATTAAAATGTTGTTGATGACTGATCTTTATTTTACTGCAGTATTCGCCATGTCGCAGAGGGCTAAAGTAACCCGACATGGTAGGCTTTGCTTTTAAATTTATCTGCTTTAAATATTGTCCTTATTTCCTTAAATTGACGAAGGCAACTCTGACTGGTGGGGTCCTTTTGTCATGATTTCATCTGTGTCCCGCTATTGTTTCTTCTGCATCTTTAAACACCTGTGCGGCAGGAGAGATGTTGTGATGCTGTTGGCACAATGTCATTAAAAAGTAAAATAAAGGCAAGTTTTTACAGTAATATCCAGTCCCCAGGACCGTTCAAAGCGCTTTACACTTTACTTCCCTGACAGACCTGTTCACTCACACACCATCTCGGCTTCTCTGGGAAGCATCCAGCCATATGCTACAATTAATGCGCGAAGGCTGCTCGTATACATACCCATCACTGTCTATAGCCAGGTACTCATTTATATAGCTGAGTGAACTGGAGCAATGTAGAGTGAAAAAATGTGCTCAATGTTTTAACACGGCAGCACAGGATTCGAACCCGGGTTCTCGTAGTCGAGAGTTCGAAGCACTACCCCTGAGCCACTGCGCTCTATACACTTCTGTACCCGTGTTGATATGGATACAAGTGAATACTTCTACCGTTAGTAAATAACATAATCACACTTCACTAATAGCTAACTGGTAAATTCACCGGAAAGGCTTGACATTACGTCCGCTTAGTACACTACGGAAACGACCGGAAGTTATCAACTAACGAGATATTTTTGTTAATGGCATATCCATATCAACATGGGTACAATTGTGTTTGTATTGATTTTGCCATTAACCACTGTCGCCTGATTGAAATGTACAAAATATTGACGTGTGCAGTCGTTTAACCTCATCTCCATATTCGCCGTCTACGCACTCGCTACTTAGAGGGCGCTAAGTTCAACCAGGTGTATTGTGTTTCCAACACAAAAGGTGTTACCCACGTGACTGAACAAAACACATATACCGACGATGTAGACCCTATAATGAAATACCTCCGGTACAACATCATTAGCTCTTGGAATTATTTTTGACGCAGCACACCCGTGATTGAAAGAGCCGTTACGTAGATTTGTACCTTATGAACTGTACAATAAAGCGCTTTTTTATATTAAGGTACATGAGATTATGCATGATAATTAATTAATATAACAGGTGGACTGACGTTATTAAATCCAGAAAAGCACATGCCAGTGCGTTACCAGGACATATAAACTGTATATTGCCAATAAGTAAGATATTGTTAGCATTGAAATGTATTTACCGAATGTAGTAAGACTTAGGCCTACTGTTGTAGATAGCGAACTTGCCAGCAAAATTGTTACTGCAATTTTTGAATATATGAGTTATTATTGCAGAAGTACTAAAATAAAGTTTCGACTTGGGCCTAATGTATACTTGTCAGCTTTGCAACGATACCAATGTCAAGTTTGCAGGCCAATCGTGAGCCAAATTATGTACGATTGAAACGACCCGATGTTTACATTTGTGTATAAATGTTAACTTATACTGGTTTTAAACCAGAAACAAAACCCACCTTTTAACACACTAGTTACAAACTCTAAGCTGTCTGGAAGCGAAAATGGTCGTCACGTGGATATTGGTTGTTCTTTCGATCGACATAGTGCATCTTATGGGAACCGACGCAGCTTTTACCTTTATATATTGTCAGTGAGTGAACTCTGGTAATGTATAACACATATAAGTAAGCCAAAGAAGCACTCTGCGCCAAACTTAATTATCCTGATTTTAAGTATCACTGCAGACAGGTGCTGATTCGTTTTCCTTGTTATCAAATTACATAACTCTCTCAGCGCCGAATCAATACTTCTGGTCAGTTCGTCACCTGTAGCTGCTAATGGCATCGAGCTGGCCATCGGAGGAAATGATAGTTGAGCAATCAGTGTCTTTTTAAAAATGCATTGTTTATCTCAACGTCATGTTATCTAGTTATCAACTTAATTATTAATTATATAACATTTTGATCGTCCCACTTAAATATTGGTATTTATGTGTTGAACATTATAGGCCCTATGAGCATCGGATATGCATCCCAATTTCCCGCTTGACAACTCGGTAGAGCTTCGTATCAAGGATAGAGCCCACGGACACTACTGGGTCTGCAACTTGCGCGGAGATATGACAAGAACGACTGGTCTCTTTGGGCGCCAGCAAGCACATGGACATGAGTGTCGAGGAGTTACATCTCCTGCTAGCTCGGAGAACGACTGGATCTTCTACACTCTGCAAACAGATTGGCCGGTCAAAACCAGCATGCTCATATGTGGCTATTCCGAAGACCTTTAGACCTGTGATTATGGCACTAGCCAACCTATGCAGACTTGGGTGGACCACATCGCTGTCAAACGCGTTAAACGCAGTCAGCACATTGTGTGACAGACGGGTGGATGGACACTAACGATAACGAGACTACGTTGTGAACATTTACCTTGAGGTTCAAAGTGAATTTGTAAGGGTGGTACTCAGAGAGAAGTGTTCAAATAAGGCAGACTAGTAAAATGCCTGTCTTCCAAGTTGATCTTTTTAGCGAGAACGGAACCGATTTTGATTAATAGTTAACCATACTTATGGAAATGAAACTAACATATATTATTTATTTTAAAATATGCCATTTGTTGTATTAAAATGTGGGTTCGCAGTGTGCATAACTCAAAAAGGGTTTCGGATGTTTTCATGGGTTAGGCCTACGTTAGTAGTATATACTATACTACATACGTTCGTATATACTATAATACATACGTTAGCCGTTAAAAAAAATGTATGTATGACACGATGTCGAATATAAATAAATAGCAAGTATATTATTAATATAACAAGAATATTATTATACAAAGTGTGTATCATAATTATAAAAGGTGTTTTTATAACGAGAACAAGTACGCGTTTCTTGATATACCAAAACACGTACTTAGCGACTTCTTATAACAAGACGTTTATTTTATTTATATATTTATAATGACAAGACAGATAATTTATGATTAGATGTAGTAAGACACGTAACTAGTTTTTGTTTCTCTATATAATTAGCAAGTTAATTGTGCGATTAGTTTGGCCAAACAAATAAGTTGTTACTTGAGAGGTCGTGATATCTCAAGAAGCTACAATGAGACAGTTTTCTCACAAAGCAACCTTTTTCAATGGGCATCGGGTCTTTACTACGCTTCCGTATGAACCATTTTACTTATGGAAACCTGCGACGATTTCCCGCTGTTTGCCCAGCTGTTCAATTGTGCATCGGAGGCTGGCTACTACAGAAGAAAACCGTGGCGTGCAATTGTTATTCACGTATGCCACGGAAACCAAGAGGGCAAAACCGAATCACGTACGTCAAAGAGGATTTTAGCCTAATTCACAAATGCTGCAATGTAATCGTGGCGCTGAAATGAGTTATCAAATTATCCAACCGTCGGTGGTTTTCTGCGAAATATTCTGTCGGACGTGAGCGGGAGAAGGGGCCGGAAGTCGGGCAGTGAGCGCTCGGGGGAAGGATGCGAAGACCACAGGCAGGCGTTGAACACGTGGCCAAAATGTGGCCGGCTTCAATACCACGATTCCTAGTAAGAGGTTACCCTAGGTGCACTATATTTATATAAATATGTTACATAACTTAATTGTTATAAATACTTAAATAGTTAATTAACTTGTTTATTGATTTTCCGTTTTGCAAGTGATAGCTGTAAACTATTAACCTATTATACAGTGTTTCTCTGAATGCATGTTTGTGGAACCATAATTCTGTTGGTCTCGCATGTATCGAGCTGAACAGTTGGTGCTGTAGATTGGGATGGTTCATAGATTTAGACTTTTTCAAACGTCATACGGGATGTTGGAGAACTAGAGGGCTCACCATTTGAAAATAGTGCACGAGGTATACGCTACACGTACACATTTTGTTGCGGCATGCGCGTGAACCTGCGATCTATTCTCGGGACAGGCTGAAGCAATGTAACGCTATTTTCAAACTTTTTGCGCGGGTCACTGACCTCCCCACGCATAACTTGGTTGTTTATGTACATTATGTTAATACCTTTTGATGCCTTCGAATCAAACCGTTCTCCCGTAACGTTTTCACATGTATTCCAGTGACTTATTTGCTCGTGTGTTTATTTAATTCAGTCCTACGACTGGTAATTGTATAATATTAATAGTATAATGCTATTTAATTAACGATGAATGGCTCTGATAGGGCTTGTGCTAAGGGCTTGTGACATCTTTATTAATTTATTCAATTATAACTCCTGTTGGACGTAGAAATTGAGTCTTTCCATTGAAACGTTTGTATGCGTGCTGAAACCTGGATAAAACATATAAATTAAATTGATTAATATAACCTGTGTTTTAAGATAGGACCAACAATAAGCCCCGGAGCCAACCCCCAAAACAGTGGGGTCGGGAAAGACGACACAGACAATGTCATACAGTGAATGATGCGAATCGCAGGCTACCGTTGCAAAGACTGATGCTAATGTCGACTAGTGGTGCATTGGATACCCAAAAATGGAGTGAGAAACGAGGGTACCCTGCGTTTACGTGCACTGATACCCTAAAGCTTGAAACACGCCTGGGAAAGTGTAAATAAAAAAGCAATGCAAGATACAACTATTTAGGGAGCCGTTGTGACGCAGTGAATTCTCACGTAAGCAAGTTAGACACATTGGTACTATTCGTGGCTAGCGTGTGAATAACCAGAAATGAATCAGTAGTATAGTTCATTGCAAGATAGCATGACTAGTTGTTTATTTAGAAAGTACACTTTATTACGGTAGCTACATAATATGCTATAATCTATAGTGTGGCATTTGTTTTCCAGTAAATCATAAAAAATTGCAATATGCTATTTATAAAGTTTTGTGTTATACATTCTAATTAGTTATCATGTTACATATTCAGGCGACACATTCCATTTATAGTTTTATTAATATACATTATTTGTTTGTTTTTATTAAGTTTGATGTAACTATTGTACGTTTCAACCGCTACAGCTGCCAAAGAGAAAGAAACACTTAGTACTATAGTTAATATCATCAAACACAACTTAAACCAGAAATGGTATCATCTGTTCACCATTCGCTGCTGCACCGAACTCTGCATGAAGTCAGCTTATCGTGTGGTTGCTTCAGGATCCACGTACTTGCAAGCGAGTCGACGCTTCTCTGAACAGTTGCGGCCTATACTGGAGGATTGATGTCGAGGTAATAGGTCCCAGTCATCGCCTGACGCTCCGGCAACAAACACGGACGTCACCCGCTGACTGATGTTTTGTGGGGAATGCTCCATTTCTCCGCTGCCCCGACAACTGTTGATCTGTCCTTCGGCGCCCGTCAGAATCAATCTCCGTCGACGACTGGCTGACGGCTTAGAAGATTCCCGACCCGCTAACGAACCGGCTCTGTGGAAGCTGTCAAGTGGCTAACGAGACGATTGTTTAGAAGAAATTGTGTAATTAACGAATGTGATGGTTAAATCTGTGTGTGTCTTTATAATAACTGTTGTGGATACTCGGTAAAAAAGACATACTGAGTGTTTGTTTATGCCCGATAGTCTAAATACCATGGGGACGATTATTTCAAATTTTCTTTTTCTTAAGTGGATGTTCTTTTGATCAGCTTCACCGGTCTTTTTAGTGGGTGAACGCAGCAGGTGTTGGTTTGTGTGTTGTCAATTTTATATATTTTTTTTATTAAATAGTAATATTAGCCACACTATGTACGTGGCATATAACTTTAATACAAATCAAATATTTAATCCACTGATGATTATCTTCTAATTCCTTTCCTAGTGTGTTAAAATGTCATTGTGTTACTGAGTGCATGTACGAGTGTTGTATGTTTAAATATACTTGATGTATTAATGCTTTCCACTGTATACGGCATGTAGTTTAAATACGTGGACATTATCTCACACATGCGAAGACGCACACACAACACACACACACGCACACGTGACAACACACACACACACACACACACACACACACACACACACACACACACACACACACACACACACACACACACACACACACACGTGACAACACCGGCCACGTGCTTAGTGTCGCAAACTTTGTCCAAGTCGGAGGAGCATTTTCACCCGTGCGCCATCTGGTGACAAATGTTAAGGTGATTAACACTATAATTAGCACATTCCAACTGAGGTGCCTGGACCGTGGCTCAGGACAGTACGGAGGTCATTTCGATTGCTGCAGGCGATACCTTAATTACATCGGGTGGTTGTCCGATACGTGTGTATATATAGGCTTATAGACGTATTTCTCCAAACGGGATTCTTTCGTTTCGACGAGCACCTTGCACTGAGACGAACGTAAGGTAAATTTCGTATATATTGGATATATATATATATATATATATATATATATATATATATATATATATATATATAATGGATATATGGGATACCGTTGTGTAGAGCTCCGGACTCTAAGAGAACCCGGGTTCGAATTCTATGCTGCGGTGTTAAACCCTTGGGCAAGTTTTTTTCACTCTGCATTGCTCCAGTTCACTCAGCTGTATGAATGAGTACCTGACTACAGACAGTGGTGACTATGTGTACGAGCATCCTTTCGCACATTAATTGTGGCAAGTGGCTGGATGCTTCCAAGAGAAGTTGAGATGGTGTTTGATTGAACAGGTCTGTGAGGGAAGTAAAGTGTAAAGCGCTCTGAGCAGTCCTAAGAACTGGATACTGCGCTATATAAAAAACTTACCTTTACTTTACTTTGTTAATTACGGTAGGGCGCTATAGCTATTATTTGAACGTCGGCCTCTCAAATGAGAAGAGTCGGGTTCAAAGCCATTCTAGGTGTCGTTTTCAAGTTTCGTCTGACACTGACAAGTGCCGTGTTCAACATGATGACCCAAACCTTCCTGTACACAACTTCTCACGCAAAAGGAGCCCGGATTGTCGTGTCATCCTATCAGTAATGTGACGCCATTTTGTACAACCGACCACAGAAAAGTTACTGAACACTTGACTGTCGTTCTCAATCATTGTGTAGGTGTTTTTGTTATCGAACTGTATAATGAGTTCATCCAACCAGGAGCACGTTCACGTTTCATCACACCCCGCACGCAGTTGGCCTGTTCGGAGATCGGTTCATAGCTAAACATAGCACAAAGTATAGGGTAACCTGGGGCAAGACGGCCCCTGGGGGTAAGACGGCCCCCCGTCTTATCTGAAAAACGAGTGAACCCAAACTAACATTGAATAGTGTAGCGTGATGCTGCTACCTAGCAAATATTCTTAGCGACCGCAAGGCCAAACGCTACCAAAAATAAGTTCACAAACTGTTTTTAAAGTTTTGCATACCCTGTGATCTAATAATCACTCTTCGGTCAAATTGATGCTAACATGTCCACCGTGTCATATTAAGCCAGTGACTGGTACTAATGCCCTTACAACTATATACGTTTTCAATAACTTTCATCGAAAATGGAAGCGATATTAAAGGATTATGTGTGAAGATGAAAAAGTCAGCAATGGTGTGTATGGGGCAAGACGGCCCCGTATGAACGGGGCAAGACGGCCCCGGGGCCGTCTTGCCCCGCCATGCAGTACGAATATGGTATGTAGACGCAATAAAGCTGTGATGTATTTATAGCATACACAATAGTTTAAATAAAACGTGCAGGAAAGTCGACGAAAGCAGCGATGAAGAGGAATGGCCTTGTTTGGTGTCCGGAGAACCATTCAGTTGCAGTCGGCCACGAGTTCAATGCTAAGAATGCAATAATTGGGCTCACAGTGAGTGCCCACCAGGGCTCCCGTATTTCATGTGTCCCAACCGCGAATCAGAGTGTGATTAGACAGTAGAGTATGTGCAAGCCATTCGTTAATACAGTTAATGTTAATGAATTTAAAGCTTGTGATGATGCAAATTCCAAAGCTAGCTAATGAGAGTTTTCAGTGACGAGTGTAATGATAATGCAGAATATTGCTTCTAATGACAACTGTAATTTTTTGACATTGTAATTAATGATGAGTGGTTTCGATTGATGATTAGGCTATTGTATCTGCCGCGAAGTATCTGCATGCCATTACTTTAGTGTAATATGTTCAACACTATTATGATTTTAATGCCTGTGATGATGCATATGCCAAAGGTGATCGTTATGTCGAGTAATGCGAAGTGGTGATTATTTCTGTTCACGATGAGTGATAATAATACTAGTAGTTAATGACGGTTTAAATGAATAATGGATAAAACACATTGTTTTTATATAATTACAACGGTTAAACCTAATATTAGAGTAAATAGGCGAGGGGCCGTTATACCCCAAGCGAGGGGCCGTTTTGCCCCAGGCATGGGGCAAGACGGTTTTATTGGAGCACATTTTAAACTTGCTATAACTTACGTTTTGGTTATTCAATCGTTCAGAGACTTATGTCATACCCAAAGTATATATACCTCAATACAATTAATGCATAATTATGCATCGACAAGTTATGGATACAAAAATACACAACTTTTCCCTTAGGGGGGCCGCGCTGCCCCAGGTTACCCTACTGTGCAAACATACGCATTCATCTACATGGCGCGAAGTTCATTGACAAGAATAACTGCACTGAATGCTGTCAAAATGAGTTTGATGTGGCACAGACATGACATAAGTACATTAAATAAATCGGCAGTCCAACCACAATGCAAACAAACGTACTGCACAGTCCTACATTCCTCTATTTATGTTAACATTTTGAACGAAATTTCCCCCACACTTCCAGGTTCGCACATGCGCAACCGCGATAATTGGCGATCCCTGAACAGATCAATGTATTCTACATTTTAATATAAATCTATACAAACGATCGCGCCGCTGCGACTATTATTATTATTTATTCCGCGTCATAAATCGAGTTTGTGACGTAATTAATTCTGCAGCGCAGTCAAGACACTTCGAAATGAGGTAAGCGTTGTCGTCCTGCTTCAGACATTTGCTTGGCTGGTTTTGTTTTGTTGACTGGCAAATTTGACCGTTTGAGGCAGATTTTAGAGCGATCGTGTCGACCTCCTGTTACATGTGTCAGTTCTTGGCGGTTGATCAGCTCAGCAGGGCTCTTCAGTTGGTATTTAGCGCACTGTCAGCGACGTTCTAATCCATTGTTGCACACTGTTGAACTAACCAATAAACGACTGTTATTATCTGTGTGTGTGTGTGTGTGTGTGCGTGTGCGTGTGCGTGTGCGTGTGCGTGTGCGTGTGCGTGTGCGTGTGCGTGTGCGTGTGCGTGTGCGTGTGTGCGCGATTACCCCCATTCTCGCATATCAACCGATGGGATCTAGCGAGATGTCAACAAGCAGATAACTTCTCAATCGTCAATGGTGGCCGGCGGCCTGGTTAAATGTGTGCACGTGTGAACTATAAGACGGGACATCAACCTTACTAAGTTATAACACACCCTCAAATGACGTACATAGTAAAGCTTAGAACATATAACACGCATCCTCTTAATGATAGTAACATAAAGCCAAGTGTTTTTTTTTTTAATTGCGCTTTGCTGGCGGCTTTCTTAAAGGTGAAATGAACATGCTAGATTAAAGGCTGTGGTTAATAGAATATATATAGCATAATATAACCGTGTAGTATGAATACTTGAAAACAAATATATTTTATAAAATCATGCAAATAAGAATACTTCCTCACACACCGCCTATGAAATTTTGCCTTCGGGTGTTTCCGTGAGTGTGACGTCATATGTACCATAGACTCTAGCAGCAGGTTAAGGATTTCAATGGTATTCTTGGTGAATGGTGTATTGCGGTGTTCTTCTTCATCGAATAAAACATGGTATTCTGCGTGGCTTTTGGATGCAGCAACGGGGATAATTCCGGAAAGAGCTTCTTTAGTTTTCGATAGAGAAAGAGCCAAGGCGACGAAGGCACTGGATCAAACAAGTCGGTCGAGTCAACTGGACACCGACTCGGTGTCGGTGTTCTCGCTTATGTATGCCAAGATTATGTTTGACAGTTCGTGTTTCATCACAGATCCAGCTGTTTACCAGTCTGTGTGTTTTAAGCCAGGTCGACAACGTTTGAAGAAATCAACACTAACATGCCCAATAATCCCAACAATTTTTAAGCGAATCCGGGAGATAGAAACGAAGGAAAGGCAAAGCCGTAACTTGCCTTTCCAGAAACGGCGGAACTCGGAGATAAGTCGTTCCGATTCTAACACAAATGGTGGCAAGAATATGTATTAAATGTTGGCAAATATAAGGATATAATTGCACAATTGAGGTTGGTCCAAATTCTGCGTAAGTGCCCTATTTACGAATGGTTGCTATAATGTCCAACTGAAAAATAAGTTTATTATTTAATTTTTAGGGAGCGCATGTTTGTCAATGATTAGCCTCAGGTCAAGGACCATTTCATGTTCATGTCGTTGTTCGATTCAACCATCATTGAAGAGTTTATTGTAACATTAATATTTGATATCTACAAACGCATTATATATTAAATAGAATATTTCTATTTATTATTAAGTTCATTTGTATACTGGTATTCCACGACATCCAGGGCCAGGCATAACCAGTCCAAACACATTTGCTTACAGACATCGTCCAAATTGCATTGACACTTTTAGTGATCGACATATTTCATCTAAACTCCAAGCCTAAAAGTGTTTTCTGCATCGTTACTTTTGCCTGGCTAGACGTGAAACTCAACAGTAATAGAATAATCAACCACATGATTATTATTACTGAATGGAAGAAATAAAGTCTGAAGTGTAGCGAAATAGCGAAATTCCGTTGCAATACGATACCGTTGGTATTAATAAAACTACTATTACTTTTCTGTCTTTGAAAATGTAATATTCCTATCACACCAATTAATACAGTCATAAATACGCACACAATATACCACCAACCATCCTGGTGTTTCATCGACACTATCCACTTCGATGTTTTGTTCCACCGTGGGAATGTTTGGGTCTTCGTACAGTAGCCCACCGACGGCAGCGGCCCCTGATAACTCACCCTCTCCGTTTCTCTTGTGCTCAATGTCGCTTTCCTGCTTGTTTTTTGTGACTACTGAAGCCAGTGGTTCACCACTGTATGCTTTCACCGACCAACAAGTTCTTACAGTAGCCGCATAACTGTCCAAATCTGACTCTCCAGATTCTAACTTCATATGGCGAAGTTTTCTATGGTACATATTACGTCATCAGTACTAAAAGAAAATTCAAGGTAGCCGAAATTATTTGCGGCCGAAATGCTAGAAGATATAACATCGAAATAAGTTGATTTAAGAAGGTGAACATGGTGCCTACACGTAGGTTTTTGCTGGTCAAGAAATTCGTTTCTGTCACAAATTATATATATATTGTATATATATATATTGTATATATATATATTGATGTTGTTGGTGTCAGTATTATGTATTTCAGAATGCTCATATCATTAGGGTATGTTTAGCGATTTATAGAAATCAAGATCATGTCTAATAAATCGACGTCGAAGTCATTTAATATCCATAAACATTTGGATATTTTAGAATTAAACATGCACCAAAGCATATCCAAGACTCTGTTGTGTTTTTGTGTGGTATACCTGACGTTTGCCTGGAATCTGGAGCCTAAAAACACCAGAAATATATCCCTTACCCAAAACTCACAGATCTATACACCACGATTACATTCCTAAATCAATTTGTTCAGAAGTTTTGCACATCTAACAGTTTGGCAGTCATGTTGGATATTTAAAAGACAAGGTTTGTGAAGTCCACACACAGTGGATTTTGATACTAAATAACATGGACTAATATAAAACAAAAATATGGTTTTAGGGGTTCTTCGCAAGATGTTCTTGTTAATTACTGGCTTATAGTTACAAAATATGTCTAAAAGAATGTGATTTGGCAACACTTGAGACCAGGAGAGTAAGATATCATAAGTTACTTTTCTTCAACTTAATATTGAATAGTTAGATGAAAATAGTGTCAGAAGTATATTATTTTCATTTAAAAATCTAGGATACATAGTGCCACATAATAATGAAACACAACAACACGTGGTTGTGTGGATATCAACAGCGTTGGTAGGCATTACAACACAATCAACGTGTCCCTAAGAATACCGAGGCACGTCGACAAAAATAGGACTCTCAGTAGTCAGAGGCTGCCTTGTCCACTTGCCATGCGGAGTTGTTGATCTGGGTGGTAAGCTTGTTAAGTCTTGTTAAACCTCGCCTTGGCTGTCGTGGACGCGTGTGTATCAGCCGATCCACGCAGTAGGAACGGGATCAATTAGCTGGGTCCACTGCATTGGTCGTGTGCTGGAGTTGTTGGACTACACTTATTGGTGCGCTTGCCGTCTGGCGGACATGTTTTGAAGGGAGAGTGGCCTAGGACTGTTGTTACGGTTTTGGTCATTTCGCAGTGTTCCACAATTTCTGTATAATGATAAATAATTTCGCCAAACGTTTTCTCAGGAGCGTAGCCACGAGTCTAAGGAGTTATATCGACAAACGACAGAAAGATCGTTTATCGTTCACTACCTGTGTCATGTTTTTACAGACAAGTTCCGAGGCTTGTATATCAGCGGCAACGTACATTATAGACATCTCCACTAGAGTTTACGACAATACTAACGACGAACGCTAACATATATTCAATGTTAGACAACATTATCTGAATTGCTCGCTGCACGATCATCATCATAGTAATACTTCTACCATTAACACTCCCCTACCACTGCTGCTGCTGCTGCTGCTGCTGCTGCTACTACTACTATACTACTACAACTACTACAACTACTACTACTACTACAACGACGACTAATAGCACAAATAATAATTATGATAAAGCCGTTAGAAAATTAAGACTCAGAGGTGCATGAAGACAGTTGGGTGGATACGGACGTGAACTACGTTTTGTTAAGCAAAATTATAAAGATACCTATCTAAATGATGGCAGAATTCAGGGGCGTCGATCCGGTTTTAAAAGTGGGGGGACGGGGGACCAATTTATTTACACATATATGTATGCATATATATATATATATATATATATATATATATATATATATATATATATATATATAAGTGTATATATATGTATATTTATGACATGTATAATATATATATACATATATATATGTGTGTGTGTGTGTGACCTGAAATACACGTAACTATTTTTTGTAAATATGAAACATATTTCATTGTTGGTCTGGTGCTAATTCTAAATAAACTAAAAAAAGCCTTTATGTTATGCTATTTATAATAGTTATGTTGGCAACATATATTTAAGCAAAAATTAATTACCTTTAATGTGCTTGTTGGCTAACGCATATTAATATATCAATACAAGGGTGCACAATGACAGAGCCCGGCATGGTGACAATTTACTGGATTAAGATCAAGTTGCTGGCCAACCAAGCAATTTATCTAGTGATTTTCCACTAGGTAGTGGGAGGTTTATATCTTATTATTAATTTTACTACTAGATCGATGTAGGGTTTTTAAGAGAGGGGAGTGATCAGTCTCGCTAAATATGCCTATAAATTTGTTTTATGAACTGAAAAAGTATGAGGACATTTCCTATGCTGACCCCCTCGAGCCGTGGGGTGGTCAGCGTTCCCCTCGTCCCCCACTGATCGACGCCCATGCTGTGCCTGTGTAGAACTTCCCAATCCAACATTTTGGCAAAGAAATTTGTCGTCACTCAAATGGGAATAAGTTACACAAAGTGAAGGAATCCGCCGCTTCTGCCGTAGGCGATAAGCATCAAGCAGGCGAGGGGTGAAAGTACAACACAACTTTCATCATTTAAAATGTATTTGATGGCTAGAGCCTATTAATAACATCAACACAAGGTTGATCTTACATTTTTCCGGTAGTTATAAACTTTCCCATTGGCCTTTCTGCGTATGCGCGACAAATTAAAAATCATCAATGTGCAGTCAAATAACAAAGCATTTTTGGCATAAATGCCACGGGCTGTTCGATAACTCTCCTGTGATGATTACTTTGAAGAGTTGTCTAATATTTCGTTCAATACATTAAAATATTACGTTTGTTTAAATAACTATCACGGATTATGACGCACTAACAGCAAAATATGCCTCAAAATAAAATATGTTTGCCTCGTGTTAATTTGCGATAAATAACTTTGCTGAACTTCATATCGCGAGTTTATTGTCTAGCTAGTCCTATGTAGCAGCTTTTAAGAGAGAGGAGTGTTGAGCCAGGCTATATGCCTCGCAATTTTTCTGAACTGAAAAGTGGGGGAACAATTCCTATGCTGTCCCCCACCCTGAAAAGTGGGGGGGGGGGGGGGGGGACGCGTTCCCCCCGTCCCCCACCGATCGACGTCCGTGGCAGAATTATCAAATATGTTCAACTGGTCTAGTCCCAGAGAAAGCCATAGTACTAGTATTAGCAATCTCAGCGAGAGAAAACAGTTCCAATTAACTCTAGAACAAAACGTATGTAAGAGCTATTTACATATGTTCATGTTTTTGCCGCCTGACGTGATTGCAACTCTGCATTGTAGTCTGTTCTACGTATTATTATTTGAAATGTTATATACTGCAATCATGTCTGATAGATACCAAAAGCACGAGTTGGTTCAACAATTGTTATAACCGGAGTTCACGGATTTGTTTGAAATGGAAAGTGACGTTTAAATATGTATCATTTCATCGCAAGAGTTTGCGGTCAAGACCTGTCGATGTTCGTAATCGTCACATCACAGCGCTGTCCGATGTCTATCGGCTTGTCGACAGGAGGCCGTGCGTCGCCGTCAGAGGATTCGGTTACCGACTGACAATCACGGCCCTTTCACGTACGGATATTGCATTTCCGGACGACGCCAATCTGCGGTGACTTGATTTAGTCCTGATTTAGATGGATGCTGGTGTCTCACGGACGTGAAGCACTTCACACTTGTACGTTTGCGCAATGTCCTGTATATGCCAGTTTTTGCTGAACTTGTCTGATGGAAGTCGGTCTCGTCTGCAAGAGCTACAATGAATGCAGCGACGACGGGTTTGTTTGGACAGTCATTTAAAAGCAAGAACCCAAAAATGTAACCGGCGAAAGTAACATGGTATGAAAATGTAATACGTAAATGTTGCACAGGCCAATTAAATAGCATGAGGTACCCTAGAAGCAAAATAACGTAAAATATAACAACGTTTGTTAGGAATAAACTAATTGTTGCACATTATATTGACGGAACTTTGTAAAATTTATTTTCTGTATTTCTCAGTCGCCAGAGGTCACAGCTTCCTTAAATTATAATCTATCCGTTCTCGCCACATTTTAGCCTTACACCAAGGTTCAATTATGGTAATTAATCCTAATATTAAGAGGTTGGTCAGTCCGGGTGTATATTATACATTATGTACCTGTAAAACCATACATTTTAACACTTAAGTACTTATATACAATTCATATGGGGAGCGGTGGTCGCACGGTAAAGCGCCGGACTGTCAATCGAGGGGACGGTGGTTCAATCCCACCTACCGCCGTTTCGAAACTTAGGTAATTTAGTAACCCCACATAAGCCTGTCTTTTCGGAAGAGACACTAAAAGCCGGTGGTCCTTTCTATCTGGTGTCTATGCCAAGGGGAGTAAAAGATCCTGCACAGGGTGTAAATGTGTAACCTGTAGTGGACTCACTAATTCTAGAGAAGGACAACTCTAAAAACCAATGACAATAATGTTCAGCAAGTTGACCAAGGTCATTTAACGTAAGAAGATCAAAGTCACACAAGATATAAAACATTATCACTTTCTATCTTCTTAGCTCAGTTTCTATGTTTCTGTTATTTATGATCATGTGTGAACAACCTATATTTCAAATCACAAAATGTTAATGCACTATCTCAAAAATCAATCAGGGCGCTGTGGCACAGTGTTTAGAAGATCGGACAACAGTAATTCATAGTATCATAAAAACAATAGTGTTTATGGTTTGTAGTAAACTAATTTCACATGACTGGCATAAAAAGCAAGGCAAACATGAGGTTAGCCCCGAAACATTCAAGGTTAACAAACAGCGAGCACAGCATGCTTTCTAAATATGGTTCGACGTTACACAATTGGCCGGTCGGTAATAATTTCTAGTTAATAAATCTATTACAAATTCAATAAATAAAACCGTGCGTTTAAGTAGATTTCACACTGTCTACGCTGCAACGAAGCAAGATGTCTTTAAACAGGCTTACTCGCTGCATTCATTGTACGGTATTCCACAAATAGATTGTGTTCTTTCGCAAATTCTATTTGCAATCTATTTACGACGTCGTAGATCGACCGATAGTCCTGTCGCCTTGCTGATTGATTTTGAACTGGCTTCAATCTCTTACGTCCGGATGGCCTAAATTCTGATTGATTACCTTGAGTGAGACCGGCAATCGTACTAAATATATACACGACTAGGATGATAACGACTCCGTCGAGGATATGAATAGTTGATCAAAACGCTGCCAGCTGACGTTGTAAACACCTGTTTCGTCAACTTCTTTGAAATCACTACTTAATAAAAACAACCTAATTGATAACCACCGAAACGATGACAGGATAATTCTGTAAATGCCTTTTTATCCAGCTGAAGGACACGTCTTTAATGCACGAAAGCGGTGTCTTGGTTGACGTTTCGCCTTGTCGTCTTGAGCCGCCAAGTCGGGGCAGATTTTGGCCACTCTCCAGCACAATTTCCGCCAATATCGCCTGTCTTATGTCGCCTGACAAACTTGTTGTTGTTATGTTACCATCCTCGCACGCCAGGGGTCGCTACGGCTGATTACGTTAGTACCAGCTCTTCCATGTAGTAGCGTGGCGCTAGTGTACTGTAGTAGCGTGGCGCTATAACCCCTGGCTTGCGAAGCTCATTTGTACAGTTTTATTTAACAGAGTCGAACTTTGGAAAGTAGAGCATGCATAAAGTTTCTTCTTAATATTATTAGTTTAAATACAATATCTGCCTAAATAAGGATGTATGAACATTTGTAATAATTTCCGAAATGATTTGCTTTTATTGTTACATCAGGTAATTTGCTGAAGCCAACCGACACACAGGTTTTTGTCAGAGAGCGAGTAAAGCCGACAACATGACCACACTAAAGATTAAAAAAAGTGAGAATCCGTAAATTTATGCTGGGCCCAGAATTAGGGCCTAATAGTAATTTATGTGATGATTTTTACAGTTTAGTTTAGCTTTTGGGAAGACGTGGGCTCCGTTTAAAATAAGTCATGCTAAATTCGAGTTGAGGAGAAATTAGCCAAATTGCGCCCCACCATCGCACCCCACGCTCCCATCATCTCACCGTCCCACCATCCAACGGTGCCACCGTCCAACCATCTCACCGTTTCACCATCCAAACGTCCCACCATCCAACGGTCCCACCGTCCAACCATCTCACCGTCCCAGCATCCAACGGTGCCACCGTCCAACCATCTCACCGTTTCACCATCCAAACGTCCCACCATCCAACGGTCCCACCGTCCAACCATCTCACCGTCCCACCATCCAACGGTGCCACCGTCCAACCATCTCACCGTTTCACCATCCAAACGTCCCACCATCCAACGGTCCCACCGTCCAACCATCTCACCGTCCCACCATCCAACGGTGCCACCGTCCAACCATCTCACCGTTTCACCATCCAAACGTCCCACCATCCAACGGTCCCACCGTCCAACCATCTCACCGTCCAACCATCTCACCGTCCCACCATCCAACGGTCCCACCGTCCAACCATCTCACCGTTTCACCATCCAAACGTCCCACCATCCAACGGTCCCACCGTCCAACCATCTCACCGTCCAACCATCTCACCGTCCCACCATCCAACGGTCCCACCGTCCAACCATCTCACCGTCCAACCATCTCACCGTCCCACCATCCAACGGTCCCACCGTCCAACCATCTCACCGTCCAACCATCTCACCGTCCCACCATCCAACGGTCCCACCGTCCAACCATCTCACCGTCCAACCATCTCACCGTCCCACCATCCAACGGTCCCACCGTCCAACCATCTCTCCCTCCCACCTTCCCACCTTCCCACCTTCCCAACGTCCTACAGTCGCCATTAGCACGGAACGTGCTAAACATTTCAGTTGTCGTCAGTCGGGCGTCTCGTCTCGTCTGGGCCACGTTTCGCAGCTGGAGGCGGCATCGATCGGTCGCTAGTCGCCGGTAGAATTACATCAAAGTGCACAGCTGCGAGAAGTGCATTTGACGACACGTCCACTGGGCTCGCTCGCCGGCTCGGACGTCTTATTGAAAGAAACGCACATTTCAATTTTAACACTTGCACACGCATGCATGCAACGCGCTCATGGTAAACAGAATTGCATATGCACACATCCACGCACACGCCCACAAACACGCAACGCGCGCACACGCACATACATGAAACACTCTTGCGATTCCGGAATGTTGACTTGGAATTTGGTAAGTCGCCTCGCTAAGTGTGACGTCACAACTATATACAGCTATCTGTACTTTCGCTAAGGCGTTTTGTTTTGTGTAGCATGTTACGACAAGGTAATAGGTAAATAGTGTTCTCTGTTCTAGTAACTGTACTTAACAGGATATACCTGTGTTTCCTCAACTGAAAGTATTGCCAACATTAAGTAATTACGAAATAACACAAGATAAAAATTGGGGTGGTAAATGATCATTTAATTGACATAGGTTTATTAACACTCTAACATCGTTGTACAGTACGTACATCTTCTACCGAGTGTTGCTGTCCTTTCATCCCATGCTATGTGCATTCACATTCTTGGACCAGCACGACGTCACATTCAAAACATTGGCGAATGACATCCGTCAAACTTTACCATGGCAGCAATGTAGTCAAGTAATTTGGCAATATTATTGCTGAATGATCCTTTCCTCTTTGTAGCTCTCGTTCCAACAAATTTGTTTTATTACAAAAGGAAAAGAATTTTCAACAAGCTGAAAGATTGAATTTCCGAACGTCATTCGTTTAGCCAAGAGGTCACGTGATGTGTAGGTCATATGGCAATGTATTTAAAACAACAAATTAGAATTGTGTACGCTTTCATTGAATAGACTGGGTAATTCAGCCTTGGTTGTTACGGCTTGTTGTATAATGGAAACGTATAAGCTAGTCTGTCATAAATTCGAACAGCTACGAGTAAGAAACGTATTAAAAGTCCGGCGAAATATGATGAATAGAAAGTAAAACATTGTTGGGAAGTATAACTACCTTAACACCCACGGCTGTCCAGCTAAGGCAACACGGACGAAATTTGTATTATGTCATTACACGTGTTGTTTGTTCATTTCTATAAATCCAAATGTCTGCGTGCGAGTTAGACATTACAGTTCAATGACTTCCACCAGTACATCAGCCCCTCCCTGCCTGGTGGTATGTTATTGATAGACCTACCACCGGGAAGGGAACTATAAATGTATTGTTTATTTGATAACTCGGGTGGTATTTAATTTGACATTAGGGAATTAGAGTTTGTGGGTGGTTCTCTGCTGCGTAGGATGATGAACGGACGACTGGATACGGTAATAAATGTATGGATACTTGGAAACATCGACGGATGGAAGCGCACAGAGGGATGAAAGAATGCACGCAAGCATTATATGCTTGCATATATACATATTACGTGTGAGCTGTCATCCGTACATCTGCCCACCTACACGCACGCACGCGCGCGCACACGCACGCGCGCACGCACGCACACACAGTTACACACGCACACGCGCCGCACGGATGACCGAAAGCATGCGTACACGGCACACACACCCACGGACGTACTGACGCATACACAAATACGTGTACACATTATACGTATTCACACGCGCACATGTTCAGACACACATACACACACATCCACACACGCACATTCACACACATATATACACACACATGCACGTGCACACACACTTACACTTGCACGCGAACGCACACGCGCACGC
>OZ024858.1:9699564-9767064 GCA_964017155.1 Oasisia sp. SBJ-2009
CCCACCTGTAGACAAAAACATCTTACCTAGAACTCGTTACAAACTCGCTAAATACACATCAACGCAGAAAACGGTTTGTCGAAGTATTAAAGCAAAACTTTTGTGACGACATAAATGTGAGCAGTTTTGGCAAAACGTCCACCTAGACGGAACATTCGGAGAAAGTACGCGTAACGTGCGCGCGTACGCGCAAGAGCGTACATGCGCGCGCACGGTTGCTTACGCTTTCGTTTGCTTACTTATGTACGTGGGCATTAGCGTGCTAATGTGTCGGGTGTAACATATTTTGTAGGTCACACGCTGATGAAAGCAGAGCTAATCCAGGGCTAATATATCCGTGCTGGGGCTCTTAAACACACAGCGCCCTCACAAGGATGGTACAAAAACTAAAAACAGATACCGTACTAAACGACGAGACATCCGAGATTGAGCGAGATCTGTGCGCGTTTGGGTCCACCGGGGGGTGGAGGAGTGCCCCAGCGGTTTATGCATTGGTGTGTCGGACAGAAATACACACCACAACTGTGACTCCCGGAGTCCAGGTCCAGCTGTTTACATATTTACCATTTGTGCTGGCTTTTGTATTTCCCATGACACAACTACCGGGTATAAGCGACCTACACAACCATTCGTGTTTCGTAAAAAAATCCAATTCGTTGTCAAATGCCAGGTGACAGGCAAACAACCCAAGTGTGCTTACATTACCGGACGGGCCGCTGGCCAGATATTAGCACTCGGTACCACAGGAACAAGAACTGAAACACAATTTGGCACCAATTAGGAAAAACGGCTCACCGCGCATTCTTTGACTCAGGAATTGAGCGCAATACTCCATGGGTATGTCTTAAAATGTATGATACATCGCCAACATATTCGGATATATTAATACAATTTCACTCTTATATAACAAGTTTTTTCTCGTAACTTTGTAAACATTTAAAAGTATTAGAAACACTGTTTTTTATTATCAATACGAGTCGGGGTATTTGATGGGAAATCTCAGAACATAATGCCAAGGACGTTCGGCCAGATTATAAGTCTATTAATCGCAGTAATGTAACATCACATAGAACACAAAACGTAAGGTATGTTAATAATTGTGATTATATACACCATATATAATTAAAAACAAAATGTTACTGTTAGACGAATAAATACGCTGGGAGATAAACAGTCCAGTCACTCCGGAGAATAAATGCCCTCAAACACAAACAGTTCCACTGCATCAGCAGTATGGAACATAAACAGTCACCCTTGAATATGTCGCGGTGCTTGGCGAATGTTGTCCATCGGTATATATAATTGTGTGAAATAGTATTCGTTCGTTAAGCATCAGATGCATTTATAAAAAGATATAAAAACATTAGTGGGAAAATTAACGCATTTTGTTATCATTTACAAAAACTAACACGAAACTTCCGTGACCCGGACTTTCCTGCATTGTAAATGTACACAAAACCATAATGGCAGTAGTAAGGTATATTTGAATAAAGTTTATAATAATATCAAGGAGACAAAAATGTATTTCATAACTATGTTAATAATGTACATTTGGAACAGTTTCGTAATCATTTATCGAAGCAGATGTCCGATGTACTAAAACATCAAGCAAACCGATAAATTACGGTTCGCCTGGTTATAATAAAATACAGCGCATTCGTTCAATTTGGATACAAACAACTTCATTCTACCGAGACTGTTCTCTTAAAAGCACACAATGATGGATACTGGTAAGGTTACTGCTTTCTTGATATGTCAGCTCGTTTTGATACCATTAATTATACTATGCTCATGGATCATTTATCTTTGTGGTATGGTGTATCTCGTGTAGCTTTAAGTACACCAGAGATAAGATACGGGATCGTTACTCGTCATAGGGTATTTCTCAGCGTTGATGACATTTTCACTAGATAAATTAAATTAGATTAAAGCTAAATGCAGATAAAACAGGGTTTCGTAATATTTGCACACAGAAGGAGCGTAACAAATAAGACTGCTTTTTCAAATATCCCTAATTAGTCACCATGTTATAGTTCTAGTTATTTTTCTGCCGATGCACCTACACTATTAAATGGTCAGTTGGAAATATTGTTAAATTCGCCGTCATTTAAAAACATACCTTTAAGACCTAACGTATCAATCAATCTGTTGAGAATTGGAATTGTTTATTGATCGATTAACTCTTTTGCATTGAAGAGCCCCTGAGCTTGGATTCCAAGGATTTTGACTCAATAGAAGTTATCTTATTATTATTAATATTATTATTATTATTATTATTATTATAAAACGACTATGACGTCATACATGCTACAAATGTTTTCCCGATTGTTTTACATACCAATTTAAGTTACATTTTGTATATCTTATGTGTGATGTGTGGTTAACGATCACATTGTCGACACGGCCGTTCCGTTTTCTAAGCTATGCCCTTAAATGATGTTTGGGCTATATTTATCACCAAAACAAAACAAAACAAAACACGATACAAGAGGTACAGAAAAGTAAAACAGTTCCTAAATATAGACTGCATCTACAAACGTGTAGTGCTTACTAAACAAAAATTAAACGTTTACTCTCGACATTTCAGTCGAAAGAGATTACCTTACATTAATAAAATTTACCGAAAAGAAATGTTAAATGGAACAACTGTGGTGTTTTATTAACTTTAGGATCGACGAATATCATACGTGTACCACATAGGACAGATAAGTAAACATTTACGTAAAGAAAACATAAATAAATTATATTGTGGTTATTTTAAATCAACGTTTCGCATAACTTGCGCAGTTTCTGGTTTAACAAGATTTAACAAGATTTAACAAGATTGCCACCTAGAGAATCAACTCTAGATGGCAGGTGGACAAGGAAGCCGTTTGGCTTATCGAGAGTCCAACCTATCTATCTAAGTATACCCTGCCCGTCTTAGGTATATGTCAATTTTATTTTTAAACATATTAACACTTCTAGCACCTACACAATCAGCTGATAATTTGTTCCATTCGTTTACTATTCTTTGGGAAAATGAAAATTTTCTAATATCTAGTCTACACTGCTTCTTTGCTAATGCAACTCCATGTCCTCTAGTCCTTCTCTCTTCCTTGACCGTGAAAAAAATATTTCTGTCAATATTTTCATACCCATTCAATATTTTAAAAACCTCAATCTGATCTCCTCTCAATCTTCTGGTTTCTAGTGTTGTTAGACCACATTCTTTTAGACGCATTTCATAACTAATATTCCTGAGTTTTGGTATCATTTTTGTTGCTCTCCTTTGTACTCTTTCTAGCATATCAATATCCTTCTTGCGATATGGCCTCCATGCTTGTATACAATATTCTAAATGAGGCCTAACTATTGTTTTATAAAGCGGTATTATTAGTTCTTTTTCTTTGTATACTATATTTCGCCTAATTAATCCAAGAATTTGGTTTGCCTTCGCTGCTGCAATTCCACACTGCTCTGATACCTTCATGTCAGCACTAATGGTTAAACCTAAGTCCTTTTCCTTTACAGTAGTATTTAGTACAGTACCACCCATTGTATATTGTGCATTTTCATTCCCATGTCCTGTGTGGAGGCACTTACACTTTCCAAAGTTAAACAGCATTTGCCATTTCTCAGACCATTCTATCAACTTATTTAGATCATCTTGTAAATGCTGTCTATCTGCATCACTTTTTATTTTCCTAAACACTTTTGTGTCGTCCGCAAACTTCAACACCTTGCTTGTTACGTCATCATCCAAATCATTGATATATATTAAGAATAAAATAGGTCCCAATACTGATCCTTGCGGTACTCCACTCAAAACAGATTTCCAATTTGAAACCTCCCCATCAACTACTACTCTTTGTCTTCTATCAATAAGCCATTTTTCTATCCAGTTAATCATACTATTTCCTATGCCATGGGCCTTTAGTTTAAGTAGTAATCTTTGGTGTGGCACTTTGTCAAAGGCTTTTTTAAAATCTAAGTAGATTATATCTACTGGTGATCCCTCATCTACCCACTTTGTGACATCTTCCAAAAAACATAACATATTTGTTAAGCATGACCTCGCTTTTAAAAACCCATGTTGAGATGTGTTTATCAATTTATTTTTAACAAGAAAATCAACCAAGTGATCTTTAATTAGTCTTTCTAATAGTTTACAAATCACCGATGTTAAACTCACTGGTCTATAGTTCTCTGACTTGCTTCTTGATCCTTTTTTAAATAATGGTATGATGTTTGCTTCTTTCCATTCTACCGGAACCACTCCTTCCTCTAATGCCAAATTGAACACTGTTGCAAGTGGTATGCTAATTTGTTCTACAATTTCCAGTAGTAATTTGGGAGGAATCCCATCCACTCCTGGTGATTTATTATCCTTCATATCTCTTATTTTCATAGCTACCATTTTTTGGGTTACAGTTAGTTGTCCTAAATAGTCACACTCTCTCCCTTCGAACTTAGTCTCTAGTACTGGTAATGTACTAATATCTTCCCTGGTAAACACCGAACTAAAGTATTCATTTAGGTTTTCTGCCATTAAGAATCCCTCCGTTATTATGTTTCCATCACTACCTTCTAGTGGCCCGACCTTATCTTGAACTTTCTGTTTACTTCGAACATACGCATAAAAACTCTTGCTGTCATGTTTTATGTTGAAAGCTATTTTTTGTTCATAGCTTCTCTTCGAATTTCTAATTTCAGCTGTAGCTTGATTAAGTGCTTCTTTATAAAGGGCATAGTCTTCTTCACTTCCAGTATGTCTATATGTCTTCCACATCATTTGCTTGTACTTGATTTTTCTAATGGCTTCCTTCGATAAGTGTTTCTTCTTTGACCTTTTCCCTTGTTTTTTCAAGGGGACAAATTTGTCAACGACGCAGTCAATTTCCCTCTTTAAGATATTCCAGCATTCTGTTGCTGTCTTATTCTTCAGTGTGTTATTCCAGTCTATCTTCGCTAAATATTCCCTCATGTCCTTATATCTTCCTTTGTGAAAAATTTTCCTGTACCGTATTTTTCTGTTCCGTTCTCCTTTTACTTTGATGATAAAATGTATCTGGTTATGATCACTACATCCCAGTGGCTCACATATATTGACATTATCAACAAATTCCTTCTGTGAGCTCAAAACTATGTCCAACACGTTCTTGTCCCTGGTTGGTTCTAACACATGTTGAAAAAGGAAACTATCTTGTACTAAATTTAAAAACTCTTGATCCTCTCTCCCAGGACTCTGTAGAGATGTCCACTTTATATGCCCATGGTTAAAATCCCCCATAATAATACAGTCCCGTTTACTCACTTCTTTTATAGCGTTGTGCATTTTTTCATTCTCTTCTATGCTTATGTTTGGACTACGATAAACTAACCCAACAGTTAATGTTGAGTTTCCTGTAACTATGTTACACCAGACAGCTTCACATTCTGCTTCTTTTTCTAATTTTATTTCATAAGCCTGGATGGATTCTTTAATATATAAAATAACTCCGCCTCCCCTTCTTCCTAATCTATCTTTCCTAAACATTACATATCCTGTCATTCCATGGTTGACTCACGAAACACGCGCTAATCATTAAACATTATCAAAAACAAACGGAAATGGTCATGATCTGTCATTGTACCATTTGTCCGGTGGCCGGCTTCCAACTTGCCCGCGAGACCAGCCCTAAAAAGAAAAAGATATAGAATAACTTCAAATGGTCATATTCTATTCAGTGGAAGTTTCGACATCAAGCTATCGAAATTAAAACATTCACGCCGGAACGATAATTGCGTACAGTTTAAATTCAGCAGATAATTTATGTGCGATGACATTCCACATATCGATGATACCAATTCGGTGTTTGTTGGTGTGCTGGACATCCATCCGACACAACATTTTACGCAGTACTTTGTCTGCCAACTTCGCTGCTTCCTTGCAAGATCGTTTACTCTCCAGCCCGATGTTGTCATAGTTATTTGGAAATGACAATGTTGGTTTTATTATAATCTTTAAAACCACAAACAATATAATAGTCTGACTTAAGGAGGTTTCATTGTGAAAGACAACCTCATGCCTTTATGATCAATAAAAGCGCAGATTGTTAGCGTTGCTTGTGATAGCGCAGAAGTCGTTGGCAAATTATAATTTTTCGGAATTCCCAACGACATATCTCATCAAAAATACCTTCCATTATTAACTCGCTTGAAGATTTCTTTGCGATTTGTACAAGCGAACTTTCTGGGAAGGCAGTGGCAGCCCATGTTTGTCAAAACGACAATGTGACGAAATGCCTAAATAAAATATTTTGGCACCGCTCAAAATCGCTTCCGCAGCTCAGTGAATGGTTCTTTTCTGGACTTGGCGGTCCAGTCGCACAGCTACCTATAGCTAACTGTCTTGTTGAGCTTGGCGGTCTGAATAACATTTTAGGACGTTTGAGTTCGTTGCATATGCAAAGATTCAGGGAAAACACACAGGTGACTAACAACACGTGGGCGCACAAAGACATTTAGATATAAAGTTGACGCCCTTCATAATCCATACCGAAAAAGACAACAAACTAGGCATATTATTTAATATATGAGAAGAGCAGAGATCCTGAAGGTCGCAAAACAACCATCAAACGGTATCAAATGCACATGATTCGTCGTTGGTTATTTCAGCATATCATATAAATCATACCCTGCCGAAAATACCAACTATTTATGCTCTGCTTCGAATAGGCCTAATAGGCCTAATGGGTTGGCATCTTCAAACGTCAAAGGTATCTGCGGAACTTAATATGTGAAAACTTTGGATCGAATTTTAAGGGCAACAAAGTTTGGTCAAAATATTCACTATTTCATAGATGCACGTTGCAAACCAGAATGTTTTCTTTCCCTGAAGCAGCATATTCATCGTGTTCAAATTTTCAAAACAAATGTTAGAATGCAACGTTACCGTCATAGATCAGTAGGCCCTATCTTTCAACTGATCGACCGACCCGCCAGGTTCACGGAGAAAAGTAATCACATATATCTCGGCAGAACCGCTTCAAAACCAAAGAACACTGTTTAATAAAACAAGATAATATTTGACTGGTCCTGGCAATTTCCAACGCAATGCGTGTCTCGCGGACCAACTGGAAGCCTTCCGCGGGTCAAATTTGGCCGGGGGCCATATACAGTTGATATACAGCCTTCGGGTGCGACCACAAATATAGTTCTCAGCAACACTGAATCTGAGATAGTCAAATTAAATCATTAGGAGTTAGAAAAATTGAAGGTGCACATTTGCGAAGCGCATGCCTATGGGCAAACAATGAATAGCCTTGTATTATAATATTGTATGCAACATTCCGAAATATCATATACATGTTGATATACAGCCTTCGGGTGCGACCACAAATATAGTTCTCAGCAACACTGAATCTGATATAGTCAAATTAAATCATTAGGAGTTAGAAAAATTGAAGGTGCACATTTGCGAAGCGCATGCCTATGGGCAAACAATGAATAGCCTACTATTATAATATTGTATGCAACATTCCGAAATATCATGGCGGAATATCATACTAAAAAACGTAAAATAGCTTATTCCTAAAACTAACTTGCACTCCTATAGTTATATAATCACAAACATGTATTCAAAAGACGTTATTGTCTATTTTAAACATTATTTTAAAAATGGAATTCTTTCTTCTGCTACACATTAAAAGGCCTGTAATAATATTGGTCATCAAGATACAGGTGATAAGACACATTAAAATAATAACATAGAATAAATAATAAACAAGCAAGTAATATTTCTGTAAAATGTTTTTGATAAGACACAATATAATTTATAAAAAAAAGATTAAATAAACAAGTACTATAAGTAGATGGAATAAATAATGTATAAATAAATATATCATAACATCACACAATTTTCTACGTGGAATCTGTTGTAAACAGTACATTAAAAATGATCATGTATGCATACGAAACAGCAGGCATGCCCACACTAATCCGGAGTTATTTCAAATCGCGCCTTTATTCATGATAATCGTTGGTTTCTTTTTACTACCCAACGATGAATGTAGTCGTAGCTGTCATACAGATCACAAACGTCAATAATAAAACATAACATTGAAATCCACAGACAATGCTTTATCATCCGTGTCTCAATCTCTTCTTTCGATGCATTTACGAACCATCCATGCAAACACGCGACTAAAATTCATTGGTCTGTTCAGTATGTATGAAATATTGATCGGGTGTTTTAATATAAACGTACAGTTGCATAACCCACACGTATACGTAAGACTAGACAACTGTGCTACATCCCATGCCATGTATAGCATTAGGCAGGCCGTGGTTATGAAACAGTTTCGCTGCCTTTGCCGTGACTTAGTTTTGAATCCGACCGACTATAACGAATGACAAAAAACATCAATATCAAGACAAGATCTGATATTAGCTTCTTAACCAGTCCAATTACATTTGTGGTACTGGTTTTTTGTCAGATGGCGGATAACTTATCAACGGATAGTCTCATGGATGGTAATGACTTGGCTGTATTATCCAGGGATTATTGTCGGCGGGTTTATTCCAGTGGCAGATGGCAGATATAATTCGCTAAGTCCTAAAACGTTCCCAATCTTTGCGTCTACGAGTACAAATAGGACGAGTGAAATGGGTTATAGTACGGCCCCCTGGAACGCAGTGGCTGGCGAAGGTTACGAATATAAAGGAAAGGGTTGCATTGGACAGACAAAAGGAAGAGATAAGACGACGCGATGAAAAGATTCATAACCTCAAAAGAGTGACACCCTACATTCGCGGATTCCTGGAGACAATTAGCGTGTAACTCCGGGGAAATTTCACATGTCGTTCAATTATCTTCCCGGAATATGTTTCGCGGAATACACACACGGGTACAGTCGTGTAATCGCCGGCGCCGTGGGAGGTCCGCTACCGGGCATTCAGCCTTGATCACGCTGTTCAAAACAGAGCCGCGGAACCGGATCAGACTTATATAGTTGCCGAATACGGTGGCCATGCCAGAATGCAGACCGGCGGCCATTTGTCTCAAGGGTGATATGCCTTTGTACATTTGCGAGGTGCGTTCATCAAAGGCACGGCAAAACGTGGGCAGCACCAGTGGCGCGTGTAGCATGACGCCACGGCGGCTTCTTAGAACTCGAGCGCTATAACGAACGCTATAATTATATCGAGCCGGGGGTTCGGTAATAGCAACAGTTGCTCTCTGTGCCATTACGTTAGGGCCCGCCAACCCTGACCCACTAATACATATTGGTGAGTGCCCCCGTAGAACCATTGGATCAGGCGCCGTCTATTCACACGCCCTCTGGTTGGACCTTTATCGTTTCCGCTTCTAAATTGTTGTCAGTTGTTTTAATACTGTTACCTGTAACAGAGAAGAACACATTGCAGCGGAATTAATTAGGGGAATTCTGTAAACAATTAAAATGTATCTATGAATATCTCTAAAATGCGAGCATGTGTATAACTGCAGTTATTGTGTTCTCTTCTACAATAACGCTTTTAGTGCAATGTTTAACGCATGGTATAAATACAAGGGCATACTATTTATGTTAGAGTCGCGATACTTATTAATTGTTTGTACTTTAAACTTGTGTGCATTTAATAAAACTGTCTTTAATCTACTATCAATATATTAGTTGTTTAAACGCATATATTTATGGAGTCACGTTTAGAACTTTACTTCTATTGTTAGTTTTTGTTTGTCTGTGCTGTGCATAATTCGGCTCAGGTGGGCGGTGTGACAGTCAGGAGTAACCAGATTAAAGCGTTGGGCCTACGTCGTTGAATATTAAACAAGCGAACACGTCATCAGTTGATGTGGGCGCGCTTCGAAAAATGCCAGGAAGCTACGATAGGCCACTTTAGCAGGACAGCCATAATCTTTGTTTTATTTGTCCTGATAAAATAAAAATATAAGGTGACTACTAAATTCAAAATATATTTTAAAGTTGTCGATGATTGAAAAAGAAGAAAGACATTAATTAATGATCGCGTAATAAGGTCTCGTTCTGTATGCAGAACTGTTCTTAAGTTAGATTTTTTTTTGTCCCGGCAACAAGTAATGAAATTTACAATCTGTTCGTAACATTGTGATGGCATACATATGAAGCAGAGTGGCGTGTTACCGTGTGGCAAGAAATCATTAAATTGTTTCAACTGAAAACAACCAGAATAAAATGTACTCTAGTCTGTGTAGTTGGTTAATCGCCAGTTGGAAAACCACCGATATAAGAACACAAACATCAGTTTGGTACCTCCACAAAAATCAATAATAACTCAGTAATTAATAGTACTAAAACATTAAATATTTATGTAAATACAACAGGTTTATAATGATTGGTAGTAATGATAATAATAGTAATAATACAAACACTTGTGTATATCTATAGTAGCATATAGCCTAGGCCAGCGTCATCACAGAAACATTGGACCGCCGAATGTTTAAACTGGGAATACGATTACAAACACATGTTTTTAGTTTGTTTTCTCGAGTTGATTCCGGATGTTGGGCGCAGCTACAGAGAAAGCACGTTTGGCAATATTGAAGATACTCAAAAACGGTTTCACCCCATTTCTGGACCGGATCATCGAAGTGAAAATCGGCAGTGTTTGGACAGTTAAAATATGCCGTAGCTTCCGCAGTGGGTTTAATAAAAAGGTGTTTAGTTTTGTTTAATCTGTCGAATGGATTTGCTTTTATAATTGAGTCATCACATCTGGGAATTCGATGCAGTCAACTGCCGAGCGGACGATTAGTCTTGAAAAGACTGAGTTGTGGGTGTTTTTGACCTTGTTTCATAAATTGTAATTTTATATAACAACAATGCGCATCATTATTCATGATTTGTGTTTCCAGAACTGTGGTCTCTTTTGTGGGCACGCGATGAACACTGTCATTTCCGTCCGACCAGCTAACTCGATAGTGATCACGTTGTTAGAAAACGCTATTAATCTGGTGGGTCTTCAGCTTTAATGCTACTGATTGTGTTGGTCCGAATCGTGTCAGAATGAGAACAACAATATACTCACGCGATGTGATCGCTATCGTAGCTTTAAATCGCTTTCTATGCTGCTTCTGAATGTGACCTGGGCAATTATGGGTGCACCTACCATTTGATGTAATAGATGTCACTTGACATTTGAGAGTGCGTTTAATTAATAAATAAAAAGTGACACGTTTAGTTTCTTGTTTGTTACAAAGGTCACAATTGGACGATGGGTTCTCAGAACCAATCAGCAATAAGGTCAGGGTTCATGTTCTGAATACAGTTTATTTCACATTTAATTACGACCTGCCTACCGATGTAATTATTATCATTAAGCTGGCGACATCTGCCTTCGGGATTGAGCCCATTAGACGTGCGTCATTGTCCTTATTTCTCGTGCGTTCGTCATGATTATCCGCCATTTGGGTTATAAACAATTGAATGCTGCGGACTGTCTTTCAGGGAACTCAAATGATGTAGCGGTATTTGTAATGTATAATGACATATCTAAAGTCTGACAGTGATATACTTGTTCTTTAGGTGATATGCCAATATCAACACTCAGCTGCAGAAATGAGTACCTGACTATAGTATAGACATAATTGCAGCATATGGCTGGATGCTTCACAGAGAAGTTGAGATGGCGTCTGATTGAACAGGTCTGCCAGGGAAGTAAAGTGTAAAGCGCTTTAAGCAATCCTGAGGATTGGATACTGCGCTACATAAGAACTTACCTTTACCTTTTGTTTTTACAAATAGTGGACTATTTCTCTCGTTAGATTGTAACAGTGGTGGATAGATGCAGACGTGCGTTCTTGCATTTGTTGTTTGTAAATACCGAACATTTGGAGTAGTTGATGCAAGCTAAAGAGATCAACACAATGTTTGTATATAGGCATCATAGGGGATTGAGGAGCAGTCATGATCCGAGACAGTAGATGTTACTCCAGTTCATTCAGCTATATGCATGAGTATCTGGCTATGAACCCTGGTGGATATTTAAGTACGCCTTGTAGTAATTGCATGGTGCCTGAAATCTGTACAGAGAAGTCGAGATGGTATTCGACTTGACATGTCTGGCAGGGAGAAAAGGGTAGACCCCGATGAGCAGTCCTATTACCGTATATGAGAATTTACATTCATTTTACTTTGTGTTTATCAGAAGAGTGGCGGATGGTGGATGGAAATGTACATCGAGTTGGGGCCATAAAGTGCATTTAGCTACTTACTCGTTGTCATGGTGTCATTCAGTAGGAAGACCAACAGAATATACTCCCAAATATATATTGTATGTAGAAATGTTGCAGTGGTACCGGTGATTAAAGATAAACGACAAGACGTTGTGGAGAATTGACAGGAGCTGTTCCGGAACTGTAGGTTGGTTGTGGGCCCGCAGACGACAGATGTGACGAGGTTTCACATAAGTAAGAGGAACTGGACGTCTGGCTGGAGGGAAGGAAAACAAGCCAATGGATGTTTGTTCTTCTTGGAGGATTTTCCATCGATGACATTGTGAATTCATCGGCATTATATTCTATATATATATATATATATATATATATATATATATATATATATATATATATATATATATATATATATATATATATATATATATATATATATATATAAGAGAGAGAGAGAGAGAGAGAGAGAGAGAGAGAGAGAGAGAGAGAGAGAGAGAGAGAGAGAGAGAGATGGCAAGGATAGAGGATATAAGCAGAAACAAATTCGCAAAGGAAGGAGGCGGTGATAATCATGGCTGACCGAAAGTGGTACATTTTATAAAGGTTACCTTCTTGACCGTATCAATATATCGCCGGCATGTCTGTATATGGCTCGCAGACAGTGGCGCCGACAGACGAAGGCGGACAACAACAGAAGCTGCATGTTATCGAGAATAATTGGGTTCGGAGAATTTCAAGAACAAAGGGGGTGGATAGACGCAGAATGAATGACCCCTGGGAAGGGATCGCGATGCCGGGCAGCTTCACGGGAAGATGGGTGAGAGGCCAGATGACGTGGGCAGAGCGGTTGATAAGAATGGATGTTGACAGGCCGCAGAGGGGAACAGAGGCGGAGAAACGTCAATTACGGCCGCAGGAAACGAACAAGATCACAGCTGAGATTGGAGATGTGTGTAAAGAGAGAGTTGGGAAGTCGGAAGAAGAAGAACGTTTCGGGAACGGGGCTGCTAATAGGAACCAGTTGGAGCAAGGGCAAATGTGCACAACAATACCCTACTTAACCCCCTTCCAGTTCTAGGGAACAAGTAGGCGTTTACAGCTGTGTCTAGTGCATCTACAGCCAGTGACAATTGTCCATATTCAAGGACACTTCATCGCATTCCTTTTTTCGTCACCGACAAACCCCGCGCGCGTTCTTTGAACCTAATTGCTAATTTGCGCCACCTGGCGACGCGGTCGCTTCCTGTCGTTTATTTGATCATATCGCGAACGACGCAACTCAACAATATCGTATAACCAGGTGGGACATATAAATAGTTGTCGATTTGGCTGTTAGACAAACGATCAGCGGCGTCCTCGGGCAGGACACGGTATTCGAGGTCCCCTCTACGCGGCATCCCCCCTCGGCACCTCCCGAGCGAGCCGACTTTTTGCCGGTTGCACGTCTCGGGTTGTGAAGAAAAAAACGCTGACATGTCGTTAGCACAAATAAACATGCGATGTAACAGAAGGTTTGAACCCGGGACGCGCTGGCAGGACGGCTGGGAGCGATCCCCGAGCCTCGCTATACTTCCATTGATTCCACGTGCGGAGGAATCCAAGTGCCCGCAACGCACGCACAGACGAGACGGCTGGCCCGCGGCCAAAGGGGCGAGTACAGTCGGTTGTTCCGTAACACCGGCGAAGTGCAGCGGACGGCAAGGAGCGCTTCCAATGTGTCCCCCGTGACAAGTGCTTATGTGTTCTTTCGACACGATTTTTTTTCATCGAAGCTGTCGAAGGTATTTATCATTAAAACACCACCAGTGCACACTTGGGTGTATGTTTATTTTAAGAATAGTGACTGCAGTAGCACCTATATTAAAATTCCAATTATATGTTTAATATGCTCCAGAACCCGTGGGGACTTGTGAGTTAAACCCTCCGACATGGTTTATACAGGGACTAGAGATAGAATTAGCATGCCAGTATTTCGAACGCAATTTGAGGGTTTAGGAGATCTTAAAAGAGGGTCTCGTGGATATGCACACTGCAGGTTTTTCGAGAAAGTCAATGCATATTTTGCAAGCCTTAAGTAGGAATTTAAATTGATGTCTCAAGAGGTAAAAAAAAAATTGGAACGTTGTCGAGAGAAACACCCCCACCCCCGCCATCCCGTCTTCTGACGATGTCATGGTCGGAGACGCCGTAAAAGCATAATTTGCTGAAGCTGCGCTTCAGACTAGCACAAATGTTGACAGAAATGTGTGATATAAAAGGAAGAAGTATATACATAAAACAGTGCTATTTTTTCTTGGATGGCTCCTGTGATAGCGATCAGCTTTGGTTTTACCGTGGAGTTCCCACCACACAGCAATTTGTTTTGTATTTTGCTGATAATGTTTTTTTTGGGGGGGTAAAATGTGCATCTTAGTAATTGTATGTATATCTGTGATATTTGTTTGTTATTGGAATAAATAAAATGCGTCCTTGTCCTTATCAACAATACGGTGATATGATATGACTTTATAGTCATTATAATTAGAGATTAATTGCAGTGTTACATAAGATGTCACTGCTGGTTTCGCTTTTTAAACAATGTTAACTGTGAAATCACCCACAAAATAAACCGTCTGTTGTTTACGACCCATCGCCGCTGGGAGACTACTGCGTGCGGCATCAAAGGCACGCGGTTAAGCAAACGTTGCAAATAAACGCACTAAGTAATCAGATGATACGGAATGGAACTGCCTTCGCCGCATATTTGCTAGGTGTGTCAACTGCAACACTAATGCGCAGATTCTGTTGCACCAATAACATCGTTATCTTCATATGCAGGCAATCATTCCTCCAGTAGTAACGGCCGATGTCTACTTTCGGGTGATCACGCGAAATATAATATGTACCTCAAATTAAGTGCAGTATCAAATACTTAAATAATTTATTTAAATTTATTATACTTCGCATCGATAAAGCATGACATGTTGTGTTTAAATTATTTCAACATTAAGACAATTTTAAGGAAACACCACTTCCGGCAGTTTGTCTATATTTTAAGGAAACACCACTTCCGGCAGTTTGTCTATATACGCACCACAGGTACCCGATATCTTCGCCGATGAAAGTTAATGTGGCGAATGAAGACGTACTGGATACCGCGGCTGAGCAAGTACAAGTCTGCAACCAGTCGTTGTTCACCTTTGACCGCTGTGCCTTTTCATGTGTCATCTTCTTGGTAGCCCGGAGAACTTCCTTGCTCTTGGTGTACTTAGACCTACTTCTGGGAGGGCAACACGCGTACCCCGTTAGTAACACGACGCCCTGCCAGGGACTATTACAGTGAACGGACCTGGATACCGACTACTGTCCACCACTCCACGACCATCTACGCTGTTGTGGATTCACGTTACCATGACCATTACAACGTAATCCCGAAATTTGTGACGTCAAAAGATCGTCAAAGATGCGTGAAGTCTACTATTTATAATATTTATATGAACCATGCTGGTGCTCTGTATGTTAGAGTTCAAGCAAACTGACAATTAGTAATTACAACAAATATCTGCACGTCAGTGGTTAACTTGAAAAGCGATCAAAACTGGAAGATTGTAATATTGCCCATGGCGAAGTAAATTAACTATTACTCACATAGTTATGATGTCATTTATGACACACCAGGTTCCTAGTTTTGTGTGACAAGTATACAAATACGCCGGCTCGTTTAATCTATTATCTTATTCCCTTCGAATGAGAACTGTCTTTGTACACAAACATGTCTGATAATACCATAAAATGCACATGCGTAGGCAAGTTATATAATATAATAAATATAATGTAATTATATTATATATGCGCAACACATGGTTTTACTGGGGGACGTGTAGAACCAAGTATACTAAAATTTGCAGTTCGGAGAGTATAAGCGTGGAAACTCGTATTCACTCGTACTCAACTTGCCTATTATATGAAAATGGCGCTACGCATACAATTGAATTATTATGGTTTCAACAAGGTGCTTAGTTGTTGTTATACATGATTAGTTTTTATCAACATATTTAGGGGCACATACCTAAACATAACTTGTGTTTCCCTTTAGGATCCAGGGATTTGGGAAATACAGTTACGGCAGCGCGGCGAAAATAAATGTCAACCGCACACATCGCCCACCCGACTATCGGTGTCACGGTGAAACAGCGCGACAACGGAGTCGTGCTGAAGTCCCGACCCAAACCACCGAATATCTTAATTTTGTTCGGCCGCCAGTGGACGTTTATGCATTTATGACGAACTTCAAGGGATGAAATTGGAGATTTGATTTATTATCCCTCACTAGAGGCCCAGACTCTATGCTTGCCCATGTACACCAATACATAACGCTACGTACAACACAAAATATATACGTCTTGGTGGACCGCGAACTAAACCGGCCACCTCAAACAGCCATCGAATTCATGAGGAGATTCGACGCCAGCGTTGCGCCAAAAAGCGATTCAGTGTTTACTCGTTGCGACGTCGTGTCTCGTCGAGGCAATTACATCGAGTTTTTTCCTACGCAACGCAGTAATTATTTAGGATTCTCTTGTTTTGACGCCGAGAAGTTCATTTAAAAATCGGATTGATAAGAGTGTTTACGCCGTCTGAAATTACGTATAAATGCAGTCACAGACGACGACATGGTCCGTGGCAATTGACGAGTTTAATATGACAAACTGTCTCGATTTGTTGACTGTTAAAACGACAACATGAAAAATGATTACAGACATAAACCCTTATGTGTGTAATGACATGGGCATAATTTCTCCCGCGCATAGCTCCTTGTGGACCACTATTAATAGACAAACCCCATATCAAAAAAGTTTTACTTTGTCAGAATATAGACAAAAATGATATATTACAGTAATCCAGTGAAGGATTTTGTCACGCGTAGCAGATTATCTCAATGAGAGGTCATGTCCGTGGGGGTTTTCTCCAGAGGGTTCATGGTCTCCATTCGTATTTCTGACAAGCTGTCCAGATCTTACAGTAATATTAAGTGGCTTAGCAAAATTTATGGGATACTGGAAGCTAATTCGCCACGCCACCCCCTGAAGATTTTTCCAGTCGTATAGAGACATCGATAAAACATCACACTAGCATCTTTATACGGTCACAGCACACGCTAGCACGTACTGAATCACAAGAACCTTAACACTGGAATAGCTGTTCATTGACACACAGGCACACATAACTCAGCTTACCACAAAGACTCGTTTTCCTTTTTGCCATATTCCAATAACCGAGGGCTAAATTAAAGCTTCCAAATTGTTCTGTGACGGATATTATTCGGTGAACGAGATTAAGCAACGAAAATAATAATATACTCATACTGTGAAAGCAGTGTTTTTGTTTCGATGTCATACATGCATGTACGCTCGCACGCATGGACGCACACACACGCACGCCCATATGCATAAACATACGCACGCACACACTCACTGTCACATACATATACATTAAAATATCCACATCAACAATCTTATTAAATAAGTCAAATAATATGCATAAATCACAGAAATATAAACATTTATTCTATAGTTAAGCATTATAAAAGGTAATACGATTTATGTGATTGTGTATCAAATTTGCATATTTTGAACGATCAATCCTACAAATAGCAGCATCAAGCTAAATAGTTTATATGTATTGTTCCACTTTGTTATTCTTATGAAACGTTTACAAATTTAAACCTTTGGGAGAATTGGAGAGAGAGAGGGGGGGAGAGAAAGAGAGAGAGAGAGAGAGAGAGAGAGAGAGAAAGAGAGAGAGAGAGAGAGAGAGAGAGAAAGACAGAGAGAGAAAGAGAGAAAGAGAGAAAGAGATAAAGAGAGAAAGAGAGAAAGAGAGAAAGAGAAAGATCGAGAGAGAGAGAGAGATACAAACATTAAAATGGAGAACTAATCCGTGTCCCTCCTTTAGGATACGCGCAAATTCTGATCAAATCAATGATAGTGGATACATTAACTGAGATTCACATGTTAGATCAAACATTCCCTGCAGCTATCAACGACGTCACTGTGACGTCATCCGAGGTCATCGACGATCGCGTCTGTGACGTCAAAAGGCAGCAGCGCTCTCTAATCTCCGATTAACTCATCTCATCAGTTCTACGGACAAGCGGAAAAGAAAATATGCCCATACATCACAACGCCAATATATCGCATTGATCAATGGCTGTCCTGGAACGAGTCGTCCTTTGAGACTTCAAACATTGACAGCCTGCAAAGTGTAGTAGTTTCCCATCAAACGAGCAGTACTTCGCGGTTTGGTATTGAATATAAGTACAAAGCGTCACTGTATAATACTCCTTGTATACAATACAATACAATACAATACAATACAATACAATACAATACAATACAATACAATACAATACAATACAATACAATACAATACAATACAATACAATACAATACAATACAATACAATACAATACAATACAATACAATACAATACAATACAATACAATACAATACAATACAATACAATACAATACAATACAATACAATACAATACAATAAAACTTTATTGTCCCGAACCGGGAAATTCATTTTGCAGCGTTCGTCGTCATAAAAATATAAAATACAGAGTAGAGAAATAAAAAAAATGCTAATAAATTCATTATTAAAACAGTAAGTGAACATCAATCATAATAAAATACAAGATAAATTCTATAATATAATTTTAAAATTAAAGTTAAATTGTAATTGTGGTCTTCCTTTTACAAATAAAAAAATAAAATACAACATACACACATAACGCCAGAGGTGATTATCGTTTTGAATTTAGGAGTCGTACTGACATTGGGATGAATGAATCTCGCTTTCTGTTTGTTTTGGATGTTATTGTTCTGAACCTTCTGGACGAGGGCAGAAGGACGTACTCGTTATATAGGATGTGTGTGCTGTCGTTAATTATTTTATTGGCTTTACGGAGAACCTGCTTTTCGTACAAAGCAGTGACAGAGGTTTGTTTGAGGCCGGTTATTTTGCTACTAATATTTACAACGCGCTGCAATTTATTCTTGTCTTTCTGGCTAACGTTCCCAAACCAACATATAAAAGAAAATGTCAAAACACTCTGTATACAAGATTTGTAAAACATGGATAAAATGGTGTTATCAATATTAAAGGATCGAAGTTTTCTAAGGCAGTAAAGACGCTGCTGGCATTTCTTGTACGTGACACTGCAGTGGCGGTCCCATTTCAACTTATTGTCAATTGTTGTGCCGAGGTATTTATACTCGTCAACTACCTCTACCTTGTTATCGTGGATGACAGTATCAGACTGGGATGGAGGGTATTTCCTAAAATCAATGCACATGTCTTTGGTTTTTGTTGCATTCAGACACAAATACGATCTATCACACCATGCAACAAAGTCGTTTAACACAGGACCATGGCCAACTTCATCGTTAGACAACAGACTGAGTAAAGCTGTATCATCTGAGAATTTAATAAAGTACCTATTCGGACGGATGCTCCTGCAGTCATTTGTGTATAAAATGAATAAAAGAGGGGATAAGACACATCCTTGGTGTGAGCCAGTGGAAACAACCTTCACGCTAGAAGTTGTGTTATTCACTCGAACCTGTTGGGGTCTCCCCACCAAAACAAATCAAGCACCCATAGCGCCAATTCAGATTCAAGCTTAAATTCGGAAATTAATTTCTTAAACAACAAGTGAGGCTGCAGCGTATTGAAGGCAGAACTCATATCCAGATAGAGAACTCTGGCATGGGTTTTGGCGTCCTCAAGATGACAAAGTACATAATTTATTAGAGTAGCGACTGCTGTATATACAGTTATACACTATACACACCATGCGTCGTTTTCCAAACATTTACACGCACAGCAGGTATCTTGTTCCAAGCATTTGTTCCATTGACAGTTATCTTGTTTTAATCAGTTACACAGTCAGCAGGAAACCTGTTCAAGTCACGTACGCAGTGACCGTTCCAACTAGGAATACGTGACTATTGCTTAGGGTGTTGTAATTACTTGTATCTGTCCAGTCTAGTGCAGACGACGGCATCACACGTTGGTAATACAAGGCGGAGAGCGACACGCGGACTATATACAGTGTCTTGGTATCCCTGCACAAATACAACGCGCCAGCAAACCGCCATAGCACGGCTAAAGGTCAGCGCGCAGACAAACACACGGACGCTGTCCTAGGGAAACGAAATCGGAGAGATGTTTTGGTCTGATGGAACAGAGCGTAGCGTATGAAGTCGTCTGTAGACCTTTTTATATGTCGCCGCCTGCTGCACCTGCCTGTCTGGCCTGTGATACACTGTCTAGACGCGTAATACACGTACACAAGGACAACTACGAAGTACTTGTACTTTAATATGCCGTCGGCGTGACATTAATTTGGGTAGTGGAGAGAAGTTTTAGCACCCCTCCGCTGTTGGGCGGAAAACGGTGGGGTGTCCATGTTTTGTGGTGAAGGTGAAAAAAACAATTTTCGCCTCTCTCCCCGTCGTCGGACATGACATGGGGATGTTGTTGGGATGTTAGGGGGTGCTGTTGGGTTGTTGGGATTGAGGTTAGGGTGTTTGGGGTGTTGTTATGGTGTTGTGGTTGATGTTAGAGTGTTGGGGTGTTGTGGTTGATGTTAGGGTGTGTTAGGGTGTTTGGGCTATATATGTTAGGGTGTTGTTCGGGTGATGGAGGTGTTGTTATTGTCGTTACTGAATTTTCGTCTCCGCGCTGGCGTTGTTAAAACATATCTGAGCCCCTTCAGGGTTTCAGGAAACCTCGACAGGTGTCACCCACTGCCCACTCCCCAACAACTAAACACCCTCACGCTCCGCAAATATACATATTTGAAAGAAAGCACGCAAAAAATACTGGCGGTCTAACCTTGTCACCAGCCACCATCATAAATGTTGGTACTAATCTCCTCAGTCACAAAGCCCCTCCCGGTTTCGATGCCTACATGTGCTCTGCATGGTTGTCTTTTGTTGTCAAACATTGGGATTTGTAGAACAAAACAAACACAGGAATAGGCGAATGAACCGCGGCACCCAGGATGAGATGCACTTACAGAGACCCAAGGTTAGCGTATTCGAATAAAGATTGACCACCTGCAGAGTGGAAGGTCAACAAGCCCATTCGTAAAGGTCTAACCATGGCGTCGGTGGTCGCTCAACTACACCGGTTGGCGTGGACCTCTTTCCTGCAAGGTGTCGATAACTGTAGCCACCAGGCTTCTCTTGATCTCTCACTGACGCGGGCGCTGTTCCTGCCACGGCGGTTTTACCTAAAGAGGTTACTTCTCCTACAGATAAATTGCCCACCGTGGCAAATGAGCGTCATTTGGCCCGTACAATGAGGTACCACAACTAGGGTCTGTGTGCCGTCTTTTACGTATTCTTGACGTGTGTAAAATGCGGCACTGTTTTCCAAACATTTTGTGGAACGCTTGTTTAAATCATCCTACAATCAGCTGTTGAACTCGCATGACTCCGAAGCCTCACACATAACTAAATATGGATACAGTCTGACATGTCCGTCAATGTAAAGGTATAATATGTACATTAATGAACATTTACAACCGATGGAACGTCGACTGGTGGCCCGACGACAGGTTTGCTTGCTCGATACCGGAAAGGATGTTTAAAATCATCTATAGCTCACCGTATGCATCACACGAGAGTACTACGTCTTCAGACATAGTTAAATATTGATATCGTATAACATGTCCGCCAATATGAAAGCATAATATATACATTAATGTACATTTACAGTCGATGAAACGTCGCGGGACGTTCGATTGAATTCAGTGCTAAGATCGCGTTGTTTTGGCTGTTCTGTCTATTGAACATACGGCATGCTGTTCTGTCTATTGACCACGCATACGGCATGCCAACATACAAACTCTCGCTCGCTACGCGCCTGCACGGTAAATAGCTAATTGAGGATGATTTAAACAAGCGTTCAGCAAAACATGCAAATAAATCCACGTTAGTCGCTGGAGGCGCTGAGACGCAACTACGGTCTCAGCGTATAAGCGCCTCTAGCGACTAACGTGGATTTGTGGAAGCCCATTGTTTCCACGTGTGGGGAGGATGGTGTTCGACGGGTCTCACACTCCGCTCTCGGCCTCAGACCGACCTACGGAGGAACAGTCAGCCCTGACCATCCCGTGGCACCCAGCACGAGGCGGGCCGGTTGATGCCTGTTTGACTGTCTAAACAAAGGCGTGGGACGAGTGCCTGGAGATGTACAAAGGCTGCTGTGTGTTTGCTGCCGTCGTCACGGGAAAGACGGTTGCAGCAGCAGAATTTGTTGGCACCTCGAGAGAATGAGTGACGATGTGAATAAAAGGAATCAACTGACCCGCTACGCCATTTTGTTAAATAAGCTTACTGAAACGACTGCTGCAATTATAACGCTGTTGGACAGTCGGGTTTTAAGTATTTCGGGCCCAACATTTGTTTTGTGATAAACACAAAATGCAACGTTGTTAACAACACAAAGTCTATGACCATCATGGAAAAATAGATCCATGCTGCCGTAGAAATACAATAGGTAACTACATACGTAAGTGAATGCTTGACGGAGATCACGCTGATAAAATTATAGTCATAACTATGATCATGACAAACCGTGGACGCTTCAATGGAGCATGGGGTCTTAATGAGCAACTTGATATTGCACTCACAGTCGACTCGGTGACAAACATTACCGCCACACGGCCCTTTGACTGGTGTTAACGCTCCGGGTGCCTGGTCTCGGTCGCCATTACGACGACTCCTCCCGTTACGGATTCTTTACAAATGACGTCGTCTCGCTGCAATCACGACGCCGCCACCACTTTAGACCCCGTCCGCATCCGGGTGACGAGGAGTCGGAATACGCGTAATGGGCGCTTGTGAGCGGTAAGCTTTCCGGCGGCAGAGTGCGCGCAGAAGGACATCAGGCCAAAGATCTGGCGCGCGTGTCTAATGGCAAAGGCAGTCGTAAGATATGCCCTGGTAACGACGAAGTTAATAATATTCGGCTGACAAAACCGTTCTGCGGCGACGAAAGTATTGCCGATTAGTAAACACATTTGCAGCAGGGGATGTACAGGTGTATCGATAGGAGTTCGTTAAATTATAGAACCCATTATTTATGAAGGAATATAACTTGACTAATGCTCCATTGTTATTGACAATATGGTATTGTTATTCCAAGCTTGCGTTTATGTCTGTCGGGAGAGTAGCAGAGTCTGCCAGTTTAAATGACACATGTTGCCCAATTTCTATCTTCCTTAAAAAGTCGGTAGCTATAATTATGTTCTTCATAAAGTAATATGACAAAGCCGGTAGTTGTTCGTGCACCGTGGGAGTTGGTGCTTGGAGCTTTTGCTCTAAGCGGAGACAGTTGTTGGTACATACAAATTATCTAAAACTGCAATTAGCTTAAACAAATCGTGATCTGAAACGAGTGCAAAATATCGGCGACAGACAGATGGAAGAATGGTAAGAAACACATGAAAAAAGTGAGCACATTTAAATAGCCGAAACATGTACAGAGAATGAGTGTATATTGAAAAAATAAGGACACGGAAATAATATGTAAATGATAGGTAAGTTCTTATATAGCGCAGTATTCAGTCCTCAGGACTGCTCAAAGCGGTTTTACACGTTACTTCCCTGACATACCTGTTCAATCAAACACCGTCTCACCTTCTCTGGGAAGCATCCAGCCATATGCTACAATTAATGCGCGAAAGCTGTTCGTACACATATCCACCGCTGTCTGTAGCCAGGTACTCATTTATACAGCTGAGTGAACTGGAGCAATGTAGATTGAAAAAACAAACTTGCCCAAGGCTTTAACACCGCAGCACAGGATTCGAACACGGGTCGTCTTAGTCGAGAGTCCGAAGCCCTACCCTTTAGCCACTGCGCTCTACAATATGCTGATATTACTTGATAGTAGGAAAAGCGGAAAACCAACATTAAGATGGAAAAAACGTAAAATGATAACTGGATGAGGCAGACACAGCAGCTGACAATGTACGAGCACTGCAGAAAACAGAGACACACGGGAAGGGAGTGTGTGAGGCTGACACTGGGCGACCAGGGCACAAAGGAAGTAGATATATCTTTCCCTATTCACAGATGCCGCTGTAGAACTGCTCGTGGAATGGCCTGTCGCATGAACCGACAATCGCGAGTTCGCTGAATTGCGTAGGCCGCGCACAAAGGTTTATGATTGCAATAGTCAATTATCCGCGGGATCGACCTCACGATAAGATATCATGGCTTAAGTAGCACCGCGCAGAATCAATACATTATGCCAATTTGGACGCGATTCGTGCACACGACGAATTAACAAATCGTTATCCTGCGAGAAACAATTAGATTTGAGACTCGCGCCCACACGTTAGTGTCATTGTCTGGCACCTTTGTGACCAGTGTTAGATAGTTATGGTCGGCCATAGGTTTTGAGCTTCGATAGCGAACTTTGATGATGCATCGTATTGTCTTCATTTACTCATTTACAGTTTTAGTCCACCTTTCATCGAATTGCCATTCCAATGTTCTGTCATTCAGTCACCCATTTATTCATTAGTTCATTCTTACTGTAATTTATGCATGTCCGTCCGTATGCATGTCCGTCCGTCCGTCCGTCCGTCCGTCCGTCCGTCCGTCCGTCCGTCCGTCCGTCCGTCCGTCCGTCCGTCCGTCCGTCCGTCCGTCCGTCCGTCCGTCCGCCCGCCCGCCCGCCCGCCCGCCCGCCCGCCCGCCCGCCCGCCCGCCCGCCCGCCCGCCCGCCCGCCCGCCCGCCCGCCCGCCCGCCCGCCCGCCCGCCCGCCCGCCCGCCCGCCCGCCCGCCCGCCCGCCCGCCCGCCCGCCCAACCCTCAAGCAACGTTGACACTTAATACAGCGTGATATTGTCTCTGAATACATCACCTATCAGGCTCGGGAAGGCGGGGGGGGGGGGGGAGTGGGGAGGGGCGGGGGGACGCGTGCCAGGTTATGTCGTCAGGTTACCACCGAAGCATATGCGGAGAGAGAGAGAGAGAGACGCGGGTGTTAATGACGGCCCAAAAAACCCGCCTCATCTCCACTGATATCGGACCGACGTTCTTCCGACCGAGCTGTCGTACGTACGCGCCCACAGCGGGCGGCCTGCGGCGACCTAACCCGCTCGCAGCGCCTCGGTACTCCTCATTTCCTGGTGGAGGTGTTACAATTTCCCACGCCTTCCTCGCGTTCCGTGTGATATCGAGGACGGATTACTCGCTACGCTGAACTGTGATTATTTCCGTGCTCATTGTAGTAACACGCACCGTTTTTACGGTCATTTAACAGCTAATGTGTTCCTTTGGCCCGCGGGCTAGTTTCGTCTGCCCCGTCTATTCACGCCACTGTATGTGCACGGTGGACTGTTGGTTTCCCGTTGAAACTAATGCTGGTAGACCTTCATCAATTTTATAAGGTTAAAAAATATGATTGAACTGTCTTTACATCTAGCAATTTATTTTCAAAAACAAATTAAGATACAGCCAAAGCAAACCGTATGCATTTTTTTTTATAGAAATGATTGGTCCTACTATCATCACTGACACACAAGTACGATGTTATGCAGTGATGGATATTTGTGTGTGTAGTTTCTTCGTGCATTAATCGCAGCGTTGCTGAAAGCTTCCCAAAGCGACTTAGATGGTGTACTATTGAACGGAACCTGGGAGTAACGTATAAAGCTCTTTGAGCAGTTCCTGGGATTGGAACTGCGCTATGTAAGAATTTACCTTTTTACCTTTTATACAGGGCCAACTGTTGATCGCCAACGAGGAGGGTGAACTTATCCACCGCGCAGTTTTCGTATTGCACAAATGTACTCCTACTCTGTTATATATAATAATACTTTTTTTATTATTGAAAAATCCATGATTTGTATTTGTCAAAATAAATCGCAAGTATTTACTTCTGAAATCGAAAGTAATTTAAATACCGAATATGTATTTGTGTATGTTGAGTTCACATTCGTGAACGCGTCATTGGACAGTCACACCGTTCGGTCGCTTACGATACCGACCTCTGACGTCAACACCGCGCGCTAGAGACGATTACATACGCAGTACCTAGAGCACATTCGATGGCTGCGTTTTGTCGAAAATGCAATATTTTGAGTCGTTTCATACCTATGTAGGCTGGAGAGGAATTGCAGCTAAGTACAATGCTGGGAGATTTGACAAGCTTGAAAAGACAGCTAGCTCGGTGGGCACACCTGAGCACTTCCAGTGGGGTCGGTTTCATAGAGCCTGCTTGCGACGTCGTAGCGGGTGATAACTCACCGAAAGCCTAATATGTCGTAAAGTTACGCTAGTTGCATTTCACGAGTCTGCTCCGTAGTTGCTCTTAGGCTGCGCTATGTATTTAGTAGGCGTAACTTTACGCTAGTTGAAATATTTACGTGATGCTCCCCAAGTTCTTTGATGGGCCCGGCACGCCCACTCTCAACTTATAATTTTTAATTGTTACACTGGATATCCTTTACATTCATCATAGCTTGTCATTTGCTATGCGAACGGCAAAGGCTGCAGCTAAAGTAAAAAGGGTGTTTACAGACAGCACAAATACAGGGATTCCCTCCGCGACCTAATTATGTCAATTCTACGTCGATTTATTTACGCGAATGCTAAATTGGTCTCATGAAACTGGTTGTAAGCTACACTGAATAGTCGCTGTTAGCTGCGATCAGTAGACCGCATAATTCCCCGTAAAGTTACGCGGCTTTATGAAACCGGCTGCTGGCTGTCTGTCCTAAAGTGCTCCATGAGACATTTCGCCTTCTGTTTTGCTCTTCGCTGTCCGGTTGCACAATACACATTTTTTTCTCCCAGATACTGGACGGGGCCCTTTGCAGGGCGTTTAAAGTCCAGCGAGAATTACACGGTGCTCGGGTTGTGTACCTTTAAGTATTAGCCACGGTGACTTGTTATTTCCTGTTTGCGATTATAAATAAAGTACACTTGACTTGATTACAGTTTAGTTCGGTGTTACACGATAACTCGATTCCTTTGACATATCTCAGTATTAGGCATTTGGATGGACCATTTTGTCATTCGTGTCGACTGTACATCGATGCGTTTTGAAGCTGCAGCCCAAATAGGCTCAGCCTCAGAACCAGACAACGAGTTCAGATGAGTATGTTCTTCCATCTGTTAAATCAACGACACAAGCGTGTTCATGTTGGTTGCGTTTACAAAATGTCTTAAACTTCAATGGAAATTAATTGTTAGCCAATTATCATGCTTTGTCGTGTCTCATAAAACTGACCAATTAAGGCATTGTTTTAACAATTTAATTTGTTAACTTATTTAGGAATACTTCGGCCGCACATTTGTAAACAAATTGACTCTTAGAAGAGGCGCGCTACCTAGTGTCGCATCACCTTGTGGCTACACACGCGAACGCTAACCGTGCGTAAATCACTACGACTTGATCGATGGTGAATTTAGCGTCATCAACCGGCTAACTGTCCGGCAGATTACCTGAGAGTCGCGCAGTGGTCAGGGCTGAATGGCGCGCAGTGGTCAGGGCTGAATGGCGTGTCCCCGCGTGTACACAGCGTCAGTGACATCGGTGACCGCTTGGCCATTTGTCACGTACAACGGCCGGCAGACAGACAGACAGTCCCTGCTAACGCCGTTGCCACGAGACCGGTGGACTTTGAACTGACTTAATTAAATCAAGCTAACACATGATCTGTTGTTTAGCAAAACCTCCGGCATGCCATCAAAATGGATGCCGATATTGTGGTGTTTTTATTCCGCCGTATTTTGTTGAAATTCATACATCAGAAGCATTTCTTTGTGACAAAACGTAAGGCAACGTTTGCAAGGTGAAAACTGTCGCGGTTATATTTTATCCAGATGCCAACTTAATTTACACTATAATTGTTATCAGCATTTTAAAATAGTTAAAACAAACTACAGTAGATTCTACAATCAACACTTTCACGCCAGTGGCTAATCCGGAATGCTGTCTAATAGTCCAAGATTCGAGAAAAAATATCCGATATCATGGATACAGATATTTTGCCCAATACTGACAAAATAAACGTCAAGCTGTGGCGTCGGTTATGTTGCGCCTTGGTCCTAGTTTTCGTTTACTAGTTTCTTTTGTTCGACCCCCTCAATTCATAAGTCAAGTTACATGTTTATAACCAACTATCATAATGCCATGTCGAAATTATGCAATATTCCGAAATAACAATTGTATTGTTTCATAGTTTTTGCTGGACATATCTCTTAAATATCATTAACTTGACTAACTATCTAGGTGAATACTTGCAAAAAATACTACCGATGTGTTTGAAACATGTGCTTTGGTTAGTTTGCGATTTAGTAAAACCTTTTTGTTAAGAGTGTGTATAGCAGCAGAAACAGGGTGCTGCTGCTGCTGCTGCTGCTGTTGTTGCTGCTGCTGCTGCTGCTGCTGCTGCTGCTGCTGCTGCTGCTGCTGCTGCTGCTGATGATGATGATGCAGTAGTAACAGTAATAACAACAACAACATCAACAACAAAATAAATATGTAAAGTCATAAAATTATAAATATATTAATATAATACATTATTGGTAGCTAAGTCACGCGTTACTGCGTGCAATTCCCGCTTATAACATAACCGTTATTTACACTGAAATTGATGGATTATAAGCCTAAATCAAATCGAGCGAGATGACGAATATTGACTAAAGCTTCTAATCTTAACGTAATTAACTCATCGTTAATCTTAATCCGTGTGCATTATTACTTTCACTCTTGGTGCATCTACGTAAGCTCAGTTAAACGGTCCGTGTCTGAAGAACAATACAACTGAACCGTTCAAATCAATACTTTTCCTATCGCGAATACCACATGTATCTGTACACCAGCCAGGTGGCGCGGTTGTAGTGGTTCAGACAAAATGGCTGGCCCAGCTTAATAAGCCATTTTAAAATAGAACAGTAGATCTTATAACCGCTATTACATTTTTCTTTTCTAGTTTACTGTTTTGGCTGTCTGCTAGGGTGGACATATCTCAAAACAGGACGGGAACAAATTGGACAATGTCATAGGGAAGCCGGGAAATAGCATAACAACTGCCCAGGTTTGACACTCTACGACGGACGACTGGCAAACACGCTGACGTACTTCATAACAAAACCCAACGAAGACGAAGTTTGAAGAGAAACATTGAACAACTGCGCGAACGAAGGCTGAAACGAGAGGTTACGCCGGTTTTTTAATATTGCTTTCTGCGATCAGCGGTTTTAATCAGAATAGGGGAATAACGTAGTCTGAGAATAGAAACATACGTGGATGTTGTTACTGTGATACTTGTGTGTGATGTTAATGTGACATTTACTCTTGGATGTCTATATTTGCACTTGCATTGCATAGGGGAAAATACTATTTACCTGCAAGGATCAATATAGTATTCTTAATCTTATCTTTATGTCAAACTTGTTCCTGTTTATTACGTGCATTCTGTTATCGCCTACGGTATACAGACAGCGAGCGCCACAACGCAGTGGCGTCCTCTGGAGGTAGGTTATGCCTCACTATTTCCACGATTCTCCGCAAGGTTGAGAAGCATAAATTCGCTAAATTTATGGTTATAAATGACTACATTTGCGTTTTTAAATATATCATTATTCGACACATAGAAGCATGAGATTGTCTTGCATTGTGTAAGATTCTTCTTTCTACTCCTTTATAATGGTTCTGTATTAGAAATTTGCCAAAGTAAAACAGCTTTGTAGTGCATCGTCTTCGCGTCAAACTTGTCCAGTGAACTAGACAATGTGGAACGTTCTCGTTGTTGGCGTTCCTTCTCATGGGTGGCAGCTTTATATAGGACTTCCTAATGTTTAGTACACGTTGCTAATTGACTCTTATCTTCACTGCAGCAGATGTCCGAAAATGAATGTTAGGACACAAAGCAGAACTCCAAACACAGGATTTTGCATCTGAGCAAGTGGCGAATTCCTTGGAAAAGGCTCGACCAATAAACACCACGACCGGACAGAACACGAGTTACTGTTTTGTTTTTATAAAGTACAGTTCTTAATATGGGTCTTGCAGGCAAGTCGAGATTGTCCTGAGGGCCAGTCTTTACGAAGCGCAGACCTAGACTCTAGAGCGGTGGCCCATCAATCGCGTCTTCGCGCAATAAATGTAGTGTTGCTGAATGCTTTGCAGATAAGTCGCTGAGATTGGCTTCGCTTTAAAATAGTTTTAAGCGAAGACAATCAATAGTAAACTAAAAAGTCCTTTGAACAATACCAATCACTGGATACTACATTAACATAAGAACTTACGTTTTAATGGGATTCCCGTTAGGATTCCAGTAAAGACAGGGTGATGTCATTAGTCCGATTACATAACCACCGTCGCTAATTGTATCATTTCTAACTATAAAAATTACCAGTACACTTCTCTAACCAAAATAATTAACAAATCACAGACTGGGTATATTTAGCCTGCTATCAATGCCCATAACCCTTAAAGCACATACCTAACCGTAACCATAGAAATGTGCTAATACTTGGTACAACATCGGCGTGTGAAGCAAGTGAAAACCTTAAATGGAACAAAACGCGTCAATCCCAAGCAACATATATTCTAAAATTAGTACATGAGAAACACGAATGAAAGAAACCTAGCTAAAGGTAAGTTATTATATAGCGCAGTATCCGATCAAGCAGGATTGCTCAAAACGCTATACATTTTACTCCCTGTTCAAACGAACACCATCTCGACTTCTCTGGAAAGCTTCCGGCCATGCTATACTTAATGCGCGAAAAACTGTTCGTACATAAATATCGACCAATGTGTATAGCCATGCGGGTGTGGAACTGGAGCAATGCGTCATGAAAAGGATTTGGCACGGCAACGTAGGATTTGAACCCGGGTCCGCGAGTCCGAAGATCTAACACTGCGCCACGACACTGTGGCCTCCGTGTGGGCCCAGAGAGTTTGGAGGTCTTGAGTTAGCCTGTGGAAGACTGACAGCTCTACACGTTTAATGCCTTTCAAGTATCGACAAGATTGGATTCCAACACCAGCACCTATCTGATATTTGTAGTTTCCCACACGTGAGGTCGTTTTAAGTTGACTACAGTTTGTTTTAGTTACAAATGCCACGTTCCAGAAGCACGTGGCACTATCGACCGTGCCACTGTTGACAAGCGCAACTTGGTAGACAAGCTTGGGTGAATCCGTTGCCACAGCGCCCGGGACAACTTGAGTCACTCTCAGCAAACTGCACTGTCAGTTTCCGCGTGACCAAGATACTTGGCTCATGTCTGTCACCGATAGCACGGACATGCAATTGAGCGAGTTGGGATCCTCCTTGTTACCTTGCCTTGCCTATCCCGTAGTCTCAGTGGACCGTTGGGGCACCACAGATGACTTGGCAACCAGCTCCCTCCACTCCTCTCGTCTCTCGGCTTTCCTCATGGCGGCGCCCAGTGTCAAGCCCGTCCATTCCGGGATGTTGTCTTCCCATCTCTTTCTCTGCCTGCCTCGTCTTCTCCCTCCTTGGACCGTACCTTGCATGACCGTCTTGGCAAGCCCTGTTGATCTTGTAATGTGGCCGTACCATCTCAGTTTTCGTTGTTTAACTGTGGTCAGGAGGTCTTCGTGCGGTCCAATGGCTTGACGGGTTCTGTTTCGGACCTCTTCGTTGGTGATGTGTTCTCTGTACGTGATGCCGAGGAGTTTTCTGAGGCATCTCATCTCCATGGCCTGTATCCTTTTCTCGGTTTCTGCTGTTAATGTCCAAGACTCACAGGCGTACAGGAATATGGACATGACTAGGGAGCGCATCAGTCTGATCTTTGAGCTGAGCGCTATATTCCTGTCATTCCAAATGGTCTTGAGTTTGGCGAGTGCTGCTGTGGCCTGGGCGATCCTGGCGAGAATTTCAGGTTTAGATCCTTCATCTGTAATGATTGCTCCCAGATATTTGAATCGGTTGACGCAATCTAGTTTCTCGCCGTTGACCCTGATGTCAGTGCTGAAGCCATTGGTGTTGTTGGTCATCAGTTTGGTCTTTTCTGCATTGATCTGCATGCCGAAGGCTGTAGAAGTCTTATAAATGCGCTCCACCAATTCAGCTAGCTCGTCTTCCCTTCCTGCCAGGCCGTCTATGTCGTCGGCAAAACGCAAGTTTGTGATATTTCTGCCACCAATGCTGACTGTCCCTTCATGGTCATTCAGTGCGTCAGTCATAATTCTCTCCAAGAAGATGTTGAAGAGGGTGGGGGAGAGCACACAGCCTTGTCTTACTCCGACGGTAGTTCTGAACCAGTCCCCTATGCTGTTGTTAAGGTAGACTGCGCTGGTGGCCTTTTCATAGAGGTTCTGTATCATTCTGATCAGGTTGGCGTTGATGTTGAAATGCTTCATGGTGGCCCATAGTGCTGCATGCCATACCCTGTCGAATGCCTTCTTGAAGTCAATGAAGACGTGATAGAGGTCTTGCTGGTGTTGGAGGTACTTCTCGCACAATACCCTAAGGTTGAAGATCTGCTCTGTTGTGCTGCGTCCTGGTCTGAAGCCAGCTTGTTCCTCGGCAATGATCTTTTCCGCTTGCGGCTTCAGTCGGTTCAGCAAGATTTTCAGCATAACTTTGCTCGGGTGGCTGATGAGGCTGATGGTACGATAATTCTGGCATAGCTGTAGGTTGCCTTTCTTGGGGAGGGTGATGATGAGAGATTGGGTCCACGGCTTGTTACACTTGTCCTCTACTCTGGAGAGAACACGTGTCATGGCCTACAACTGACATCCCGTGGATCGTTGTTACGTTGCATCAAAATGTCGTATGGCCAAGTGGTTAGGGCGGGCAAATGTATGGAGATCAAGCTAACTGTGGTCCTTTTGTTGTATTTTGGCTTTCATTGCCTCCACGACCTCTATATCGGGTGGTAGAACAGGATATATCGGTCTACCCCCACCGGCTCCTCCCGAGTCTCCTAGCCGACCTTCCATCTGACCTGCTCCAAGTCATCTAGTACTCGGGTCAATGTCCGATAGCTGTTTGTTAAGTTCGACCCACATAGTCCGGTCCATTTCGACCAGCGATGCAGACAAGGCTCCGTACTGCGGCACATGCTCTTCAAGATCTGAAGAACGCGGCGCTAATCATCGACCTCAGAGTCACGACAATCATTCGACTTAATAAATTTGTTGGAATTGGTCCATTTTGCTGACACGATCAAAGAAAGCGTCTGAGACCGCGCGGAATACAGAATGGCTGTCCAAAGGACTTTATTCTTCAGCTAACAGTTCATTCGAACACCGTGCATCTCGATTACTCTAGGGAATATTCAGCCACGCTGCAATTACTTCGCAAACACGAGTCTGCCATTGTTAAAGCCATTTTATACAGCGGAGTGAACACATACAACACGGGGTGAACAACCTGCGCGCAATTCGAAAGGCAGCAGGAGATTTCGAACTCAGGTTTGTTCGCGTGATTGTTATATGATATTCCAACCTTCACACTATCGCCTCTCACCGCTGTAGCTCAGCACACTTCAGCACGACGCACCACGTAATACCCGACGTCCTAAGCTGGCATCCACGTAAGCCAAGGCTGTTTGCCATGCAAACTAGCCCTGGCAGATCCCCTGTGAGATATGCTTGAAATAGCTCAGTCGAAGTAGTTTATTGACTTCGTCAATTGTGACTGACCATTTCGTTCGGGAGGAGAGCACAAATACCCACCCCAATTTGAAGACGGACAACAAATTCTGGGAATTCCAGCTTATTGCACGAACAGCTGAACAGTTGTGTGTATTCGAATATTTGCTTTTAAATCCCAAACGTTGCATGGGACACGTGCGACTGAAATCATCACAAAAGAGTATATCACATGACCGCAGGCCAATTACACACCTCATGAGCGACTTCACTGGCTTTATTTAAGAGGAGGTTTGCACAGGGACGTACTAGGGGATTGATGGCTGGTACCGATGCATTCAGCAGCAGCGACCACTGGCGCGTGCGAATTGAGCAATTCAACTAATTGCGCCTAATGCCTCGTAGGAATGTCTCTCTTATTATTTTACGTGTACTTTTTGAGTATCTTTCGTATATCTCTCGGAGTGTAAGTGTACCTGTTCTCAATAGCGGATCGATTGTGCTGAACACCAATCTTCTCTTATTGTGAAATTTAAGCTTAACTTAATGATTCTATAAATATAATTTTAAACATAATGTTTAATATAACTGTTAATAAATATTTATTTATTTGGACACATTCAATATAATAAAATGTTAAGTATAATTCAATTGTAAATTTCATTCTAAATGACATTTTCGACTTCTTATCATATTTATTTATTTGTTTACTAACTTAAAATTATATTTTTAGAAGATTATTAAGAACATTAAAGGATATTATATATATATATATATATATATATATATATATATATATATATATATATATATATATATATATATATATATATAATTATATATATATATAATATTTATTTATAAACTGGCTTTACATAATTGTTTTTAAATGGATTATCTATTTTTAAATATATCTGATATATGTTATATATTTATTAGATCAAAATAATATCTTTTTTATCATTTTAACGAACAAAATGATGTACACTGTATATTATATATTTATTTGCCATATTTCATTTTATTTCTATATAATATTTATATTATATAAGCACTATGTGAGTCAACGCCAGACTACATTCCAATTTAACATGTAATGCATGACCCATTGCATGTTGAAAATGGCAATAAAGCTTTATTATATGTTGAAAGAGAATGTTCTACCACCCGGTCTCTGTTGGCCTCTGTGTCCTCGTGGTCTGATTGCTGCCGTATATCCTGTCAGGTGTATGTCCGCTCATCTTCGCCTCTGCTGGTGCTTTAGGTGTTAATGATTCCTCGAGCGAAATGTCATTCTCTGGGACTGGGTCATTCTGAAATGGTGCCATTGGAATTATGACATTGGTTAAATACCATGAAAACAAAAAACATACAGAGTGTAGGCTTCAAGATAAATTATTATTCTGCGTTCCTTGGCCTTTCGGCGATATAAACTACATCCACGGTTTATGACGCCGGCGTCTTTTAAAAGATATTTAGATTGCGGTGGCCTATTTTATACTGGACTACTCAGTCTCAGTTTCTGCCGTACGCAGTTTGTTTACCACACATTTGAACCGAATAGCCAGTAGGTGTTAGAGACTTAATAACTTACGAGCTAATTTCACAAGGTTTTTGTGAAAATTCCATGAAGCGAAAGCGACTGGGTACACGATTTATGGCTTGTGCCTAGCCCTGACCCCTGTATTCCAGAGCAGAGTGTGGCTGCTATATGCCTATAGGCTATACGATAGAAAACACATTGCACTTACCAGGGTCCAGAGAAGTGAGTCCCCGTAGAAACAACCATCGCTATAGTAATCGACATCATTGCCGCTGCCCGATATTCATTTCGATGACAGCGTCCGCTTGTAGTAGACCAGAGGCAGTGATGCCCCTGGAATAGTTCGATCAGTTATTTTGTTTCAATCTCGTTGAGGAAAACATTGTTTATTTTAGACGCCATTGTTGCTGATGACGATCCATCAGGCGGCCGTTTCTGATTGGTCACTGCGCGCAACAACGTTGCACATTATAAAACATGTTTTAAACATGCAACTTGCTTGAAACAGAATTACATGCAATATATTGCATGCAAAAGGTCCAACACACGGTGCAACTTAGACACGATGGCGGTGCAACCTAGTTGCATGTAACCGTTGCCAATTTTTCAACAATCGACGCTCGTTGAAATTTGGAATGTTGAGTCTAGTATCTAGACTAGAGACGCTATTTTGCATAGCCATAGGCGTATATAGCATTGTCCTTGTCCTTGCCATTGGCCTTGGTTTTTGAGCATTAATAATACATTATTCAGATAGCCTGATAGGTCATTATCATGGTACTACATAGACATAGTAGTCATTACCAATTCATTTATTGTTATTTAATACACTATCAGTTTGTATATGTTTGACCCAAACATATACACACTATTAGTTTATGACTCTCCGTACAATACTAATTATATAACATTTATTAGACGTGTCCCCCACTCAGGAGTCTCAGCCTAAGCCTAAGGCTAAGCATAGCCTAGCCCTAGGCTTTGACTAACAATGTCAATGACAATGTCAGACAATGTCAATGAATGGGACTTTGCTCCGCCATTAAATACCGAGCTAATTAAAACATTGGTCAACGGTCAACTTACCACGTCGTTTCACGTGTCTCGACTGTATACACTTCGTTGTAGCCAGCTGAGCAACACAGATGCATATTCCGGGTTAATCCAAAATATGTTATATGAGCTGTCCCCTTTGCACAGATAAAGGTGAACGAAAATGGCGCCTAACGACAGTTACGTCATTTCCGTCTCCGCGCTAGTTTCCGGTAAAACCGTCTCGTTGCAGTGCACGTTAAATTAGGCGTCAAATCATTTTAAATAACACTACTACGCTAACACGCATTTCCTTGTGTTTCCTTGTTTCTTTAACGAGCAAGAATAGGAAGTAATTGGTAGTCTGGAAGCCCAACCGTTCAATTAACTGCGCCATATGCCCTGTAAGTCATGCGCTCGAATACGAGGTTGGGGGCACTTGGGGGCAGGCAATCCATATAATTCTCCATGTTGACATATAGAACTTTGTTTTGTTTTTGACTGTAATAATCGGACTGTCCCCAAATAGTGTTTCACAGTTATATCGTTCGTAGGAAATTACAAACAGAAGCAGTAGAACACTTTGCCGGTAACAATGATCGCGAAAATCATGCCTTTTAAACGATTATTATGGTGATTGCCATGGCATCGCCGGCTAGCACTTGTGTTTGGCTAGCTTGACTATAGTAATAAAAAATGCCATCTTTCGCGCAGTACACCCTGTTTTGGAGCAGATGCATACATGTGTTATGATTACGTGCATTTAGACAACTTGTCACATATGAATTCTTATCGAACTGTTGTGAAACCACAACGTACAGCAATGTAAAATGCAAATCCCGTAAAAGACATATACGGCCTAAAATCGTGTATACTCTCTGCGCTGCGTAAATCGCTGTGTCTGTGACAGTGGTAAACTCAATATTAAATTGGACATTTAAGATAAGAAAGGTATAACGCAATATATTTATGACCTGATATTCCTAGTATTTATCAGTCGGAAGCTACAACTGTCTACAACTGTCCAGTCCCCAATCAGCTCCAGTCGCGCGGAGTCTCGCCAAGCATCGTGACCCACTTACAGGCCCTATAGATGCCGAGAGGATAACCTAGGGTAGGTAGATCATAATCCGCTAGGTGGCGTATTGAAATCTCGCGGTCATTTCCGTTCCAAAAGTTGCGACCAAGATGTCTTCCCGCGTCAGCCGTCGTCAGAAATCACATGGTCGCGCAATTTTGTTTGCCGCTGCATACTGATTAGGAAAACAGTGTCTTTTGACCGTGGAATCGACCAATGGATAATTGTTTTACATCTTGAGCGATTGTTTGTTTACTTCGACATCGATCGCTTTTCTGTGCATTGAAGTGAAGTTTGATGTTTTCTTTACTCGTGAAATAGACACATAAATCTAACTAGGTAATATATGAAACGTGGTAGGTTGTCTAGTATGGTATATTAGCTTTAAAATGGTATGTGTAGCATTATTGTGCGTGCCTGGCCGGCGACACACCAAGGTGGGCAACTTTGGCACCCTTTGCCGTTCTGTGCGTTTATTTACAACAGCCTATGCCGTAACACGCCGGCTGCCCGCGGCTGCACAGCCGTCAGCGACGGCGTCGGTAGGCGCTTTCCAGTACGAATTAAATCCACTTTCATCACAATCATCGTGTATTGTTGCTGTTATTATTCACTTGTGTGATTATATATATATACATATAATTACAGTTTAGCCGTTTTGGGTTTATGTTAGAACGTCATTCTAAAATATTTGAAGGAAAATGTTTATAAACTTCGTCTTCACGTTTGCATTGACAATCGCGTTTCATAGGAGCGTTGTTAAAATCAGTAAGCATCTTAAACTTTAAAAACAAGTTTATTTGCCCATAAAATATTTATATATTTTAAGCACATCTTGATTGGTTAACCAACATTATATAATAATAAAAAAACATTTGTTTGCATTTTGTGTATTTTTTTTTTTTTTCAATCTAGCAAGTGATACAGTGTTGGATGTTCAAAAGTGTAGTCCAAGCATAAAATATAAAATACATAAAACGGGTGAAAATAATTATAAATATTTAAACTATTCAATCCCATGTACAGTTTATTAATTATTTTCACTCGTTTTATGTTATTAATCCGAATAAATAGGTCAAATACTAAATATAGGTCAACTAATTGGGTCATCAACAAACTTCATATTTTACAAGATGAGAATCAGTGTATTCATTGATAATTATATAATTATAAATTAAAGTAGTCAACCCCATGTACAATTGATCTCTTTACTAATTATTTCCCCATTTTATGTAGTTAATCCTAGTAATTAGATCAAATGTTAATCATAGGTCAACTAGTTATGCCGTCAAAATAACTTATGTAATAATGTAGCATAGAAGTCCTTTTTTCATTAATTATACTCAATTTATGTTGTTATTCTGAAAAAGGTCAAATATGCAGTGAAGGTCAACTAATTAGGTCAAGGTCAAATCATATTCACATGTTTTTTTGGATCACATAACTTTTTATTTCACCCCAATATCTTCAGTAGAAGCAATTATATTATCATTTTCCTATATATTCAAACACAGTGCTCCAGCTTCCTGGTCGCAAGAAATGGACATAATTCAATACAAAAAATCGCCCTTTTTCTTAGCACAAAAAGTGGAATTACTTCAGAAATAATAAATGATATCAAGAAAATTCAAAAAGTGCTATAAACTACATAATAAACTCTATCTTGTGGTATAATTTGAATGAGATTGGATGTTTTAGATTTTTTTCTGATGTACCTACCTAGGGTAAACCTAAATTTGTACCATTGCTAAGACTCGCCAAAAACCTTGTTGGGTAAACCATATTAATAGTGGGTAGACTGAGCCGGAGATTCAGCACGACTCGATCGATCGGCTCCACACACTCGAATTATCCACGATATCTCACCATTACGATAGAGCGCAATGATGTCTTTCCTTAACTTTGAATCTCCAGTTCGGCCCAATTAAATCTGAAGACATTTGGCATGGTCTCCAGTGTTTTCTCTGGCTAAATCTTAGGCCTACATATATTATTACCAAGCATACAGTTCAAAAAATAGACCCAACATTTCCGGGGCGATATAAAGTTAGAACGAAATAGGCAGTTATCTATCGCAACTGGATGGAAACACGAAACGCTAATCTGACAGGCTCTGACAGTTATCGTGGATTCTTAATGTGACAGTTGTAACATTTTATGTACTTTTCATTTTTTAATGTACACAAGTCCTGATATAATGCACGAAAAGCTACTTGGCTAAATGCGAAGATGTCAGCGCACGGCCTGCTTAGGTTGGTCTGGTCTTGTATTATCGCCCTATTCAGGCTATTGCATGATGTGGCGGTCGCCGTCGGCTTTCGATTTATTATTTTCTCCAAAATCATGTGGTTACTATCTTTAAATACTGTGTTGCCATAATCATTCTGAAAATTGCATCATAGGCACAACGCTTGTAATAAAAAAATAAAATTTTCCTTCGCAAACAAATGTTGGAGATATTTAATTCAAATACACAGATTAATTAATTTTAATTTAAATGGACATTTATTGTCAATCTTACTAATCATGTATACAGTTATGACTTATGTCCGAGGTCACTTGTATCCCAATTTTTTTTTTAATATGTCCCAGAAAGATAATAAGTAACGTTTAAAATGCGCAAATTGCTTTTTAAAATGGTTCACAGAGAGTGCCAACATTATATTTTTAATTCTTATATCCACTGATCTGGGACTATTTATGTTAATACTTAATGCATAATGAATGAATTACATAAACATAAAAATTAAATTAGGGCATAATTGTCCAGGATATGTGTGAAATCTCTTACTTTCTGACCTAAACATGAAAACGTCTTCTTACAGCTGCTAAACTTCTCCTCACGTGTATACACAATTTAGGTTACAAGTTAATAAAATCATTTAAATTCCTGTAACAAAATTCACGAAGGTAAGAAGCTTATGCAAAATTTGACATCATCTGTGGCAACTATGCTTAGCTCAGTGATTACAGTAACATTGGTATTTTATAGCAGCATCACTACATAAATGATCTACAAAACTTTTTCGTTTTATGGCTGGCTAATCCTAACTAAGCCTAAAACATAATCCTAGTTAGATTTTACACCAGACAATGATATAGTAATGATTTCCTAGACCTGTAACTAGATTATATGTCCAGAGGGCTACTAACCAGTAAGTACACTCGTGGACTGATTTGATTAGAAACTTGAAGTAACTAACACTAGTGGGCCATCGCTGTGTAGAAGCGTGGCTAGGTGGAATGAAAATTGGTGGAAGTAACTAAATTAATTACCTCCACCACTCCACTTCAGTTGTGTCAAGATTGTAGTTATAATATCTGTACTCAGACTAGGCATGTTAATTGCTAGAACCGACCACTGGATGTTAGACATTGTTAGTACTACTCACATATTTGGTTTACAAGCATTTATAATATGTATATATTCAATGTATAACATGTTTATTAAATAAGACATATTTTGTATCCAAAATAATGATGATTGTGTATCAGTGACTACTTTTTATATATACCTGGTAGCTGTAATTACTAATTAGACTAGTTGATGCGGGTACATAAATATGTTCCCCTGGATAGTTTGCATATATTGGAGGTCAGACTTTCATAGTTTAATCTAGGCGCCAGGACATCATTTTTTTGCATCATCATCATGCATGTTTTCTGCAATTGTTTCATGGTGTCAGCCCTGTATATAAATTTTTATATGTACAGTAGTTACCATCTTGAAATGATTTATCTGGCAGTGCTGAAGAACTGCTGGCCCTGGTGAAACCCGTGGACACTGGACTGCCCCAGAGGGCAGGGGTGAAAGACTACGCCCCAGATGGCTCCTGGCTTGAAGGAAAGCGCTTACAGACATATTATGAAGACCAGCATCATTTGTTGTCGGAAGAACGGGTCAAGAAACTGTAAGCTGACATGATGTAACTGGAGCTTTAGTCGCTAAATTTTGTCATCACATTGTTGACATGTATACGTTTTTTGTAAATTGTTTGCTTAAAAATGTGACAGTAATAATATTTGTTATGAAAGAATATACCTGCATGTATTAGTGTTTCCCATATTTTTTATTTTTACTAGCCTTACTAGGCAGAATATTATTTTATGAAACTTTACACAAATATTGCATATTATAAGGCTACAAGGGGCAACAATATTATTTATTATGTTTGTAATTATTACGATAAATGAACCAAGTTTTGTATTTGATATAGCTAACATTCAGCTAATATGTACTACAATGTTTGTTGTGTGTGTTTTATATGCAATTTTGTTAACAAGCTTAGTTCTACTTTGCTGTATGTGGTTATGATTATAGATACAGTGTGTATTGTTTGAGTTTTTCTTTCAATCAAATCATTGATATTTCTTGTCTAATCCAGTTTTACTCACATCGTATTTTCTAAAGTACCATATGTTTCTCCTGACAGAGTATCCCTGGCCAGAGGGGAATGGGAACCCAGTCTTGGCAAGGTTCTAGTCACAAAAGAGGTGGTAAGGTCATTTCACATTGCACCCATTGTCTTCTCCTCACAAATGTCCTTCACCAATGTAATTTGGTCAGCGAAAGAAGGATTAGTTATCACTGAATGAACTATAACAATATATTGTATTTGCTATTAATTCTTATTTTCAACATTGCATTACAAACATTTATGATACACATACTGCCAGCAGTGCTGTAAAATAGTAATTATAATGTCAAGTATTTTATTTCTATTCCAGAATATTCCAAAAGACCATGAAACCTACTCAGATCAGAGTGATAAAAATACTGAAATACAAAATAAACAGATAGAGTTAATGTTATTAAATATTGGAATATAATACTTTAAAAAAAAACAATAAATGTTATAATTTTACGTATTTGCAAATTGCAATTCTATATTGGTACCACCTGTCCGTGTGAGGTGTGTTTATATATATTTACCTTCCAACTGGTGGCCTGTCAGTCCTGTGTCTTTCCCAAATGTACTCTGTTGCAGTTTCCATAATAATGGAAATGTTTCCCATTTCTTAGAAATATTTCCATTCACCAGAATATTGTTTTCTCCGCAGGGTAAATTCTGGAGTCACTTTGGCCACATGGCTGGAGGGAGGAAGACGCTGTATGCGGAGGAAGCAATGTTCCTGTTGGACGAGGTGAGTGTCTCACCCTGTAATACGTATACATATTTATTTCCCGGCAGGGCTTTATGCAGGATCAAATTTTTGCCCGTCACTGTCACAACTTTGGGAGCAGTGTGCAATTATTTTGGAAGCCTTTTTTTTTTGCTATCCTATATCCAATCAATCACACAACAATTTTCGTTACAATACAAAAACGTAGTTATATTATGTTGCAGTGTAAAAAAAAAAATTCACTCCAATTATTAAATAATTTAAAATGTTGAGTCAATTTCATTCACTTCTTCCAACAAAACACATTTTAGGTAAATTATGCAGTCAGTATATACAGTACTTTCGACCAATGTTAGTGACAATGACAGTAATGGTGTCGTCAAATCTAGCCGGCGTGGCCGTAGGCGGGCTAACGAGTAACGTTCTCGGCTGACAGTGACACGCTAGCAGTAACGACGTCGTCCGACTCGTTCGCAGCCTCATTGCCATGGCATTGGGGTCATCAGCACGATGTACATCGGCTATTAATTATTGTGAATGTGTCAATGACAGTCGATATCGTCGGCGTTGAAGGTGTTGCCGTAACAGTTGGCATCTGTGTTTCCGTAAAAAAACTGGGTTATTGTTAGTTTGCGACCCTTCGCCTTCGGCGGCATCGCGTGGACGATAATATGCAATGTTTATTCGTGCGTCGTTAACGTGGCCTCGTTTTAAATCTGATCATTCCCGGGAGTCACTCCAGGCATGAACGCCATAACGTCGAAATGTTAATAATATACAGGCATATAACACTTGTATAGTTTATTACTGATGTAATCTCCCTAACGTCTATGTAATTTATATGAATTTTTGATGCTTTGAAAAATGCGCATAATCTGTATTATAAAGTTTGCGTTACTAGTTAATTCATGCCCATTATTATTGACGTGTGACACCCCAAAAGCATTGCATTGACCCCTCTAGCAGCAAATGAAACCACGTGTAGGACCGCCGCTATGGGTAGGCACCCTACACGGCGCCCTACACGCGCGCGTAAAATGAGCTTCTTGCGCTGCGCTACCGCTACGCTTGCAGTGTATATTTGTAGTACGCGTGAATAGTTTGGTGGTAGGCATCTTTCACAGTACTGGACAGATTTGTTTCTGGGGGATACAGAACACGTTATATTCCAATGCTGACACGGTGACACCCGTCATACAAACTGCCAGGACGAGGCCTTGTGACACTGTGATGGGTTGTCCCCCGTCCTCGAAAAATTTCCCCCGTCCATATTTGAAATTGCCCGTCCAAATGACGGGTGGACGGGTCTCTAGATAAAGCTATGTTTCCCGGTGAACATTTTACTTTTACATATATATATTTTTCAGGCTGAAATTCTTCTTAGTTAATTTGCAATAGCATGCATACACATGGACTTTTATTTCTCTTTTACAATAAATTTGAATTGTTCTTACCCTGGTAATACAGTGTGTGTGTGTGTGTGTGTGTATTATTTTTCATTATATACTTTTATTTACTGTACTGTGCTTGTGAAATGAAATAATATTCACACATGACAACATAACATTACTATTTGATCATGATGTGTGCTTGTGGAAATGAAAAGTCATCATTGCAGCTGTCATGGTGGAACATACCCTGATCTGATAGAGGCAGTCATTAAAACTCTGTTGGCATCATTTAGTCATGGCTCACGAGGAATTCCTCAAGAAAAACACTACTAAATTTTAACTTACAAATCAAATTATAGCCTAGGGTTCTTATGAATGAATTACTTACTTTATTACAGAAATAAACATTTTAAATTACTGCACACACATTAATCATGGGATCTAAAAACCTGATAATTCTGGGTTGTCAGATTGATGCTTGCTATGTTACATAACCGCAACACTGGTTGTTGTTAATGCCAAGGAAATCACAGTTTCAGAGGGATTCAAATGATGTTTTATTTTAACAACACATTCAGAACAAGTAAAAGTAGTCATAAAAAGGGGCACTAAAAGAATTTTGGACGAGTGTAATCCTCGTTTCCAAAATGTGCCTATAACACTTAGTGTAAGAGACAAATTAATTATAAGAATATCACATAAAATAACAACCACAAATTCAAATTTTTCTGTTTGCCTCATTCAAATGTGTTGGGAGGATACAAACTCTACAATTACATGTACACACAGTACTTCACAGTCTTCAGACATCATAGAATATTGAAAATTAAATTAAATTTAAATTGAATTAAATCCAGTTCTGGCACACGTTTGTATTAGCAGCCTGTGGCCGGTTGCATGACACGCACCCAGGTTATGCGGTAAAATTACCCCTAACTCTCTAGGTGTGACATAGCTGGGCGACCGCATTGGGTGCGGTGCACAACAGCCACATAGATGCCGCCCAACTAGGAGATACCGGCACGAGTAACCGATAAGCGGATTGCCGCGTTTTGAGAACAAATCTTCCCAGAATTCAGTTCACCTCGGACAGTCCTCATGGTGGAAGCAATGAGACAACAGCGACATTATAAGGACAACCTTTGTCATGCCGAGATTGTGGCCTTAATACAGGCATACAGCCATATAAGTCGAAACTTATATTATAAGAACTGTTACAAGGCCGATTGAAATCAACCTTGTCAAACAGGGACAGAAAAGGGATGGAATGCTGTGACGGCAGAGGTCAGCGCACTATCGACGACATTGCGGAGTGTGTAGGACCTAAATAAAAACTGGCAATGAGCTAATTTTTTTGTTTTCTGTTGATAAATATTTGAATAAAAGTGAATTTGAAATTGCATAACTGTTTTATTTATATAACTATTAAAATACTGTTTGCAGTGTTTTGAAATGCATTGAATGGAGTACTAAATTTGCAATATTTATATAAATAATAAATAAATAAATTAGTTAATTAGTGATAATTAGCGGGTAACCTTGACAGACAGATCTTTTTTTTAAATGCCACAATGTCAATGAATATATGTTTATATAAACATACAATTTGTAAAACAAAAACTGTAATAAGTAAGATATATAATTTAGTAGTTATGTAATATTAATAATAAACCAATATTTGCATACAGACCAACACAAAAACAAAAGGCCATAATGTCCTTGATTAGGAAGATAATTACACATATTATTATGCAATGTGTATAACTACATTAATATAAAGTTACAAATATAAATTAATAACTCATTTAATAATAATTTAATTAATTAGTCAATATTTTATAAGCACGCCACTTTGATAGACCTACACATCTTAGCAAAAAAGGCCATAATGTCCGTGTACAATCACATATACAGTGGTAATAAATGCAAAGTAACAAATAATAGCAATTTAATTTGTCAAAATTTAGTAATTCAACATTGACAGACTGACATGTAAGTAAACACCCCTATGTCCATGATTATGAGGACAGTCGTAGAATTTAGACAAGCAGTACACCACTGCTGCCATTGATACAACGCGCTGTGAGTCACCTAGCTGCAGTTGGGGCTGCTTCGAGCTGCCCCAGAAATTTCGGCGTAACTTGTGACATAACCCAGCTGGGTGTGTGTCATGCAACCGCACCTACTGGCTATGTGTCACATAGGGGTAATTTACCCTAACGTGGGTGTGATTTGGACTTAGGTGTGTGTCATCACTGTCATGCACCTGGCCACTGGATTCCATATCTAGACCTGGAATAAATCAATTCTAACAGGTCTGGTTCCTTGGGAACATTAATTGAATTTACACTCTATTTCTGCCGCAGAGATTTCACTTGTAGTCTGTGCAAAGCCAGAGTTTACAGCAGTGATTGGGTGGAGTGAAGACAATGGTGCTTGCTACAATGTTTGCAGGAGATTCACCTAGGAGTGGCAGCTGGCACTGTCTACATCATGTGTGTTCTGGGTGGATGAATTTTATTAGTAGACACAGAACCAAGCCCAGTATGTCTGAGTGGAGATGCTGGTGGATTCTGCCTCTGACTTTCCATCATCACTCATCTTGTCCTGTGATGAAGTGTTTATTAGACCTCTCTGCATAAACATCGTTAGACTGAGACTGTGGTGGACTGGTGGAGGTCTCCAGCCACTCATAGGACGCAGTGTCTCTGTCTCTCTGTCTCATAGCTGTCTGGTTAGAAACAGTGATGGAGCATTTGTTGTGGAGCCCATGCACATGAACCGAGAAGTTTCCTTGTAGAGTTATTGTTGAAGAGAGTGTGTATTTTAAAAATTACTTGGAATTGTGCCCTTAATTGCAGGGTGGCTGTATTACTGAAGTGACCCTAATGCAAGGTCCTGTGTATTATGTTTGTTGTGTGCAGGGCCAGATGGAGGTGCTCTATGGGGGTGTGCCCCTGAGTCTACAGGAGGCCTATGCCACCCTACTGGGCCACACAGTGCCCCTAGAGCACTACCAGGTGTTTGGCCATCTCTCACGGCTGGGGTACACACTGAGGCGACATGAACCAGTGTAGGTACTTACTGCCACCCACGTAGCATAAGTAATGATAATATTTTCCAGTACCATCAACATGACGGATTTAGCCTATTCAGATTTCAGGAGAACATTTTCTTCAAAAACTCAACTTATATCCCAATGAGGCTCCCCAAAACCTTCAAGTGTGTCAGGTAAGGAAGTATGTGTACAGGAATGGGGTCAGGTTTAATTCTGGAATTGGAATTGATACTCAGCTCCAGTACCAGAATTATGATTGGAATTGTTTTTTTATTTCATTATTAGAAACAGTTTTAAACAATTTAATATTGAAACAAATTAATATACATTTAAGGAATTCTCTGCAGTAGCTTTTAACTTGTATCTTATGACAAGTCACAATTTATCAGTTCATTCCTTTGTTGTTGATGTATAAATGTTTCATTTACACCAGGTATGTTGATTTGTTTACAGTGAAATGGTGACAGAATATGAACGGAAGATACAGCTTGATAAACACCAGATAAACAAGTCGAAGAAACGAAGGAAGCGACAATGGGGTCCAACGCCTAAAGAACCCTTGTGCACAAAATATGACCCAGAAAAAGGAGACGTTTCTTCTGTAAAGAAACCCAAAACGGGAGAGGACTTTGAAAACGTTGCCAAACAAACCAATACACAATGTGTGGAAAATCAACGATCTGACCTGGGTAGCAACTCTCTGCACCCAGGACAACCTTGTAGCATGCCCAGTGGCTCCACCTGGTGCAGCACTGAAAAATCGAATACTGCAGATTCAACAATAGAAAACACAATAGGCTGGTACCTAAGCAACTGCATAGCTGAGAGTGATGCAAACATTTCACAGTCTGCATCAGCTTCCTCAGTTCACCGCGTTCCTTTCTCAAATTGGGACTTTGGCAGTATTACTTTCCCTGATTTTCAACATAGAAAATTCCCAGTTGAAGTGAGGGTTCCCGCATCGGGAGAATTACCTGAGGACATGCAGTGCAGTGGCACTACAGTTGGGCATATATCGAGACAGACACTGAAGGGAGGCCCAGAAACTAGTCAAGGACATGCGTTGAAGAGTCAGGTACAGAACTGGGGTGAATACAAGGATGGACTGGCTGGATTGTCAGCAGATGAGAAGCTACTACTACATACCCCTGCACCCTATTTGTGGAAGGGTGACGTCACGCCCTTGGTGAAGCCCCACCAAGCTACCTCAACAGGTATCAGATAGAAGTATGGTTAATTTATTGCCATGATCGAGGCAGATCAACGTGAAATAAAAGTAATGTTCACTGCGTTCCGGTGTCTAGTAACAATTTATTTTATATTTTATAAACGCAACTTCTTGATCAGCGACGGGGTAGAGGGGCAGGGAGATTGAGGGAGAAAGAGGGCAAGACAGACAGACAGAGAGGGTATTTAACCACTCCATGATTTATATGTTAGCACATTAAACATAAAATAAACCAAAGAGGGTGATGATGGGTATTTCTTCTCCTTTTTACCAAGCTCCCAAATATTACCTTCATCTGTTGCAGTCTGGTGTTGCAGCAGTGGGTTCTTGTTGACACACTTTTATTTCCCACGGTTGTTTGTAGATGCGGTCTTGGAGAAACTGAAGCTGAGTGAGAATGTTGATGTCACATGGATTGATGTAAAGTATGTTTTTCTTAACATCTTCATTGCATAGTTAACCCAAAAATAAAAGAATGATTATGGAGGGACATACTAAGTAACTATTTTGTTACATTTTTGTATGCTAACTCAACGTCAACATACAGTTCTTTAAAAAGCTACAAAAACATTTCAGTTAGTGTATGGCATTGTACCAACTACCAACAACATTATTGTTAGGGAAACGATTTGTATGCCTACCGTTGTACACGCAGTTGAGAACAATATTTAGTTGTTGTCATAATCGCCAGGTGGCGCCACGTTTGTGGAGCTTATTAACATTGCATAGGACTCGCTAATCTCTCTCTCTCTCTCTCTCTCTCTCTCTCTCTCTCTCTCTCTCTCTCTCTCTCTCTCTCTCTCTCTCTCTCTCTCTCTCTCCCTCCCTCTCTCTCTCTCTCTCTCTCTCTCTCTCTCTCTTTGCATAATCAAAATTTGGGTGACAATTTTGCTACAAAATGTAATCATTCTTATGTTTAAGTTTTAATCCGTTTCTTGCACTTTGCTTTTAGAACACGTGATAACAAGAATGACTTCCCAAAGATAGTCTATGATGTTTTCCTGCCCGACTCAAAGTTCAAGAAGTCAGACCCAGGCAGGCCCGACCACCGGATATTTGTTGTGAGGTGAGACCCTCGATCCAGTTTGGGTGACATTATTCTATTTTTACAGATGGTTTTCTTTAGAGTATTCTGTGCAGTTCTGTATATACTTCCATACTCTAATATTGTATAGTTTTTTATACAATATTTTGCTAGGCTTTTAATAATGTATATATATATAAGTAAAGGACTAGGAAAATATTTTTTATATGTATATATAATATATATATATATACAGTGTATATATATATATATATATATATATATATATATATATATATATATATATACAGATGTATATTATTATTTCATCAAATATAATATTCAGAAATTAATAAATTCATTAAAAAAGTATGATTTGTTAATCAGGTAGTATACATACTTAGTCACAATACATTTGTTTGTTGTCCACAGACAAGAGGACCCGCCACCCACCTTGTCACAGTTACAAGAGTTGAGTCGTCAGAGCAGTGACGGAGTAACACTGAACTGGGCAGTGGTCGACAATGGAGACATCGCATTCTATTCCTTCAACTTAGTAGACCTGCCACGAAACACAGGCTCTCTGTAGTGGTTTGTCCATGTACTGTAGGTAAATAAAGTTATCTGTACTTGACAATGGGCTATAAAGTATCAAATTTATGTGTCTAACAGGTTTCGCCATCTCTTTGTAACAGTAATATTATGGTGCATTGGAGAACATGGATGTTCAATAACTTTCATCTGAACTCACCTCTCCAATGTGAAAGTTTATGCACGCCGATACCATGGTACCAATATATTAACATTATCTCTCCAAAGTGTAATGTATTTATGTCTGCCAGATGTAGACAAAACAAATGTCTAAAGTCAGACAACAACATTCTGAATTGACACCTAAAATTTAACAATTTCTGGTATAAGTATTAAAAAATTAATTGTCATGGAACAATTTCTACCCCCAAACAGATACCCTGGATCTGGAAAAAATACATCCAACTGAACCTTTAACTGATGCTTGTTCAAGCTATGAGGGAGACAACCCCAACATCTGACAGTTACTTCTCCGTTGTATTACCTTGATGTGTCTTATTGGGCAGCAGTAGAGCATTAATATTATTATGTTCAGCTAATTAACGACCGTGGAAATCTGACATTGATCTTTAGAGGGGTAATTTACAGAAGTGTAAGTAACTAAGTATCTCATGCACTATAGTGTTGGAGCAAAATTGAGGGGACTGAGCTGGAACTTCAGGGCTATTCAGCCATGTCGCACTGTCTCAGACAATGACCTTGGATGTTGTAAGATGGGGCGGGGGGGGGTCACATTACTATTTTATGAGCTATTAGACTCTAAAAACACCAAACTGCACCCTTCTAGAGGCCTGACAAAATACCCCTTCAGGCTCTCGATCCAAAAACATATTTTTGGACCTTGCCCCTTGGGCATGCCCAAAAATGCTTGTTATAAAATAACATAAATTGCCCAAACATGCACAATTTTCCCTATATATTGGGGATTATCCTATCTCCAGTCGTCACCAGATACTTTATGGGTGATGTGCAGTTTCATACAAGTGTATACATTTGTTATAATTAATCTAAAAAATAATTAACTTTTTTCATTTAACATACAAGAGAATGAATACCCTTGCATATTGATCTGAGCCATTTTTAGATGACTTTTTACTGGCTTGCTAAAATGTAACTGAATTTTCCTGATTTGTTTTACCAGTTGATAGAATAATATTGGATTGTTTGGTGATTTCACTGCAGCTAATTACTGTCAGTGTCACTACCTATACTGTGTCAGAGAAACAAAAAAGGTGTGTTCAAATGAGTGATAGTGTCATGTTTTACGGGTAGTAGGAAGATTTGTTTACTTCAAAACGATTTATAATGTTAGAAGTCAAACAGATGAAAAGAAACAAGTATATCTAAACATTTTGCCTGAAAATAGAAAAATATTGGCAGCGGTGGGATTCGAACCCACGCCCCCGAAGAGACTGGTGCCTAAAACCAGCGCCTTAGACCACTCGGCCACGCTACCCTGCCTGAATTAAGTAACCATAAATATGGTGTACAATATCACCTTAATTGTAGAATGTAATTGATTCATATTACAGGTAGATGTTTTAATGTGTTGTTGGGTTTTTGAATAATTCGTTCTATAAAAAGAATACGCCAACTAATGGATGTATTTTCGAACACGTCGCTGACATCGTAGAATAGTATACAAAATATCCGCTAGATGGCATGCCCATATGTGATTAGTTGTTACCCAACTGCATATCTGTTTGTAATGCTGTTTTACCAGGCGGGGAGTCTGAGATCGAAAATAATCTCGCTCTAACTATTTAATTAATTGAGCTGGCGTGTGGGTATGGTAACATTTTCCTCCTAAATTGCTTCCAATATTTACGGTTTTTGTGGACCGACGAATGTTCATGACATAATGTTACCCGAGGATCGAGGGGCTATCTGAATTGGGGACGTTTTACGTAACCAGTATGCTGCCGCGAAAAATTGTGCTAAAACTCAAATTACGTCATAATAATCGTCGTTTTTGGTACTGCATGAAAACCGTCTTCTAACTTTGTGTGAATTTAGCGCCATGCAAGAGATTTTTTGTAAGTAACGTTAATGGATATAAGCGATCTTTTACACGTACTGTGTAGGCATATATATATATATATATATATATATATATATATATATATATATATATATATATATATATATATATATATATATATATATAATGCCCACGCATGGGAATTTTTGGAGTGTAAAACGTACTGTTTGCACAATCTATTACTTTGTCTTTAATGCCAGAGTTGTATCTGAATTTTATTCAATCAATCAACTACAATTCGTTATATTTGTTCATGCTAAAAGGCGCAGGTGTGCGGGCGAACATTTCCCTGTTCCAACCATAACTCTGTGGGTCCAACACACACCCTCACTGCAGTTGTTAGGTTTCGTATATTCAACCAGATTCACAAGATTGCCATCGAGAAATTTAGCTGTAAATGACAAGTAGACAAGAACGTGTTTGGCTTATCAAGAATCCAGTTTATTTTTATCTGTGCATCTGATCGCTCGGGTCCCGGTCCACCCAGGTCCTTCTGAGAATTGTATAGAATTTATTATATTAATATATTCGCGCTGTTAGCACTCACTCAAATTAGTGGTTTTGTCCCATATGTGAGATTGCATGAATTATTTATGGTATATATACTACACTAGTGTTCCCTTACTTTCTTCATTCCACCTTTTTTCCAAAACAGGCATTTAGAAGGTATTTGACCATGATAATTTTTTTTTTAGCACGGGGCCACGGTATTTTATTTTAAATAACGTTTCACACATGGATGTCGTTGACCACTAGGCGCCGCCATATCATGTCGTTGACCACTGGGCGCCGCCATATCATGTCGTTGACCACTAGGCGCCGCCATATTATGTCGTTGACCACTAGGCGCCGCCATATTATGTCGTTGACCACTAGGCGCCGCCATATTATGCCCAAGCTGCATTAATATAAAAATATCAATGTGCGACCAAACGCAAAGCATTCATAGTATAAATATCACGATCGAGCTGTTCGTTTACTTTCATACGGCGGTTAATGTGAAGAGTTGTTTAAAATATCATCCGATATGTTTAAATATTTCGTGTTTTTATCACAGTCACGGATTATGGCGTACTGACCACAGTGTGTGTGTGTGTGTGTGTGTGTGTGTGTGTGTGTGTGTGTGTGTGTGCGTGCGTGCGTGTGTGAGTGCGTGAGTGCGTGAGTGCGTGCGTGCGTGCACATACACACACAAAGACATACATACAAAGACGCAATCACACACGCATGTACGCACACACATAGACACACGCATGCACACACGCATGCGCACACACTCACACCTGTATGGTTACCTTTATGAGCATGCGTGTACGCGGAAAACTTTAATGTATAAATTTAAGTTGTTGTGCTGTTTTAAGCAACCAGGCGTAGTTTTATATAAAAAAATGTGAGTAAAGAAAGATAAATATAAAAAAGAGGATTTGTTGACGGTCACTGATACCTACTGAAGTCTGAACGTACGACTGACATATTTGGGTTAATCCGTTTACCCCAATACCTATGTGTACCTATGCGGGACATAGGATCACAATTACGTGGCTGCGGGTAACTCATAGACAACAGCCAGTGTGTGTGTATGCACAGTGTATTCTTGTTATTATTCTAAAAATACCGATTGTTTAAGTAGATGGCTGTGCGGTCGAACGTTTATTGAGGTTTGTGTAATGTGGCCTATATTAAACAGGACAATAATTACGCCGTCACGTTGTGTGTTTCCCCTCAAGTGGCACGTGTCGGTAATACTGACCGTAGACCTAAATGGTAGTGATCGGCCGGGTTATGTCCCTAATAGACGGGTCAGTACGACAAACTTATCACAAACAATCAACAAATCAATCACTGATAACACCACGTACCATTGTCCGAGATAAGACAGGAGGTGTAGGCCCGACCTAATAACAACAAGTCCGCATTATGTGTGATTTGAAAACAAGATGTTTGCTAATTTAGACTATCGGGTACTCGGAAGGTTGACTAAACCTACTGATGTTATATGACATATACCAAGAGAAATATTGTGACAACACTGAATGGCCGGAGACAATAATATGCCTACATCATTGCACTTATTTTAAAATGCCTCACTTGCAAGGGTTATTTAGATTAGAGGATTATTGTAACTCGATGTTAGGCAATATTGACATGATGTGTAAGAAACACATATTTTTTATGACATATAATGTGCTAACTGCAAAACAACATTTCACAACTTCTTCTTCATTCCCCACATGCAACGGAACGGAGTTCAACCGCATGGAAAGGAAAGATGTCAGCATATATGCGCATGAAGTTCAGCTACGTTGAGCGGATATGTGACAACATGGAATTCAGCCACGTGACACGCGTGGTTCAGTCTCATGTAACTGAACGATATCAGCGTAGAGTGCAGCAGTGCAGAAAGAAAAATACGGAAATTGGAAGTACGGAGTCCGAATGGGCGCGTAGAACGGAATAGCGGCACGATGTAAGCATATAGTATAGCCACGTGGAACAGAACGACGTCAATATGCATTTGGGTTAGCTGTTCATCCACGTGGAACAGAACGATGTCAGCATATAGTTGGGTTAGCTGTTCATGCAGCCACGTGGAAAAGAAGGATGTCAGCATGTAGCTGGGTTAGCTGTTCAGCCACGTGGAACAGAACGATGTCAGCATGTAGCTGGGTTAGCTGTTCAGCCACGTGGAACAGAACGACGTCAGCATGTAGCTGGGTTAGCTGTTCAGCCACGTGGAACAGAACGATGTCAGCATGTAGCTGGGTTAGCTGTTCAGCCACGTGGAACGGAGCATACAGTTGGATGTCAACATGGTGTTAGGTCATGATAAACGGAACGGTGTCAGCATGGCGCTTGGAATTCTTGCGGTGACTCTTGGCGCGGAATAACCCGGATTCGTGACGAGGTGTATATCGTCACTGTCGTGACATGATTGATATTGATGACAATGATAATCACAATTTCGAGTCAATGGGATATTTCGGTCAGGTCATATTCGAACTCCTTCCAAATAGCTCATTGTAATTGTACTCACTGAACTTAAATTGTATAACATATTATATAGGCCAAACTGAGTAATTTAATACACGATGTAATTAATACAAGCCACTAACATGTAATGAACAGCACAAACACGGAACCATTACCACTTTTGTACGTGGGAGGCCTTGATGAAATGAAGTTGGAAAAACTCGGTACCCTACAAGATCATTTGCGTACAGTGCATTATTAATATTATCGTGTTAAAATGTTGCTTACGCCCAATATTAAACCAAGGATTAGTTAAACCTTGATGCAATATCCCACACAACAAAACATTCAAATAGTTGTGCTCCCAAAGCAAAGGCTCCGTATGGAACGCTCAATGCTCAATTAACAGCAGTGCTAACGTTTTCAAAATATTGAATGAATATGAAAATAGTGTTACTAAAATTGGCTCCCTGCTCATCAAAATTACCATAGTCACATACCCGCTAAATGGCTGTTCTGAAAAAGGACATCTAGTTAAAAAAAAACTTAAGATCATAACATTATAACAACAATTCGTACAGACTGGTCAGTTCTGGAAACGGCTAGAAACATCAGGACAACAATTATACACAATATTTTGTTTCTCAATAATTATCAAATGAAAAACTAATAAAATAGCAGCGTATGATTTTGCTTATGGTTTTTGAAGTATTCCAGTCCCCCTTTAACGCCCGGAGAATGTTAACACGACAGAGTCATTCAAAATAACAAAGTGACGCGATGTACGCACGGCGCCCTGTGTCCTTCGCGAATGTTCGTCACGTGCGCGACACTACAACGAAGCATTCGGCGTCCATCGCTCTTATAAGTCGGCGCACGCTGCCCGCGACTCGCGTTGGCTGTGCGGCGGACCGAGGCGAACGTGGAAAATTTTCACTCTCACTCGAGCCGAGAAATTACAACAAAGTCTCGGTTTTGTCGTCGTGTCAGTGCGCGAAACCATGCCGGTAGCACTTACGTATATTCGGAGCACCATGGGTATCGAAAAGAAATCGTCCTACGAAGCGATTATGTTGTTAATTCAACTGCGCTTGTTCTTGTTTGTAAATGCCGAGAACCGCTGTGCCTTTTGACGCTCAATGGTCGCAGACGACTGGAGCCACTCGACTCGTCTCACGCCAGGCCGCAGTGAAACCTCGCCACAAGAGGTCAAGCTAAGGTTCGAATAAAAAACAATTCCATTGATAGACCAGTAGTATATGCTAATTGATTTGACAATGTCAGTATTTTGTTTTGTTTTCGTAATTTTGACAGGACGATGTGACTGACAGATGACATGACAGGCAGTGTTGACAGTGACCGTAGCCTCGATCGAGCGGCTGCTTAGGCTTAGCTCGCCTCGTGTTTGACACGATTAGTTACACTAGGAATAGGACATGGCACAACAGAATCGATCCGTGGAACGACTTCGTTTAGTATAAATCGATTCGTTCAACCTGTTTCTTTAAGTAATAAAGAACTGGAATAACATTAACAGTGCCACAGTGGCTTATTTGGAGAATGGAATTAATAGGTCTGCATGCTAACTATATACTTGTCTTGGAAATTATTGCGAGCAACGTACGTACGTCGCCATTTTTAAAGGACCAGTCTCATGTGTTTTGCTTAGACTTAAGGAATCTTTTATTGTGTAAAACATTCAGATTGACATGTCTACTTCCAAGTTTTGATCAGGCAAACTGACATCTGGAAACATGAGAAAATCATACTTTTGTTCAGTTCTCACAAGAACAGTGCCCATTCCAATTTCCATTGAGGCTTGACTTGTTGAGGTTCCACTCTATAATTAAATAAAACATGTCATGATTCAGTTATGAAATTGTTTACTTTTCAAGTAGTCCACCAGTAAATAAATTAATAACTAGAAACAAATATATATGTATATGTTGTTTTTATCTGCCTACAATCTGTATTGATATCAGATATTACCAAGTAAATGTATGTGTATTCTTAAATGATATGTTTGACATGTACCATATATATAATGTGTACACAGTTGTAAGATGATAGCTAACTAAAATAAAATGATAAATTGTAGTAATGTTTCAGGTTGAACTGTTATTATATAAAAATTGAATGCTACCAAAATCATTGCCACACAACAAACATATGTATGTGTGTGTATCATGAGCTAATTCTGTCTGGGACTCAGACTACCTTGTAACAAAGATTATAAAATGGCTTTATCATGATTAGTGTTGCTTTTCATATTAATTCAGTTGTCCAGTACTTTCATTGAAATTAATTATGGATGAATTGGTGAATGACAAAAATAGTGTAATGTTAATAATATAAGATCTATTGCATATTGCACCTATCTGGGGTATATCCTTATAAACCAAACTCAGAGGTGCATCAAGGCACAAGGATTGATCAGTCTCAAGCCTCAAGAAGGGTTATGTAGTGAGTGATGTTCCTTAAAGACGTGTATTCATATAAAAAAATTGTTTACCTGGGAAGTTTGAGGGATGTTACTTTTGTCCAAGGGAGGCAGCTGACATGCCTGTAGTTGATGTATATTTATGGCTGTTCCGACCTTTGCAAGTTTGCTGGCCTGGCTTACAATCCATAACTCCCACCCACTCGCCTACTGGAGCTCCTGCTGCTAGCCGGATCAATGTCACTCCACATGGCACCAATCTGTCTGCTTGCTTCTAGATCGAGTTCTACAACACTCATTGTGTAATGTCACAGTCTTTATTAATACATAAAAAAATCAATTTCATCTGATCCACCACAGTTTCCATGTATACACAAGTATATATATGTATACCTAGATACATTGTTGAAATTATTTAAACAGTTACTTTATATTATAAATTGATTAAATTGTAAATGGCCTTTTTATTGTTTAAATAAATGGCCTTTTTATTGTTTAAGACTCACTGTTGGCATTCTTGATTACATTTAGGAAACTTTACTAATTTAATTATTTCATAAAACAAAAAACAATTCACAGAAATATTATAGTATATATTATAGTAAATACTAGATTGGTTAAATTTCTCATGAATTAAGCTGAAACAGAAAAGATTTGGACAAACCTGCGTTTGAAGCTGAAAAATAAGTACTATCAGACCCATATCTGTGGTCATAATTTTGATGCTAATAAACTGACAAGTTTGCCCAATGTGTGTCATTCAATATCACTGGTGGTTGAGTAGACAATCTAAAATGTGTGTGGTTTAAAATGTTTGTGGCTTGAATTAACCACCTCATTGGTTACTGAACAAGGGGCAAACACCAAACCATTGACCTGCATACGTTATCATATCTTTGCTGACACAATTGTAGCCACTGACCCCAGTTGTTGGCAAGTCTGTTTACAGCCTGTTAGTGTTATTAATTGATTGTTCACAGCTTTGGCAGTTGCTCTGAATGGGCACTGACCCTAGCCAGGCAGACCAATGAGATAGCTGCTGCAGTTGACTTGGTGACTCACAGCTAGGTCACAGGGTCCTTGTCACTGCCAAACTGTTGACAGTGTGGGGGTGTTTGTGTTTATTTGTGTGTCTGGACAGGGTCCAGCTGAAGATGACCTCACCTGTGGTTGAATGTCCTTCTGTCCCATTCAGTGATGCGGAACTAATTCAACTTATATAAAATGTTAATGATAATGTAATATATGTTATAAGTATTGTTTTAATAATAGTGTAGTGTCATATAGACATAACTTTTTAGAGCTCCTGATTAAAAATGTATGCTATCAACATTGAGGACTGTATCCCTCATGCCCACTACATGTATTTATATCTGTGCATTAATGTTGTTCCTGTGTCAATTTAGGACATATAACAACCATTGAAGACATTAAGACCTCTGACAGTGACCAGTATTGAAAAATCTTGGCTGTTCAGAAAAAGGCCATATAGTTGAATGAGATCTCACAAAAAATTCAGATTATAACATTGTAACCACAGTTGTATAGACTTGTTAGTTCCAGAAACAGCTAGAAACATCATGAAAAAAATTATTCTGAATACACTGTAATTATCTTGGGCATGTAAATCAAATGAAAGGTTAACAAAATAGTAGCATCATCATTTATGCACATTGGAACTCCATGATCCAGACACAGTATACCTTTCCAAATCAACACGGTTTTCAGGTAAACAGATCATGCACATTCATAACAATTAAAACTCAGGTTATTTGAGTATTTATAAATTCTCTGGCCATGACATGGTGTCCAGGTGCCAATATTTTGGGATTATCCCGGTCTGGATCCTGGATGATCCTGTGTACATATTGAATTACACGTACTCAGCAGTAAACAAAACTGACCGAACTGATCAAGTCCAGAGTCGATTTAAGCTGTCAGTCACTGCATGAGTGCATGTTATTGTTTACATCTGATACAGCACTTCTCATGGCCATTATCCTACATTGTCTTTGGTTTCCGACAGCACGTGGTGACAGCGTGCCTGCACAGCATGCACACATACACACCTACACACTGCTTTGAGCTGACATTTATGGCAAGTCTGCATATCTTAGAAGTTTAAGCTATGATTATACCTGATGCCCTCATTCGTGGATGGCGCATCTGTTTTCCTGTGAGGGAATGAATTTGGAACAGTTTAGCTGTGGAAAGGCCGGAGATACAAATGTAAATGTCGCTCAATAAATCAGCATGGTTGGCTGACGGGTCTTGTGTTGGGAATGTTAACCCTTTCCTCACAACGCTGCTGTTATATAATCAGTGTTTACACTTTATGTGTGTATATATTATGCAGTTTGGAGTTTGAATTGCTTTGTGTTTTACATTTCCATTTTGTTGTTACTGCATTTATTCCTGAAAACAAACATAAGAAATGGAAAATGTTTTTCACAAAAACACAGAGGTGATTGTGTAAGACGGATGTGTTGCTGTTTTGGTTTGGTACTATTTTAAGTTTGTGACTGACTTGTTGTTCTTTGCCTTGATCTCTCCCCAGGTGGGGCTCTGTTACTTGATTTATTCTGACGTCTCTGCAAGTTGTCTTTGGCGATCACAATCAACTTATTTTCTCCTGATCTCGGCTGTTCACCCCTGTCTACACTCTGTTAATTTCACAACTCTTTATGCCTGACTTGGTCTGTGCCGAAATTGTTGCTGGTGTCATAACAGCAAAGTGCAAGGTGTAGACGAGTGGTCTGTATTCTGTAGTCAGTGTGTGTGCAGCAGGCTGTTATGATAATATAACATGCACATGTATGATACAATATCCTAGTTGTTTATGTCAAAATGTGCCCACAATTGACACATTTGTGAGATACTGGATGCAAAACACATTGGCATCAGACATTCTGTTTAATATAGTTTGTGAAATTCTGGGCCCCAAATGTGTTTTTAAGACAGAAACCAAGCATTTCTACACAGACTAAGTATTTCTGTATGTCAGAATAGTTAGCAGATGTCATGTAGCCCTGGTAATGTATCTTGCACATTATTACTGGCATAAATATTGATAGAATAAGCAATGCCAATGTTTGTTGAAGACCACATGCAAATGTTGGTTGTGACAGGCAAACCGCAACATGATTTGCCACATCAGAATCACACTGATGGGGGGCACCTGTTCACACATTGATGTGACACAGGAGATGTTGTGGCCAAGGTGGCAATGCAAATTACAACTGGATGTATAAAAGAACCTCTGTTGACGCCTGGACAGGTGACCACATTTAGAAGCAACCAAGGTCAACTGTGTGTGATATTGTAAAGAAAGTAGCAGCCTTGTAACAGGAGTGGGACAAGAAAGGATCGATGCAGCGCACCACATAATAGACGTTGGCGTATTGAGTGCAGCCAGCGCCTAGACATCTAGGACTGGCGCAGCCCTGGAGTGGGTCCTTTGGTGGAGAAGTAATTTGGCCCAGTGATGAGAGTGGCAGTTGTTGTTGCTGAGCTCTGCCTCAGACAGCAGCCAGCCTCAGCAGTGTCATCTTCTCCCTCATCTTTCACTCCCGCTTCTCAACAGGGCAGCTCCTAGCAGTAGGACACAGTCGGTGTGCACCAGATATAAACATTGGCTCACTGAAAAAAATTATAGTTCCAGATGGAGAACAACAGGGAGATGTCCCGAGTTGTGCAACATGCAGTAAAGAGATTGTGGGTAAAAAAGTTGAAATTGTCACGGGTGGAGATTTGTGAGAAAAATACAGTTTTCCTACCTTTGTAATAATTAGCAAAAAATGGCTGGTCTGGAGAAACAAAGAATGGACCCGTCCGTATCTACCAAATTAAATATGTAAACAGTTCATTTATTTAAAATCATGATTATGTATCCCATCTGCAGTTAACTAGGCCAGTCCAACATTGGAGAATTTATTTGATGTAAACTTGTTTCTGCTTCAGATTTAATCCTCCTCTGGAGAGACGTTCCTGCCCACTCTGACCAATACAGCAAACACAGAAGCCTCCACGATGCCTTCAATAAAGGAAGACAACGTCGATGACCTTGACGAGTTCATGATGTTCCCGATTACGGACATCGATGATGACTCTGAGGGTGACGCTGACGATGAGAATGAAAACGGGGATTCGGAGAGCCCCAGCTCAACAACCAACAAGAATCTCAACACCATCAACGGGCTCAACGGACTCAATGGTCACTGCCAGCCGTTCCGGCCACTGATGACCTTGAAGCAGCGGCGTAGGTCAAAGCTCGGAGGGCGGCCATCGCTGAAGGTACACGTCAACCTTGAGCGACATGACAGCGGATATGAGCCGGGAAGCGATTCACCACGAGCGAATTGGTTGAATGCGCTCAAGAAGCTGCGAAAACTGAAGGATCCCTGGCGTGCATTCCGTATTGAGGAGCTCCCTGTCGAGACATGCACACGGTATCGCTACCACGCCCTCAAGAAGAAGTGGGTCATCGATCGTGTCCAGGTCAAGGTAGAACGTGAGGTGAGTTCCCTGTGATAAATTATACCGTTTGTGCAGAACTAAACAGCTTTTAACTGGTTTTATTTTTACAGCTGGATTTGTTGCATATTTTTGTTGGTAAATCTTCAGTTAATTTTAATAATGGAATTGTTTTTAGGCAAATTTTCAAACGCAAATTTGATTGATTAATGCAATCCCTGTGCTTTTGTGTTAGAAAACAAAGCGTTGTACGTAAAATTAGTTAACAACACTTGTCTATATAGCAGTTAGTCGCAGATATCAATAACTAATGGTTAGAGAGAACTTTTCCTGGCCTGGTCTGTCTTGAGGTTATCTGTTTCTTCTGTGGCTGTGATGTAACGAGGCGATGGGGGTCCAATTGCCTTCTAAAGTGTCATTTCTCAGACGGTAAAAAACCTTACCAACAGACATTGAGACTGGAGAGCTTTATGAGATTTGTCAGCTGATGACCTTAGTCAGTGCAAGGGACCATAAGTCAGTAGGAGAGGGCTTAGCCATGTGGACCAAAGTACAGGCAAAGAAACACTTCCTGTCAACAGTCAAGATTGAACAGTTTTAAAAGTTAGACATAAAATTGAAAATCATATATTCTTGTGAATACAAAAGGGAGCCGATAATGACATTTTTATTATAGGTTGTTTATCAATAGGACTATGTTTGTGTTAATGTTATGTGACATCTGTTACTAGTTAATAATGACAACAAGACACAACTTATCATTTTTTCTTCACATTGGTTGGGAGAATCAGTTAATTTTTTGGTAATAGGTCTGCACCAGAGTTGGTAATTTGGGATGTTGGTCTACTTCCATTACTAACTGTGTGCCTCTGTCAACTTGCAGTAACTTTGACACTTACATACAGCTGGCATGGTGCTGTCATAAACAACCACTGTCTAGTCAGGCTGTGAGGTTATTGACTCTACCAGGGAGATTAGATGGCTCAGTGCTTCCTTTACTACAGGCGTTATAGGGGGTCATATTTGCGAACATTCTTAGAACTTTATAATTATGTACCTGTTATTATAAAGAAAGTGGTGTTTGTGTAATGTCTTATAAAGAGGAATGAAAGAAAGCCATAAAACAGTTTTAGACCATAGATAACTGTTAGTCGCTTGTGAAATCAGTGAGGTTCAAGCCATGTTAAATCATGTATTAAGCTTTTCTGTTATCACATATTTCTTGTTAAAGTAGTGTTGAACTGTTCAGTGATAAAAAAAAGTGGTTGGGCTGGTTTTGATCTAGTAAACATTGTTTTGTTGTGGTTAGTTTGTTATAAAAGGAGCCTTGCATGTGAATGGTGTTTTTAATGTATGTAAGCACTATCTATACCCACGTATTATTTAAATTTTATGATTTCTTTCTTATTAAGGTAAACATTCCCATGACAACTTTACCTATTATTTAACAAGACTGTTTAGGTGGAAGTTTTAATTTAGTAGAGTTATGTACATCTTACTGCATTGTGTGTGCTTCAAAAGCAGTTGTAATTGTTATTTGGACATTATAAGGTGTATGCCACCTTCTACCAAGTAATCAACTACATTTATGTTTATACTTTTTTATCAAATTTAATATGTTTGATTGGAAGACAATTCATGAGTTTTGTAACTCCTTTGAGTTAATTTTGTGTATTGCTCAATATTATAACTGGACTAGAGTCAAACCATGTTAACAGTGATAGAAAATACACATTGTTAGATAGATCTGTATATTAATTTTAGATATTGAACTATGGACTATGGTATGCATTTTTAGTTATTCTATAATATTGAATAATAAGTAAGTTACAAATCTTACAGACAGTGGCCGTTCTGTCATTCTTAATAATCATATGTGCATAATAATAATAATCAATAACCCAAACGTTTGCATATAATTATAATTTATTTATGATGCAAACAGTGTAATATTTTTATAAATAATAAAATAATTTAAAAAAACTGCCAGTTATTTGAGTAAATATATCTATATGTAGGTAATTTGACACTTCCGCTGTGTTTCAGCCATTCAACCATGGGGCTATGCGGGCGTGCTACAGACTGTAAGTATATCAGTTAAATATATTCAGTTTTTGTTAGGTTACTGTTATTTTATGACTTGTTTGTTTTACACGTAAACAGTAGTACACTACTATCTACTCATCCAAGCAGCTTTGTATACAAGTTGTGGTTGGTTGGAGTTTGACACAAATAGTGAGTTAAAACTAAATTCTGTTTGCTGTTTTAATTCACGTTTGTGAGTTTTCAGTATATTCTGGTGTTATCATGGGCCACATTTTCACAGGACTAACAGAGTGACTTTACTGTGAAATGGATTAGTAAATAGCGCCTGGCGTGTTAACAATAGTTGTGTTGACCACTGGTGCTGTCCTGTAGTGTCCAGTGGCTCTCCAGCAAGGTGACCTCAAAGATAAGGTGACTACTGGCCAGCAGTAAACATGCTTGACCTGACCTATATAGAGGCCAAGTGTTTGACGTTCAGCCTTGGATTAGTGTTTACCGTTTGTCCCAAACCCGCCAGGGCTATAAATGTGGCAGGGGATATTTTGGGCTGGACTGTGGATAGTTATGTAGGCAGGCAATGCGTGTATACGTGCGTGTTGTCTGGGTCCAAACTGTGTCTACACACCCATTGGTGTGTACTGTGTAAGCATAATGTGCCTGTCATGATCAGAAACACATGCGGAAATCCACGTCTGTTCCGTAGATAGACATCTGGATTGATCACGCGGCTGAGTAATAACATAGACGTGACACTGTTCAGGTTAATAGGAGGACAGAGGGTTCATGGATAGAAATAGCCTGTCATAGTCTGGTGATTCTGTTTAGCCACTGTCCATGTCGACTCATGTTCATGTATACAACACAACAGGCGATTTTGAAACCGTTTGCTGATTTAATCTGTGCCGTTTTTGCATGTAGCTGTGAATGTGGGTCAGTGCGGTAGGCTGGTCATCAGTATGCGCTGGATTTTGCTGTTGCATTCACAGGATGTTTATGCAGCATTAACAGTAGCTCACGGCCATTTCTAATTTATGTTCTGCACCGTGCCTGTGGCCGTGCACTGTAATGTAGGGCAAGTTGGTTTTTATTAGTAATAGTATTTCAATAAAATTATTATTGTTGTCACTTAGTCAATAGCTAACTATTGAGAAAGGTCCCTGTAGCAAGATTGTTTTTGTATTATTATACAATCTTAGTGCAGATTATGCATAATTTAATATCTGCCATAATGTGTTCACAGACACACAATTAAAAACAAATGACTGATTGTCATTGATCAGTTTACAAATACAAACCATCCCATTGAACGTGCAAAGTTAAAACCTTCAGAAGTTCAGACATTGGGCAGAAACATTGAAAATCAGATATAGGCATTGATGAAATAAGATTTTTTTTAATATTAAACACGTTTACAGTTGTTTTTTGTAATACACTGGTGGACGGACTCCTACACAGCTTACTGAAACCAATCAACTAGATCACTGTACCTTGCATGTGTATTGTGTAGTCTATTTATATGTAGCCAGTGGAAGACTGGGTCAGTGTTGCAGATGATTGATAAAGCTGCATTAGATTGTTTTCCATCACGTGGCACAGGCTAAATCACCACACACCTAACACGTGGCTCCTGACAGCCGCTAAAAGAAACATCTATTATCTGGATATCTCCAGTTATTATGACAATCCACACAGTGGGCTGTCTGTCTGTCTGCATGCAACAGGGCTATTTATTGCTGAGCCCTCACCAGGGCAAAACCGCCTAACCTCACACTCTGGTGAATGTCCTATTGACATGACAAAGCAATGAAACCGCAGCCATTGTTAGAATGTACCCATGCAACACCATAAGCCGTATTTATCACCTGCGTGTTGACTTCCACCAGAGCAGTCTATGCAGTGCCACCTGGTGGGGGCCTGATGAAACAACTGTACTTTCTGGACTGCAGCCGCTAATGCAGATCAGTTCTAATTAGGAGAGTTTGATTGGCATCATTACTGTGCATAGTGTGGTCAGTTGATTAGCTCTTGGTCCCGATCATGTAATAAATTATCAGCAAGTAATAAATATTGAGTGACCAGAGATTAGTATGTGATAAATGTATTAGCAGGCGATAAATCGATATGAGTGATAGGTGTGCGGCTGGTTGTACGCAACAGTTGTATTGATACAGCATTGTTATAAATACAGTAACAGGATTATATCACACCTACACTCCTATAGGTGTGTGTCCACTTGTGTGTGTGTGTTAAGTATAGCAACTTCGGTCAACAGGTGTGTGTGTTTACACATTTGTCATGTGGATGTCTATGCACTTGTGCATGTGTTTACACACTTAAAGATCTACTTATATTGCAAACTTCTGTCACAGCTGTTCTTGTAGTTACAGAGTGGTGTGGCAGGTTTCCTGTTTTTATTGTGATCAATCAAATGAGAAACTGTGATAACAATTCCACCATAAGTATCAGCTTATATTAGCTCTAGTATTGGATTTTTAACATTATTTTCTAGTGAATTTATGTTATATTTCTTTATTAATATTTGTATGATACAGTGGTGTTTAACTGTAACCTTTAATTTTTTGCATCCAATTTAATATGTTTATGTAATGTGTGTTTACTACACAGTGACCCATTTATCGTTGTGTCATCTCACCCGTAAGTGTGTTTACACATGTTTAACTTGTGTAGGTGTATGTTATTGTGTGCATGCTCATTTTCCATGCATTGGTGCACTCAGTCGATGCTTACAGACTGCCGTGTACAATACACCTGTGTGTGTTTTTGTCCATTCAACATGTTTTTGTCCACTCAACGTGTCAGTGTGTATACCGCCATCCAGTATATATTCTAAAGGTGAACCCATCTAGTCGTGGGCTGTCGCTAATACAACTCGCTATTCATGGAATCCTCAGGATACACAATGAGCCACTTTGTTTGAACTTTGATAGGTTAAAGGATTGATGTTATTGCGAAACCCATCCAGGATGTGTGAGGGGTGATCTGGTGCATGTGGCACACAGCTGATTGTGCAATCACCATCGTGCCCATAAACCAGCTGTTCACATTAATCTTAATAAAAACAGCCTATTAAAAACAACATTTTAATTTTAAAAAATGTGATTTTTAAAACGTTTGTAGGAAGCCAATCTTGTTAAACGAGTTATGTGTTTATTTGAATTCTGTTAGGATTTTTTTATTTCAGGTCACATCTGAAAATCTATGTTAGCAAGAAATCAGTCTGTAATGTAGTTTGTTTGGTATAAAGGATTGTCTAGAATAGATTGGTGTTGCGTAACACTGTTTTTGCCTGCTTGTGGTTTGTGTGTCTCCAGGCACAGGTCATGACTCACTCAGACAGATCAGTCACTTAACAACACTTTAATCACTCTGAGCTTGTCCTGAGAACTTTATGTCCTGACACCTTGGTGGGTGGGTGTTTACCTGGTGCATGGCTATCAGGTCGTTATTTGTGTGTTTATATGTATCAGATAAATGACATCGGTGTCAGTTTTCATGTCACTGATATGTGGTGTGAGTCAGTCCCTGGTCTGGTTACATGTGAATGTGTTCAGAAGTCACTGCTAATGGCTGCTTCCTTTTGTTTTTGTGTCGTTGCTGGGACGAGTCTCA
>OZ024858.1:9772064-9802064 GCA_964017155.1 Oasisia sp. SBJ-2009
CGCGCAGCGTGATTCTGTTTACACATTTTTGTTTGATTCGTGCCAATTTGTACTGATAAGGTTGCACCTATTGTATTGGTGTATATATTTATCAAGTACTCATATTTCTATGTGCTGTGGTAGCTTGAATTATGACATTTACGAACTAAAAAAGATGTCTTACTTTTTCATATTAAATATATTTTGTTATAAATGCAACATGATAATGCATTGAATTACTCACCTATTTATTTAATAAAACAAAATGTATAGGTTTCTATAGTTTTCTTTTTGTAGATCAAATAAATAAAATGTTGCACATCATTTATACTCTATCATAACGCTATAATTACAGCTGGAGGAATCGCTGATGTAACATTACACACACAAGAAGTGACAAAAAAGCAATACAACAGCAATAAAACGGAGACTGTTTGCAGACTCGCAACATGATCCCTGGTGTAACCACAGATGTCTTGGTGAAAAACCTGATTCTATCAATAACTTGGTGTAACAACACTCAATATAGCTGGAGGGATGTAACATGATCAGTGTATGACATCCAGGGCAGCTCGTGTGAACAAACACGCTGTAAACACGCATGACTTCTTTGTACGCACCATTTGCCATTGAATCTTATGCTGGTGTATGTAAATAAGATATGTCTGTCTTGTCTGTCATTGATTATATTTTTCTTTAAGTAAACTAGTTAATTTTCACATGCCGTAAACTAATTAGTATCACATTGTGCTACAACAAATTATATTATTTTACAAAAATGATTACATATGTTATTCGTAAATGATTAATTATCAACTTTTAACTAACAAGTAAATATGGATAAATATATTCTAACATATAATTATATTAAATAGAAAAATAGATTATACAGACATACATATTGCTGATATTATGATAAAACCTAAGTAAAAACATGCACAATAATTAAGGGAAAATAACAAAAACTAAGTAAAAACATGCACAATAATTAAGGAAAAATAACAAAAACTAAGTAAAAACATGCACAATAATTAAGGAAAAATAACATAAAAACTAAGTAAAAACATGCACAATAATTAAGGAAAAATAACATAAAAACTTAGTAAAAACATGCACAATAATTAATGAAAAATAACATAAAATCTAAGTAAAAACATGCACAATAATTAAGAGAAATAAATACTAAAAATGACTTCTGTTCGGCAGCAAAATGCGACGACGATGGTGCGCGGCACTGAGATGTGTGTGAGTCCGTCACTTCACGACTCGGTCGACATCGGCTCCTTCCTGAAGCGTCACCGCACCATCTCCTCCTGCTCCGCCGTGTCAGAGGTCAGCGAGTACAGTGAGGAGGAGCGCATGAGGAGCATGAGCACCGATGACGAGCCGCTCTCGCCCCACCTCGTGCCCAGCGATGAGATCGAGCTGCTCTTTGGGAGCCCTGTGGACGTACCGGTCCGGTGCAGTCGGTCGCGATTCCTGAGTGGATCGGAGGAAAGTGGCTCCAGTGCCACGTTGACGGAGGTGGGTGGATGTCTCATTTCTTGTGTTGTTGAGGGGGTCGACCCACCCCTGGGGCACCACCAGGGTTGTGGGTGGTGTACTGGCTTCTTGTAGCGCCTGTGGGACATGGTACTTAGTGTAGTGCTGGTTGGCCATGGGAGAACATTCCGCTTTAAGGCTAAATAAAAAACTGTGTTAGAGGTTGTGATAAGGTTTGTAATATATATATATACCTGCCAAAAGAAATTATGTTACAAAGTCTGTTTGTTTGCTGATCACAGACTTGCATTGGTATTGTTGATTGACAATAGCCAACATGTAACTTTGACTAAGTTATACACATATCACTGCACACAGATATCTGCATATGTTGTGCCTGGGTTGCTGGGTATTGGTTTTGTTTACAAAACGGTGTCTGTTCAAGAAATATGTGCCAAATTTTGCAATCATACAGTAATGGCTTTATTTTTCAAGACAATGTGAATACATCACACCAGTGACTTTTGCTATTTCATGCACTGTCTAGCATATTTGCAGGGGAAAGTTTGCAGTCTGCAGACTTTTACCAAAACAAATGCAGGAGTTTCTTTGAAAATGTCACATTGTTTTCTTCTAGAAATAATTGATTTTTTTACGGATACACTGGATAAATTTGATTGTTGTTGTTTTGTTGATAACTATATTTTTGTTGTTGTTTTGTTTATAATTGTTGTTTCTGTTGGTCATTGTTTATTGGTTTCTTCTTGACTCCAGTCGGGTCTCACCAGCAGCAGTGGCCATGACGATTTGTTGTCCCTGGTATAAGTTTCTCTCTCTCTCTGTCTGTCTGTGTGTCTGCACCTCATGTAAACCAGCACGCACCTCCTGCAACTGACCCTTAAAGGCAATGGACAAATGTTTTCACATTATAATCCACTAAAAATCTTGTAACATTAAACAACTCACTCACCACATGTCAGGATTCACGATTGGCCAATCCCGTAAAGGAAGAAACATTGACATTATACTTTCAGTCTTATATGTCAAAATTGCTTCAAAATGAATATCATAAAATAAAAACCTTAGTTCCGATTTTGAAACTAGTTTTAATGCTACGTTGTGTGATAATAGTGTTTATTTTTTAATCGTGTAATTTACGCCGAGAATGTCATTCCTTATTGACATGTGTATCTTCTAGTGGACTGGGTTGAAAGTTGCAGTGAGTGTGTGCATATGAGCATATGAAGTTTGTCTACTAAACTCAAACAAGTGACGGATTCTGCTTTGTTATACATTAATATTACCACCATATGTGCTGTGACTATGTACATTAATAAATGTATTGATATTCTACCTTTAGAAACAACTGTACATATGATGAATACATTGGTTGTGCCAATTTGACAACTGCTGTCTTTTCTAGCAATTGTCCATCTTCTTTCTGTAAGGGGTTGTTTTTTAGTTTGAGATGATAGTATTTATTATTAGTATTTTTTTTAATATATTTGTTATGCATCATGTAGTAGACAGTAGTTTTTCATTTGGCAATACAAACAAAAAAATATAGCATATAATAGTCAATTTGCTATGTCGAAGAAACTCTTTCTGCAAAGGTTCACATACGAATTTCTGTGTACGTTCCTGCCACAGGTTACAGTACTTTTCTTTTTAAAGATGTCATCTGTCAATCTTTTAGCAGTATAGTCTAGACACATTATATGTCACCATTCATCGTTAGTTAGTCAGATGTGCTTGTGATGGGAACAGACAGATGAGTATTTGCATGAACAACTAAACGTAACATTGTTTTATTGAATATTGTGCAGTATGCTGATATTGTAATGTTCCAGTTTAGTGTGGGTTTCTAAGACTTTGTGTGTAAAATGTTATACAATGTGTCGAGTGTGAAGTGTTTGTTGATACTGCACTGGTTGTGTGCCCAACTAACTTATATAACACTATTATACCATGTCAGGCACCTGCGATCTAATCTCTACTAGTGCTTCTGCTAGTGCAGTATGGGTGGTGCTTCTTACTTACGTTGATTGCCAAGTCATGGGTGCACCAGCTGTATAAGTGTTGTCACTGATGTGTGTTACATTGTGTGACACCTTGCAAGTGTATTGTTAATGTTCAACTTTGTAAAATTACATGAATATTATTAATTTGTAAACTAGTAAGAGGATTGTTAATTATTAATATATAAACAAAATTATGATACATTCTTATTGATCTATAGATATTAAGAATATTTTTTGATTATAAATTATGTATTTGTTGTTATTTGCTGGGTTGTATATTGATGTAACTGTGAATGTAGATTGTTTCTGTTATTTGCTTGTATGCCATGGCATGTCACACGGATAAAGTTCAACAGTTGTCATAGTTACGTTACTGGTAAAGAGAAAGAAGTATTTTACAGTAGCGTGTGTCTGTGTCTTTGTGCGTGCGTGCTTGTGTATGTTGTACGTGTACGTGTGTGTACACACGTGTGTGTACACACGTGTGTGTGTGTGTATGGTGAGTCTACAGTAGTGTGTTCAGTCTGTTACCCTGCCCTGTTTGCCCTTGTACCAGGAGGAGGAGAGGATCCGTTTCCAGAACATCGCCTCTGAGGGTGCCCGGCCATCCTGCGTCATACACGAGATGAACATGCGCAATGTGGAGAACATGAAACGAATCGGCGATTCCATTCTTGGCCAGGTCAGTCTCTTGGCATCACATTTATTTCATTTACATTCTGTTTTCATTTGAAGGTCTTTATTAGAAATCATGAAATTGGCTTATTTTTATTCTTAGCACTACTTTTTTAACTAATGAGATTACTGTGGTGTTTTGTGTTTAACTAACCTAGGAGTTCATATTTCTACTTTCTAATCAATTCTGTGTCAATGTATCTCTATAACCTAAACTGGGGTGGCAAAGTAATTATTTCCAAGGGAATATTGGGCTAAATGTTTGAGCTGGATTTTTTATTTTGTTTTTGTACAATTTCTAACAGCAAATATGCTAAAACTTATAGATAAAACAACCATCCCTTAACACTGCTACGTGACGCATTTATAAACAGAAATATCATAAGATATGTATATTTTAAAATATTGCCAAATGGTTTTATTTTGAACATGCAGAAATGCATCTATACCAGGTTGTAGTGAAGACAGTTGACTGTTTAGATTCACCACGCCCTGGCGAAATACCACGAGATGGGACGATTTGCCATGTCCGACAACGAGGGCGGTGACCTTGGGGCGGCACTGTTCCACGAGCAGCACGCTGCGGACCTGGGGGTGAAGGAGGCGATTGTGACGATGGCGAAGATCTACCTGCACATGCCTCGCGACATCCTTGTCGACTGCACTGTCGACGTGTGTACCCCAAACTGAACACATGTATTCGATTGAAATAGATGAATTACTTGCGTGTTTAGTATTATGCTACGATATGATTTTTTAATAATTATTTATTTAATAACTTGTTATTGTATGTATTAATTTGTTTAAATTTCATGTTTTATTTTATTTGGTTTAACATTTTTGCTATCTTAGTGTCATTGTCATTTGATTGAATGCCTAGCCCCTTCCAGGGGTCATGGACCTAACATGACAAGGGGTTGACAGTTCAGGTGTTGTTACCCCCTGTTGCCCCACTGCAGTAGTCACCTGGTGATCAGTGACACAGAAGAATGTAAAACACCCACCGCACATTTTCACCTCTTGTGGATTCACAGAGACTAAATTGCTTCCTTAAAAAAAACTGAAAACCTACTCGAATAAAAAATACTCCCATGATAGTTGTGGATGTAGTGCTGTTTCAGGTATATAACAGAATCATTTTTATGGGGGAAATAATAATATTTAATTATAATAATATTTAGTATTTATGTAATATTGAATATGCTCAAAGTACTGTACAATACAATTCAAGCACCTTAATATGTTTTTGTAAACAAATAGACTGTAAAAATAACGTCCAGATAAAAATTAAGAACACATTAAATTAGTCATATTAAACTGTTATTTAAACATTATAAATAAATAAAGTAGATGGCTAAAAAATTAATTGTTACTTTGTTCTAATCAGGACCGTTGTACCATCTACTAAGGTTACAGTTGAGCAATGTCACAGTTTGTGTTGTGTCTGACAGGAGACGAGTGAGAACAACAACCGAGGCATTGACTTCATGTTGCTGGCTGCGGAGGCTGGGGACAGACTGGCCATGATCTACATGGCGAAGGCCTACCAGCTGGGGGAGGGACTCGGCAACAAGAGGTACCTTACACATCTCGTTCAGTAGTTTCATGAATTCGCAGAAATGTTCATCACGTTGGAAGTATATTATTCAAGCAATATTTCTGATTACACAACTAGTAAATTTCTACTCACATCGACGTTTCAGCCACTGTTGGATCGGCGGGTTTCGATGTGAGTAGAAATTTACTAGTTGTGTAAGCAGAAATATTGCTTGAATAGTTTCACAGATGGTATTGTTTATCAGCTGAGTTTCCCATAAAGTTTCCCAGTGGAAATGTGTGGAGGAAGTGTTCTTTGTTTGAAGTTTTTAACTCGGGGGAGGGGGGTTTCCCTGTGGGTAGATATAAATGTACTTTAAGTCAGGAAATTGAAAGCATGGACTGGAAATTAGAACCAAACCTATTGTAGTTTGGTTGGCGTAGGTTTCAGTTTACAAGAACTTTTTCCATCCTTGTTTCTTTGCAAGTAACGCAATGCTTTGCAAAGTAAGCCGGGAAATTGTGGTGAATTGCTTTTGGTTAGGCCCGAGTCTTTGACACTTTTTCTTGGCTAACGCTTTGCATGGAAATATCTGCAAAAGTCCAGGGGGGAATATTGTAGTATTTGACAGGTGATTGGTGTGAATTGTGGAAGTGATTCTTAGGAATCTTTGACGTGGTGGATAGGTTATGATGGCTGGTTTTCTTATGTGCAAGTTCACATGTAAGCTAAGCTTGGTGAACATATTTAATAAACAAGTCATAAACTTGCCTACCATCTGCATTCAAAACTGAATATATTTCTTATATCAACACGCTGAAATTAGTTGTGTTTGATGTGTGTTATTATTACTTATTACGGCTTATTTAGGAGACTGGGTCCTCTGAGGTTTACACAGAATGGATAAATTCTTCATTGTTGATAGCAGCAAATTGACATGAACTTATGCATATATCATTTGTGCTGTCAGATGATACGTCTTGTTTGATTAATTGTTCTCTGCTGTATTTGTGTGGTTTAATTTTTACGATGTTGCTTATGTTTTTGTATTGATGCAAATATCATCATCCCCAGAGTTGTAGAAAACATTGTATTACGTTTTGATCAAAAGAAATGAATTTTCAATTAATGGTTGTTGCAAGGACATTTTTTTCTGAATTCAACATTGTATTTGTAAGTTGTACTGTCGTAATGTGTAGATAACCACAGATGGCCAATGCTCTTGCTTTCTGGTTTCTATCTATGCTGGAGTTCTAAAAAAATCAAGATGTTTTCATTCAGACTTTTTCATTTGCACTATTCCAAGAATTCATTTGGATTCACAGTACCAAGGAAACAATTAGAAAATTCATCTATCTGGTTTTATTTGGTAACTATAGTAGTCACTGAAGTAAAAAAGATCCACTGCTGTCTGTAAAAAATGGCTACTTTTGGTTATGCACTATAGGCATATATATATTGTTCAAAAATGTCTACATATTACATATTTTTAATGTAAGCAGTATCCATAGTTTAACATTGGATACATTAAATAACCTTTTGTCTAGATTTTAAATGTCGGTAACTGCAGTATTGGAAGGAATGTGTTTACTGATGATCGTGTTTCACATGATACGTTGATTTGCTCTGTGGTGTCGGGTTGTTGCTAAATGGAGATGTTTAATTGGTGTGCTTTCAGCAACAACCGACCTAGGTGAGTTCATATGTGTCCTCTTGCTCTTGCTCAGTGCTAGGGCTCTGTCGTACATCTCCCACTTTTGAAGGCATTCCTCCAGGAGTTGGCCACTGGGGGAGCCACTGGTTGTGCAAATGAGAGTCGGGAAGTCGTTCTAGGAGAGTTGGTTGGTCTTTGAGTTGAGAGCCAGGTTGTAAATTTGATTTGTCACAGGAGGTGTCGAATGTGTGAAGTAATTTTGTGTTCATCCGTGTCAGTAGTGTCATTCTGTGTTCAGGACGGGTTGGAAATGGCTACTGACAGGTGGCGACACTGTTGGCCTTTTCAGTGTTCGATGAGTTTTTATCCTGGAGGAATCCCTTGATTCATTGTCTATTTGTTTGTCTGTTACTGTCAGTTATGTGTAAGTCTGGTCGTGGCGTTCTGTCTGTTTCACTGCGTATGAAGTCGTCATTTCCAGCACAGTAAGTCACTTGTGCGTGGTTCTGTACTGACAACATGCACTGTTGAGGTCTTTGAGTTGTTATGAGAGGCACCAAAACAAAATGTGTGTTTTGTGATGGTTTTAGGCTTTGTTTGTGGCATATGTGTTTATGCTGCACAGTAAACCACCTAGTTGTGCACTTTGTGTAGAGAGTTAGTCTACCACTCACAGCAGACAGACTGCATTGGGTTCATTAACTCTACTTTGCACAGTTAATGCAGCTGTAGTTGCAGCTTTCTCACAGGGAACTCACAAACATGGTTGTCTAGGAGCGGAGATGCCACCTTAATGTCTTGTCCTTTGTGTCTTGCATGTTAAGGAAGATGTGTGACGTCATCATGACACCTGTATTGATGTCTTGCGTTGGAAACTTGGAATGGGATCACAGATCATACCTGTGTTGATGTCTTGTGTTAGAATGGGATCACAGGATCTCAGCTGTGTTGATGTCTTGTGTGTTGGAATGGGATCACAGGATCATAGCTGTGTTGATGTCTTGTGTGTTGGAATGGGATCACAGGATCGCAGCTGTGTTGATGGCTTGTGTGTTGGAATGGGATCACAGGATCATAGCTGTGTTGATGTCTTGTGTGTTGGAATGGGATCACAGGATCATAGCTGTGTTGATGTCTTGTGTGTTGGAATGGGATCACAGGATCACAGTTGTGTTGATGATGTCTTGTCTCAGATGGTGATAAACCATGTGATAACAGCTGTGTAGATGTGTTGGACCATGTGATTGTAGCTGAGTTGATATTGTGTCTATTGTAATGGAACATTTGATTATAGCTGTGTTGATGTATTGTTTTATGTGATGGATCGTGCAGTTGCAGAGCTCTGTGTTGGTATTTTGTCTCTTGTGGTGGACCATGTGATTGTAGCTCTTGTATGTTGAGGTGGACAGCTGTCGCCTGTTATGTGCACATTTCTGTGTTATCACCTATTTTACAAGGTGGCATGCTATAGGCAAAAACAAACCTTCTGGCACTGTTTTGCTCCGTATCACAATTTATTCTGGCTTGTGGTCACATAATGAAAACTGCCCAATGGTTGACACAGATTTGTTGCATTCTGTGAACGTAAATGCATGGTTGCGTTCATGAACAAAGCTCGCTAGTCAGCATTATGCGAAAGAGGCGTTTATGATACCTCGGCTTCCGTTATATGGCTTGGCATGTGATGCAGAATTTGTGAAGCCGTTGCTTCGTAGTTTGCACAAAGGATGCCTAGAGCTGCTTCAGCTTAGCCAGCCTCGTGTGCTGTGTGGAAATGGAATTTGCAAGTGAAGGAATCAGTGATAATCTGAAAGTTTCCAGATCTGCTGAACGTTCAATCCTTCCAAAATTATAAATTTGCAATGACCTCTTTTTGATGAGGTGGCAATTTTCCATTGGTTATTTTTCTTTTGTACCATGATTTTTTATTTAAGTTTATGTATTTGACTTTGTATATGGGTGATACTTTCAGTATCTCACTAGCTGTATTCCTTACTTTCAATGATTAGATATTAGGGCTGATACTTGAAGCACAGATAATGACAGTTCTTTGGCTTTAGTCGGGTTGTGATTATATTTACTACACATATATTTTGAAAATGTAGACCGGTTTGTAGTTTAAAAATTGTAAAAGAAACATGTTACTGTTTTGTTGAAGCTGTTTGTCACAGCATCAGTTTCCTGCTGTTTCTGAATGGACAAAGTATGTTAGACTTCTTCTCAGCATATATGATAGTATTTACACTGTTAGGAATTGTATAAAATACACATGATAGTTACTCAAAATGAGTGTAAAAACTGCCTGTCGTTGTAGAAGAACAATAGTTTACATTGAGTTGGTTGTATAACAGTGACTGTAGCTTTGATCCATAGGAAAATTTGCTTTCTTGTTTTATATTCAGAAAGTTATTGAAAGTTATTGTAAAAAGTATGTCAAAACGAGCATTATTTCCACTGTCATGCACCCATCAATATTATATGTGTGGTCTTCCACAATACTGTGCAACAAAATGAAGACATGTTTGTGTCCACACAACGTATACGTACACGTCGACATTTTAGCATTCACATACCCTATACATACATGTTGAGATCCTTTATGTTATACTAGGACTCAGGCAAATTAGCAGTTGAAAGATCTGCTGAAAGAAATCTGTCGGTGAATGCGGTTCCAAACATAGCTGTGTGTGGTGTTGGAATTGTTCACGTGACAGGGACACACCATGTCTTCATCCTGCTGTCCTGTATTGTGAGGGAGCGTGTATGTACGTGAGGTGTCTGTTGACAGAGAGCGGTCGTACAAGGAGGCGGTGAGGTGGTACCAACAGGCCGTCAACATGACCAATGACGATGACGCCGGAGAGTTTGATGCGACAATGGACGACCCGATCTACCAGCTGTTGGCAGCCATCGCCGAGATGTATGCACAGGGAGGCTACAGTCTCGACATGGACCCTCAGACAGCCGGTGGGTGCACATGTCACATGGACCGCAGTCTCACTTCTCATTATGTCTTTGTCCCCAGTCTCACTTCTCATTATGTCTTTGTCCCCAGTCTCACTTCTCATTGTCACTTCGTCCCCAGTCTCACTTCTCATTGTCACTTTGTCCCCAGTCTCACTTCTCATTGTCACTTTGTCCCCAGTCTCACTTCTCATTGTCACTTTGTCCCCAGTCTCACTTCTCATTGTCACTTTGTCCCCAGTCTCACTTCTCATTGTCACTTTGTCCCCAGTCTCACTTCTCATTATGTCTTTGTCCACAGTCTCACTTCTCATTATGTCTTTGTCCCCAGTCTCACTTCTCATTGTCACTTTGTCCCCAGTCTCACTTCTCATTGTCACTTTGTCCCCAGTCTCACTTCTCATTGTCACTTTGTCCCCAGTCTCACTTCTCATTGTCACTTTGTCCCCAGTCTCACTTCTCATTGTCACTTTGTCCCCAGTCTTACTTCTCATTATGTCTTTGTCCACAGTCTCACTTCTCATTATGTCTTTGTCACCAGTCTCACTTCTCATTATGTCTTTGTCCCCAGTCTCACTTCACATTATGTCTTTTTCCACAGTCTCACTTCTCATTATGTCTTTGTCCACAGTCTCACTTCACATTATGTCTTTGTCCACAGTCTCACTTCTCATTATGTCTTTGTCCACAGTCTCACTTCTCATTATGTCTGTCTCCAGTCTCACTTCTCATTATGTCTTTGTTCACAGTCTCACTTCTCATTATGTCGTTGTCCACAGTCTCACTTCTCATTATGTCTTTGACCACAGTCTCACTTCTCATTATGTCTTTGTCCCCAGTCTCACTTCTCATTATGTCTTTGTCCACAGTCTCACTTCTCATTATGTATGTCTCCAGTCTCACTTCTCATTATGTCTTTGTTCACAGTCTCACTTCTCATTATGTCGTTGTCCACAGTCTCACTTCTCATTATGTCTTTGACCACAGTCTCACTTCTCATTATGTCTTTGTCCACAGTCTCACTTCTCATTATGTCTTTGTCCCCAGTCTCACTTCTCATTATGTCTTTGTCCACAGTCTCACTTCTCATTATGTCGTTGTCCACAGTCTCACTTCTCATTATGTCTTTGTCCACAGTCTCACTTCTCATTATGTCTTTGTCCACAGTCTCACTTCTCATTATGTCTTTGTCCACAGTCTCACTTCTCATTATGTCTTTGTCCATAGTCTCACTTCTCATTATGTCTTTGACCACAGTCTCACTTCTCATTATGTCTTTGTCCACAGTCTCACTTCTCATTATGTCTTTGTCTCCAGTCTCACTTCTCATTATGTCTTTGTCCACAGTCTCACTTCTCATTATGTCTTTGTCCACAGTCTCACTTCTCATTATGTTGTTGTCCACAGTCTCACTTCTCATTATGTCTTTGTCCATAGTCTCACTTCTCATTATGTCTTTGACCACAGTCTCACTTCTCATTATGTTTTTGTCCACAGTCTCACTTCTCATTATGTCTTTGTCTGCAGTCTCACTTCTCATTATGTCTTTGTCCCCAGTCTCACTTCTCATTATGTCTTTGTCCCCAGTCTCACTTCTCATTATGTCTTTGTCCCCAGTCTCACTTCTCATTATGTCTTTGTCCACAGTCTCACTTCTCATTATGTCTTTGTCCCCAGTCTCACTTCTCATTATGTCTTTGTCCACAGTCTCACTTCTCATTATGTCTTTGTCCACAGTCTCACTTCTCATTATGTCTTTGGCCTCAGTCTCACTTCTCATTATGTCTTTGTCCACAGTCTCACTTCTCATTATGTCTTTGTCACCAGTCTCACTTCTCATTATGTCTTTGTCCACAGTCTCACTTCTCATTATGTCTTTGTCACCAGTCTCACTTCTCATTATGTCTTTGTCACCAGTCTCACTTCTCATTATGTCTTTGTCCACAGTCTCACTTCTCATTATGTCTTTGTCACCAGTCTCACTTCTCATTATGTCTTTGTCTCCAGTCTCACTTCTCATGTCTTTGTCCACAGTCTCATTTCTCATTATGTCTTTGTCCACAGTCTCACTTCTCATTATGTCTTTGTCCACAGTCTCACTTCTCATTATGTCTTTGTCACCAGTCTCACTTCTCATGTCTTTGTCCACAGTCTCACTTCTCATTATGTCTTTGTCTGCAGTCTCACTTCTCATTATGTCTTTGTCCCCAGTCTCACTTCTCATTATGTCTTTGTCCACAGTCTCACTTCTCATTATGTCTTTGGCCTCAGTCTCACTTCTCATTATGTCTTTGTCCCCAGTCTCACTTCTCATTATGTCTTTGTCCACAGTCTCACTTCTCATTATGTCTTTGTCCACAGTCTCACTTCTCATTATGTCTTTGTCTCCAGTCTCACTTCTCATTATGTCTTTGTCCACAGTCTCACTTATCATGTCTTTGTCCACAGTCTCACTTCTCATTATGTCTTTGTCACCAGTCTCACTTCTCATTATGTCTTTGTCTCCAGTCTCACTTCACATTATGTCTTTGTCTGCAGTCTCACTTCTCATTATGTCTTTGTCCACAGTCTCACTTCACATTATGTCTTTGTCCCCAGTCTCACTTCTCATTATGTCTTTGTCCACAGTCTCACTTCTCATTATGTCTTTGTCCACAGTCTCACTTCTCATTATGTCTTTGTCTGCAGTCTCACTTCTCATTATGTCTTTGTCCACAGTCTCACTTCTCAGTATGTCTTTGTCCCCAGTCTCACTTCTCATTATGTCTTTGTCCACAGTCTCACTTCTCATTATGTCTTTGTCCCCAGTCTCACTTCTCATTATGTCTTTGTCCACAGTCTCACTTCTCATTATGTCTTTGTCCACAGTCTCACTTCTCATGTCTTTGTCCACAGTCTCACTTCTCATTATGTCTTTGTCTGCAGTCTCACTTCTCATTATGTCTTTGTCCACAGTCTCACTTCTCATTATGTCTTTGTCTGCAGTCTCACTTCTCATTATGTCTTTGTCCCCAGTCTCACTTCTCATTATGTCTTTGTCCCCAGTCTCACTTCTCATTCTGACATGGTCCCAAATTAGATTTTGTTCTCATTACGATAAGCCTAAACAATATGATAAAATTGTGAACAGAAACTTACCAGGGGTGTGTATATTTATCTTCCAAATGATAAAGTAATGATATTATTAGTAATACATAATCATATGCCAGTAGGTTAGTGTAATTATTTATTTAGCAACTTAACTGAGCCCTCGTTATGTTGTGCAGGAGACTACTACAACGAGGCCGCGGAGAAGGCCATGGAGGCCATGAAAGGTCGACTCGCGAACAAGTACTATGCCTTGTCCGAGGAGGCGTACGGCATGGTTGAGGAGTGACCGATGTCTGCCCTTACGTGGTCATCCTTGTCACAACACACAGTTCTAATGCTTCAGTGGATCTCAGTCGAATGGAGATGTGCATCTCTAATTCGCGAAAAAAAAACTGAAAAAATACGTGCCTGATATGAACTGAGAAATTGTATAATTTTCTACTCGCTAGTTTGTCCGTGTGATAGATACGCACGGTGTCAGTCGACGAAGCTCAAACGAAGAAGTGCGTCGATTGGTTTGAATTGCACTGCCCTCTGGTGTGAGTGCGTGCCAGATGACATCGTAGCACAGTAGTGGTTGTTTTATTTTGTTACAAACGTTGTTTTTGTTGTTGTGTTACTACAATACTACAAGATGACAAGAGATGTTATGAAGAAGATTTCACATCATACAGCGAGCGTGCTGCTGAATGTGTGATTGACAGGTTCGCTGTCTTGTCAGAGAACATTCTGATTGGTGCACCGCAGATAATTTGTCATGATTGACAGCTGAGGACTTTGTGCTGCAAATGGATTAACCGTGATCTTCTCTGTGCTGGTGATGGGACAATGCTTCTGGCAATGAATGGGACAGACATCAACATAACAGTGGATACTTGTTCATAGAAAGAGTGAATCAACTAGCGATCGCCAGTGCACATTGTGGCAAGACTGTCATTTGATTGACAGCTGTCACGGACCGATTCGTGTGACACTGATTGACAGGACAAGTACACTGCACAGTGGACAGTGACACTGCTAGAAATGGATGAGTTTAGTCAAAAGCTGCGTTGTCTGTCATCAAGTGTTGAACAATGAGATGACGCAGCTGGGAAAGCTCCGTGCTAAGTCCTCCATTGTGATTGACTGCTGCGGCATGAACCCGGGAACTGAACGGGAACTGATTCGTGAACTGAGTGCAGCTAGATTTTGTATTCATTAGATTTAGAGCGTGTCGCCTTGAGGCCTCACGGGAACCAACGTTCCTCAGCTTCCGATGCATATTACAGAAGTAGTGCTCAAATTAACCAAAATCGTTGGCATTGATTGACAGCTGTGGTTGATTGACGGGCTGTCAATTCAGTTTGATTGACAGCACCAGTTGTGTGTTGGTCGCAAGGTGTTGTCTTCAAGAAGAGGATGTCAGACAGTGTCAGTTAGCACATGATGTTGTTGCTAACTTTAGTTTGAATGAATGCTTTGACATTTGGATAGCTTTGTATAATCTCTTGTATTTTGTTATTGTCAGTATATTCGTTTCCGATTCACTGTAAGCTGTTTATTTTACTGTTTATGTTGTTTGCTCTTATAAAATCAAAGACATTATTCTTTGGATCTCTGGCTGGGTGACTGTGTATGATTGCCATTATTTGCACTGTAGCAGTAGTAATATGGTGTGGACTTTGTTACCAAGTCATCTGTTTGTCTTGCTTTCGTCTGGTGATCTTCATTTAATACGGCCGTTGTTTTTGCCTGTTGCTTCCCAGCAGTGGTAAACGTTATTATAATGATGTAGTTTTGTTGCGAGATGTGGCTGAAACTAATGTTTTGCTTATATTATATGGTCTGGTAAAATATACTTGATGTATCATTGGGAGAGTAGAAAGGTGTGTACTATATACAGTGTACACTGGTGTTGAACAATGTTCCACTGGGCGAGGTATAAAAACAGTAGCAGAAGGACAGGCTGGTAGTGCTTGCTGATTCTGTTGATGTTGTAGAGTGGTTAATCTCAATGCCATATCTGCATTTTGTGATTGTAAAAATAATAAATGCTGTGATCTTTTAAGTGTGCTGTCATAGTGAGAGATGTACTGGTCCATATATCTACTGTAAATTGAAAGTTGGGGAAATATATCCGTTGGGAACAGATGTGCGAGTGATTGCCTGTTGTAAACCTAATTAAGCATAGTGAAGTTGCTCGTTATGCCCAAATAAACTAGTAAGTATAATTATAATATATATTCGTAATATACTAATGATAAGTTCATAAGAATACCTTAACAATGTGCTTCTTGCAGGTTTTGGGGCATGCATTTGGGAGAGGCCGCAGTTTATGTGTGGAAAAGAATTGTCTGATTGTTTGACAGGTGCATAAGGGGTCCGTGTGAGCTTTGATTTCACAGAATCTGTTTGTCATTTGGTAGTTGTTTGCTGGAGTTTTGTTTGGTACAAAAATATCTTGTTTTGACTCTTTGTGAAAATGACACTGTGGTCAGTGATACGTTTGTTGCAAATCTCTTTTGTGTTCTGCTGGTTTAGTCATTTAATGGTCTTATTATGATGTTTATAAGCAGTGTTAAGACAGTCCCATGTGTGTAGGGAGAGAAAATGTTGCCCAAAAGGAAAATTCTATTCACGATCTAGAAGGGTCCTTTTATTTACTTATTGGTTTTCATTCGAATAGCACAGAATTCAGTTGTATACATGCACTGAAGTTGCATGTTTACACACATGTATGTGTATTACATACAGTGTTGCATAAAAGTGTGCGCACACACACACACCAGGCCAATATTATAGATGACAGTGATACTATACGTGTTACTAGTATTAAGATGTTAAGACATTACCAGAGATTATATATTCAGTAGAGCAGGCCGCCTTTACAAGAAATCATACGGTCTCCTTCAGAGTCACTTTTCATAACTACCTCAGAAAGATGAATCGATTTCTCACAGAGATAGTTACTTTAGTTCTTCAGAGGAGCAGCTTACTGGCAGTTTGATCTCAAGAGTCAAGCCAAAATTAATCTTACATATGTCTAATCCTGTTATGTATATATAAACACAAAGTTACTTTCGTATTTAGTTACTTTCATATTTCTCACAGATATATCCGTGTTTCACACAAGGTGACGAGTATTTTTGTAACGGGAGCATAATTTTGTGTGAAATTGAGTGTAGTTTGTTAGGAGTGAGCATTGTAATTCGCTGAGTTAAGGCATTATACGGCTACTTTATATTATGTCTTCTGCTTGTTTTGGCTCTGCTTAATATGGCTGTTGTTTTGTTGAATGTTGGGGAAGTTTTGCACACTGTCGTTGCCAGGGGTTGATACGGCTCAAAAAAATTATAGTATGCTACTCGTAAATTTGCACTAACTGATAATGCAGCAAAACATGTGATTGGTTTTCACCAGATTTATTCGTTTGTTAGTTTGTGATATTCCTGTCGTTGTTATGTTTTCCTCTGTACCACCACAGAAAATCAGTGACTTTCATTTTGGCATTCGTTGCTCGGTCACGTGGTACGTAATCTTTATATCAGATGTTTGTTAAGCCATCGGAAGAACTTGAAACTGTGTTGGATTCCTACCTTGAGAAATTCCGCACATGGCATCCAGCTGTGCAGTTCAGTTTTCTTGCTGGTTAACAATGTCATCAATTATGTTACGATTATGGTTGTATTTTCTGGAATCATAATAAAGACTTGAAACTGTTTGTATTGGTGTTTTGTATATCTATCTATGTGTGTGAGGTTGTTAGTTGTACCACTGGTTCCTAGCCCCTGGATACCCCAGGCATTATGTTGCCAAACCATGCTTGCATGACTTTGAAATAGTATTTCAAATTCATGTGATATTTTGAATAAGTTAGTCACTTATGCATCTGATATTATCTAACCAATATTTTATCCTGTTTGATGCATTCATAAGTGCACTGCTTACTTACGCTGAAATTGTTTTATTCACAATTGTGCCTTTTTTCTACAAGTGATCTTTTATCTCCTTTGAGATGGTTGACAACACTGGGTGAACAAAAATAACCAAGTTTCGAAATGGCCAGATATTCATTTGAAAAGTGACCAGCACAATGGCTCATGGGTAGAGCTTCGGACTCGCAACTACGAGAACCTGGGTTAGAATCCTGTGCTGCAGTGTTAACATTGCTCCAGTTCACTCGGCTGTATAAATGATTAGCTGGCTATAGACAGTGATGGATATGTGTACAAGCAGCCTCCGTGCATTAATTGTAACATGGCTGGATGCTTCCGAGAGAAACCGAGATGGCGTTTGAGTGAACAGGTCTGTTAGGGAAGTAAAGTGTAAAGTACTTTGAGCAGTCTTGAGGACTGGATACGGCGGTATATAAGAACTTGCCTTTACTTGATGTAGATTGGCTGTCCAGTGCTGTTGTAACTAGGCCACCGGGCCTCACTCAAAATATTGCTGTGCTCTATGTGGTTCTTGTCTGCTTACTCATCCTAGCTTCATCCTTTATGATACTATAATTGTGTGATGGGAAGACTGTTGAGTGTGTAACTTACTTTACAATTACACACGGCTTAGGTTTTTAGGGGGTCACTCTCCTACACTCAGTCACAGTACGTCTCTCGGATGTGCATTGGTGTCAGGCCGGGTGTAACGTGTGCTAAAATGGGAATCTAAACCAATACACTTAGCCACATATTGCCAATTACTAATATGCAATGCAGTATATTGATTTCCGGTCAATGGTAAGAGACGACTGGAGCAAGATTGATAAAATGCATTTTATTTGCAATGACAACTATACTAATACAAACTATACAAGTCAACAAACAAATATGATAATTGACATGTCATGGTGCCATTTGTACCAGAAGAGTTATTTGTAATCTAATAATTGATACTGTTGTATTAATTATAATAATGATGCATTGCTGCAGTGGACTATAGTGTATACACAAACAATTAGACAGCTCACAACGAAGTAATTATCACACTTCGCTGGCTGAAAGGTGCGAATGCACACATGCCTGTAACAAACGTTGACAAAGTTTCCGTGATTATAAAATTATACAGATAAGTGATTTTCATAAATAAAAGTTCTCCCACTTCAAGTTCACAACACGTTAGAAACGTGCTAAGCTTCTCCTTCATATTCAGCACCATGTGCATTTGTGTCCATTTTTGAGCAGAGTGTTGGGATACCGGCGTCTTGTAGACGTGATCGCCTTCGGTGCTTTCTTGGTTTCCGTTCTCGTTCGTGGCACCTTCCGTCGAACAACTCTTACACGACTGAAGGTGCCCAGCGGCGAAGCCCAACTGTCCGGCTTGGCTGCCAGAGTTGGTTCTTTCGGTGTGCTCCAAGACGGGTTGATGAGACGAGTGCAGACGTCTTCTGGAGAACACAGCGCGCCAACAACAGACGCATTCGCCGTACGTTTGGGAGGGACTTTACGTAGATGTATTGTACCGTTCTTGGCGGCAAAGCCTGCCAACCGTTTACACACTCTGACGTGTGCAAGTCGAGTGTTCGCGACTCCCCAAGGCGTCGAGACAGTGAACATACCAGCGGGACACCTCGAGACACTGCGAGATCGCTGAAGACCACCGACGTTCGCGTGAACCGAGCAGTCGATGCCATCTGCCAACGGAGTGTCCTCCCTCGTCGCAGACATTGTCGTTCGGACACATTTGTGAGGCACCTTGTAGCTGGACGGTGTGACCGTGTTGGACGACTCGTCCGAGTCGGACTCGAGAAGACGCCGCCTTCGTTGCAGCGCGGCGAATCTGCTTTTGATGGCGTCGTCTCGGCGCTTCGTCGCTTCCCGCGTCCGAAGGACACGACGCAAACGGCGCTGCAGGAGAAGACGACGCACGTTGAGACTCGCTGAGGGCAGCGTCCACCGCGTGTCGTGTAACTTTGAGACACATTGGTTGTCTCGGTGTCGAATTCCACCAGTGGGGGAAGGCATCGTTCAGGCTCGCGTTCGCGCAGGATGGTAAATTATCAGTCCGGTGAAAGGTTTAATTATTGCACGTGCAATTGCATGCGCGTTGTGAACAGTGCTTCTGTTAAACTGATTCGTTGAGTCACCAGTTACTCGCAGCTGTGGTCGATGTACCTCACAGGAAGATTAGATGCAACTGTTCATGCGAGACGGCGAATGTGCATGTGTGTATACACAACAATTGATACTTCAACTTTGAGCTAGTGCAGGGTTTATTGGCCAGTTTAACCGGGTCAAACAAAGGGATTAAAGTACACAATGGGGGTCGGTCACTGTCGCACGATGATTGTGACACCTAAGTTGTAATGGAAAGGAAACGGTGTTTCATTGTTATCACCGTCAACCACAGAAAAGGGAGTGTTTGATTTTTCTAAATAGTTAAGCGCTAATTGCCAGGTCGATGAAAGGGGCGATGAAGCGTGTGTGAAATGTGTGCCCGTGATTGCAATTGATGCATTCTTACTGCTGTTGTTTACACAGTGTTTTTATGGGCAGGTGTTGCACCATTTACTAATAATTAAATTGGTGACTGATACAACTCGTATAGACCGTAACCTGTAACTATCATATACAACTAATTAATTGTACAGTCACACACATTATGTATTATATATATATATATATATATATATATATATATATACTTTACATATATACTGTATATATATATATATATATATATATATATATATATATATATATATATATATATATATATACGTGTGTGTGTGTGAGTGCGCGCGCGTGCGTGTGTGGATATGTATATCGATGGAACAGATCACATTAACAATCTCAATTCCGGGTTATCCCTGGCTAACTAACAACAGTTTTCGTTTACTGGTAACGCACGGAAATTTAATTATTTGTAGCCTACCAAGTTTTTACGGACGCTCGACCGGCTGTCGTACACTGATATCACAACATCCGCGTTTTAACAAAGCATCAGGCGACTCAGATCCGGTATTAATCGGTGCAGCGGATACCTGGTAGACGGTGTGTATCTTTCCGATACCAGCAACTGCATCGAGGGCATCTGATGCGGACGCACATTTCGTCTTTCATATATGGACACAAATTCAGAAGTTCACCATAAGCAACAGTATACACGCTGCTTATCACACATCGATCGGCGTGATGCCTGTGTGCAGACTACATCACGGTCGATAGTTAGTTTATATATTTCAGTTACTCGCTCGTTCAAGTAAGGACATGAACGGTCATTGCCTTTGGATCATCCTTGGTGTTGTCGTGTTGGTGTCCAGTTGGCTGCCGCCCTCGGTAAGTCATACTTGTGTTTCTGCTCAAATATATACGTATGATTATATATATATATATATCGAACCGACAAATATGGTGGAAATATATATAGTCTGGTGCGTCTGTACACACACGCGCAACACGCACGCGCACGCGCACGCACACGCACACGCACACGCACACGCACACACACACACACACACACACACACACACACACACGTACACTCAGTTAGAGTACTGACTGCAGCTACGACAGCATTATGATATACGATAAAACGGACGCAAGGGCTCCATTGATAGACCGTTTCTGCGGCGATAGTATTGAGTTGGTTATACATTTGTAGTGTATAAAATAGTCGTACTATGGGAATCAATGTTGGTTTCATGTATTGATCCTCTGAATTAATGTACAACTGGACTGTTGTCCCGGTAGGTGAATTGTGCTTATTCGTAACAAGACGGCTAATGAAACCTTATGCCCTTTTTCATTTTTTCTCATGGTCGTCTACGCTGTGGAAGCAAGGGCTTACCGTAAACACCAAATGATATTACGCATTGACATTGTCATAAATATTTACGAAGCATCCTTCGATACCCGAAATGGTGGAAGTAACGAGGCTTATATCAAATTTAATCATATAATAATTCGAACTGAGAAACGTCCTGTATAATTATGTCGAATGACTGGTCTAATTACGTGTTTCTGACACAGCAAGAAACCACTCATATGTTTCGACCATAATCGCATTTAGCATTTCCGTGAGAGAGAAAACACAACGATAGATGGCAGTACTTTGATTATCTCCATTTGATATTTGCAGTAATATGCAATATGTAAAATTAGTTTGTTATGTTGCGCTATAACCGGCTGCATTGTGCTACACACGATTTTACCTTTCTAAGCGTGTCTTACTCTGCTATTGTAAACTCCTCGCTGCCGTAGGCGTTTCCTAGTTCTGACTGAACAAATAAAGATACATACAATTTAAGAATAAGATTAGTCTATGTAGATGAAAATGACGTTGCGCCACAATAGTTCTTTTCTAACCGTACTACTACACTGCTGTGGCTAATGTTACTCAACTACAAGAACAAGTCGACGGTAACTGCGGAGAAGTGAGATTAACATACAACTAACTCCTTTGAGTAATCTAAAGTTCTATATTCTTTTCAGTTAAATCTTAGCTTGCAATGACAGCAAAGGGAACGAAAGTAACATCAAACTACTCCTATTTAAGAATCCACTTGTTGTGACTAACGTTCGTAGGTTGCAAAGGTCTGTGTAATCTTAGACATAATATATAAAATAACAAGAGTAACATGACAATAACTCATGCGTGACAGTGCAGTTACTTTGTTGGTTAGTACTTAATGTACTGTTATCCAACCACATGTATTCTCAGAAAATAAAAAACAGTAATATGCAAAAAAACAATCCCCTGTAAGAGATTTTGAAAGGATGAGTGTTTTTGAAAAGATGGGTGTTTGAACATCCTTCACGTGAATGGGTTCAACGTGAACAGAGTGTTCTAAACACAGGCTAAACTAACTTTAGAGTGTTTTATTTGACCACAGCGAGTGCGCTGATGTCATACACAGACGGTCTCTCCAACCACAAGTAGTCGATATTACACAATGTTGTCTTGGATTAAATGTCAGTTGTTGATGTTGACGTTGTTGTATGTTGTTCTCGTTGGTGCAATTGTTTTCATTTTTGATTTTGGTTAGTTATATTCATTTTCGTTTGTTTTTATTGTTGTCGTAACATTGTAGTTGTCATTGAACTTGCATGCAGACCGTCAATGTGTTCTTCTGTTCGTTGGCCGATCCCTTTTCTCGATGTTATTGAATCCCCCACCTCTGATTCAGTCTCTTTGTATTCTCTACCACTGTCTCATCGGTTAGTCTCATTCTGCACCCATTCCCTATTCCACTGAACTATTTTCACAATGTCGTCTTTTAGTTTAGGCGTTTTGGAGTGTAAGTCTTAAAGTCGATGTTGCAACATCCGCCCTTTAATCTCATCGACGCATAGTGCTAACAGCTCTTGACCTGTTTCTAAAAATACTACATAGTCAGCTCAGACCTGCTTTTGTTCGCATGGTGTAAGACTGGTAGGCAAAGTTCAGGTATACTCATGTGAAGACAGTTTTCACGCATCGAGTGGATGTTTAAATGTTTTTGAGCCTGGACGGATTAAAAAAAGGAAGCATAATAAGCAATACTGTGCGGCCTACCACACTCTCGTCTGATGCGCGGATAAATATTCAAAAGCCGGCAGAATCACTAGACTGTCTTCTCGGGGTAGTTCCGCAGCCGACCGACAATCGGTTAATCAAGACTAAAGACTTGCCGATGTCGGCAACGAGACGGCAATCAGCACAACGACAATCAGCACCACAGCGCCAACAGTAACGAACTCACGCCGGCAGGTTCGCGTCATGTTCCTTCCTAGCGCGCCCGCGTGATCTATACAATGCTGCCACCTCACACGGACACTGGTTAATCCTGTCGTAATTTCTATTTTATAAACAACTCATGAACTGCAAATTTGTATTTCTATTTATTTTGTGTTAGTATAAGTTTAATTTTGAATAGATTTGATAATACAACATTATTTGATAAAAAATGTATCTTTATTTAATTTGTGTTTTATCTGTGTGGGGCTAAACAATGCTGCCACTTTGGTTGGATACTGGTTAATCCTGCTGTAATCCTTATTTTATAATCAACTATAAATGTATTTTTATTTTTGTGTTAATCACTTCAATGTTGAACACTTTTCATAGGATATCATTATCTTGTAAAAGTTTATCGTTATTTTAATTTTTATTTCATAGTTGGCCTGATAGCCAATCAGCGTTTCTCTATCCTAACCTGGGGTAACGCCGCCCTTAACAAATGCAGAGCATTAGCTTCCCCAGGCAGAGTTGAGGGGCTTATAAGTGCTGCTACCTCACGGAGCCGGTGTAACCGAGGCTAGTAAGTCTTATGCTCGTAGATGTATGGTTTATATTCACCAAACATTTTAGAAAACATTGGAACGAGAAGTAACACACACAGGCACGCACGCACGCACGCACGCACGCACGCACGCACGCACGCATACACGCACGCACGCACGCACGCACGCACGCACACAGGCTCACACACACACACACACACACACACACACACACACACACACACACACACACACACACACACACACACACACACACTCACACACACACACACACACACACACACACACACAAACACATAGTCAGACACGTACGCCAGCTCGATTACAGTTAAATACATATCATTTAAAGTAATTTGAATGTTTCACAATATGCTTAGCTTAGTAACCTAACATTTTATATTATACAAATGTAATAAATAAAACCTTTCAATATATATATATATATATATATATATATATATATATATATATATACATATACATATACATATACATATACATATACATATATATATATATATATATATATATATATATATATATATATATATATATATATATACATATATATATATATACATAGGTGTGTGTATGTATATATGTACATCACTATCGACCATACTGAAACATGACGTCGTATTTTATTTTTTAGGTGGGCCACGCCTTAGGTATGTTGATATTTGTTTGACTATTTTGGATTTCTATGAATCATAGAACACAGAAACAGAAACATACTACTCCAAACCAACGCAGTAGTTATGCTGGACACCTATACATTATGTATCGTTATTATGTATTTCGTAATATCAGTATGTTTATTCAGTAACGAGCATCATATGGTTTGTTGTGCGATGCCAGCCAATGCTTGACCCAGGATTCGTTTAACTGAGGCGTATAGCACTGAGGCCCAACCCATCTACTGCGATCGCGGTGTGACCGTACACACGAAAGTAACCTTGACGACCGTGTCTCACTGGTGGCTCAGCATATATGACATCAACACTGAATACCGGGCAGGCCAAAAGTGCAAACGTGTTAACCCTCACACTAGATAAAATCAAACTATTGCTGCTAAAACGAACTGGTCTTTATTACACACGGTGTTAATCTTAGCGTTTAACAAATTGCATATTACAAGCAACGTTGTTTAATCAAAATACATTTACACAAGTATTTTGCTCTACCGTTTATAGCTTCTGTTTACTGCAGGATGCGGTGGCACCGGAGCCGAGCTGCGAGACACAAACGGAACATTCGGCATTAGTAGATCTCAATATGATGATAACATGAATTGCAGCTGGAAGATTCAGATGGAAGTTAACACGGTAACCCACTTGACATAATCTACAGTCAACTCATCTATCAGTGGTCACAGTCTCGTCATGTCCCATTCCCTCGTCCAGTCCTTTTATAACGTGTCCCCTCTTCCTCAGTCTCCCCGTTCTGTCACATCCATTCTCCCCGTTCTCTCTGCCTCAGTCTCTCCGTCCTCTTTTATGAGAAGTAGCCTATTCAATTTTCACGCTACTATCAACATTCATTTTGTTACATTGGAACTAATAGTTTGGTGACAATTAAAGCTTTGTTAATCGTGTCACTGTCTGTAAAGTCTGTATGAAACATGAAGAATATCATCTTACGTTTAGCGAAAGCAAAAGCGGTGAATTCTCGTCACAGTTGTAAATATATCCCACCAATTACGATACACATACACACTCACATACATACTAATATTATATATATATATATATATATATATACATATATATATATATATATATATATATATATATATATATATATATATATATATATATATATATATACATGCATACATATATATATTATGTGTGTATGTATGTATACATGGATGTATGTATATACATATATATATATATATATATATATATATATATATATATATATATATATATATATATATATGTATATATATATATATATATATATATATATATATATATATATATATATGTGTATGTTTGTATGTATGTATGTATGTATGTATGTATGTATGTATGTATGTATGTATGTATGTATGTATGTATGTATGTATGTATGTATGTATATGTATGTATCACGTATGTATGTATGTATGACCGCAACTTTGATTATAATACAGGTTATATGAAATGCATATTTTATTTCACAGCGCATACTGGTGCAATTCCTCAATTTTGATATCGAGAGCGGCTCAAACTGCAACCGTGACAACGTCAGAATCTACGATGGAAGCGACATATCCGCGCCCTTGCTATATACCCTCTGTGGAAGTGACCTTCCTGGCGACATCAAAAGCAGTGGTAACACACTGTTTGTCCAGTTCACAACCGACGATGGAGGCACTCGCGATGGTTTCAGTGTCTACTACTCAGCGGTCCCTGCAGTTGAAGGTGTGTTGCCTTTCAGTGTATATTATATGAATTGACTAGCGAGCACAATGAGGTACCACACTAACTAATCCGACAGAGGGCGCTCTGACACAACCTGGGTCTTTGTGCCGTCTTTTACGTATTCTTGACGTGTGTAAAATGCGGCACCGTTTTGCGGAACATTTTGTGAAACGCTTGTTTAAATCATCCTACAATCAGCTGTTGAACTCGCATGACTCTGAAGCCTCACACGTAACTAAATATGGATACAGTCTGACATGTCCGTCAATGTGAAGGTATAATATGTATAGGCGAGCGGCAAATCCGCAAAAAGTGCGTTATTTTAGGAGTTTAAATGCCCCCCCCCTACACACACCTGAATGTTATATCATTGGAAAGCCCTGCATCTCCCCGTCATAATTAGGCCTGTCGTAGAGTTGCCAAGTGGTGCAGTTAGCGGTAATTCAAGGTCAAACAAGGTCACCGTCAAACGTTCAATGTTAGAAACTGCGCTCTTCAGAAAACGTCTTGATATTTAATTGGCTGTATAGCTACTTTATTTAATGAAAAAATGGTCAAGCCATACATTTTTAAAAAGCACATTATCTCTGCTTTAAAACAGTGTAAAGAATGTTGCTGTATCGCGGAAACATAAAACTGACGACACGCTCGAACAAGGTCACCCATAAAATGTCAGATATTACAAAGTTGACAATGCAGCGAACATCAAAAAGTTATACTGGTTGCGCATCTACTTCAAGATTATGGAGATGTCATACACTGTGTGAAAGACCAATTCCACCCCGTCATAATGCGGTATGACATTACGCTGCGAGATGAAGCAATGTGTGTGGAGCGGCGTTCAATAGGAGTCACCGTAAATCTATGATTGTTGGACATTGCGCCATCACGCAAGCTAGTGTATGTCATTGTGTCATTCTGTGACTTGTTCATATAGATTTTTAAAAAAAATTTCTCCAATTTTCCGTCCACCTTTTCGTGGGGAAATTCAAGATGGCCGCCACCGGTCACCAAAAGTCTTATAATCCCTATATCTTTTGCATTAAACGGTATAGAAACTTGAACTTGGAGTCGTTTTATATGTTTTGAAGTATGTGGAATCCAATGCAACTATTATATTTTTATGAAAAATAGTAAAATAAAGCTATGCCAGCCAAAAATGCGTTAAAATGACCGTAATGTATATATATATATATATATATATATATATATATATATATATATATATATATATATATATATATATATATATATATATATATATATATATATATATATATATATATATATTATACGCAGTTATGTAGCGAATATATGTCCAGTAACTTTTCATATAGATTTTAAATGATTGTGTTTTTTTCACTTATATTGACCCAAAAGGACTGAAAAAACTGTTTCCATTTTTTCCGTCCACTTTTTCGTGGGAAAATTCAAGATGGCCGCCACCGGTCACCAAAAGTGTTATAATCGCTATATCTTTGGCAATAAACGGTATAGAAACTCGAACTCGGAATCGTTTTACATGTTTTGAAGTATGATGAAACCAATGTAACCATTATTTTGATGAAAATAAAATGAAGTTATACCAGCATTATAAGTTTTAAAATAACCATTAAACGTTAGATCCAAAATTCGTCTGCAAGATGATTCTCCTCTTCACTCTAGCCCTCTTTGTCCAGAATGTTGGTGCATGTATATTCAGCTGTTTCACACTTGCACAGTTGTTTGCACATGTGCCATCTTACCTGCATCAGGTAGGAAGTAGGGTAGGAAACAGGACCTGCTCATAGCCACATAGCACCAGATCTGACGGATACATTCCAACCCTAAAGCAACCAAGGGCGCTGATCAAATCGTCGGAAACTTTCAGGAACATCTTGAAGTATGTAGGTTTTCGCTTTCCCTGTGTTCTGTGTCCATTGATGTCTGCTCCAATAAGTGTATGAAACCCTGATAGAGCTGCTTGTCTTGTTAGGACGCATGACATCGTAGATAGGCTTGAATTTGACAGGGCGTCACTTAGCTCCTGTACCCATCACCACAACGCTCTCTGCACTGAGTTCTGGAACTCCGCGCAACGTCAACAAAAGTACATCTGTATCACTGAAATAAATGTGTACACTGATACCTAGATCACCCAGTGCTACAACTGCATAGAGTGTTATCAATGTATCTGCACGCCTTTGTATCCTTTCTATTCAGGAATGACTTTAGATCGTAAATATGCCGCGCAGTAGCCGAAAGGTTTGCTGTTAATTGCGCGAATAAAAAATGCTGAAAGGCCTTGACAGTTATCAATGTGACCTTTGTGAACACTAAATTCAGGCACAAAAGCCATGCCATCGATAATGATGATAGGTGACTCTCCGGATGCTGTGCCTTGGTGAGGTATGTTCTATCATCTATCGTAGGTTGTCTCTGGTACACTGTCATTGCTGTCGCATGAAACAAATTCTTACCCTCAGTTGTGTCTACCTGACCATCAGTGTTATCACCAAAAAGCGACGCTTTTTGGCCGATGAAGACCTGAGTGCACATAGTTCCCAGCGTGTTCCTCCATGTTCTGCTGCACTCCCTCGGCAGTTTGAATTACGCTTTGTATGCAATGCCAACTTCATACATTGAGAGAACTTCTGGAGGTGTCTGTCTTCTCCACTGGTCGCAGCACTGTGACATGCCAAACATTGAGGGAGCCTGAATCTCACCCAGACGTACTAAACAACCTATCTACTGGGCTACACAGGATGTAAAAAATTCGCTCCTGAACACTGTATGTGCTGGAGAGAAAAGGTTGCAGAGAGTTGTGCATGACACACTTGAATCAGGTTAATCATGCAGCTTCTACAGCCCCATCAAAAAGTCAGGGATGAAAACATTTGCTGACATGGCAACACATAACAAGTTCTAGTGTGGCAAGGGAGGTGTTGTGACAGCAGCTATTAGTCCGGAGATTGTGTTCCGCAGAGCCCTGTCGTTGGCGGGGTGCAGATATGGCCATTCTCGGCCATTGTTCATGCTGATGGTACAATGCGGAAAACTAACAAAGCGGAACTGGGTCATCAACTGGAAGCTCAAGTCGAGAGAGTGTCTGAACTTCCGCAAAGCACCACTTCAACCATGGTGTATATTTGGGATGCCGTGGCTGTTATTCAAATGATGGGGGGTACCAATTCAATTCATTTGATGCATTAGCCTTGTCATACTTCAAACAACTTCTGATAGGATTTCAAAAAACTGACACGGTTGTGGAAGTGTTTGATAGATATGATGACGACAACTCTGTGAAAAACTGCGGAACTACACACAGAAGTATACATGTACTGGTGGACAAACAATGTCATCATCGATTTGTCAATATTCAAAATTGCACCAGACAATAATCATTATACAGTTGCAATGTACTCAACGCAACATCATAATGTGACTGTAAAGCGACCTTTTTGGCTTTCTTTTTTGGGAAATTATTTACTCATCACGAAGGATTGTATATTTGTAAGTATATTTGGTGCGGCGACTACAAACATTCTACCCACCTATAATGCACTGTCATCCTCGTCATCATCACGTAGAATGTCTAGGTCGCTAACTGAATGTGGATTTTAAAAGTTTTCATTGCCATGACATGTGCACAGCTCTGTGCAACACAAACTGTTCTGACTGCATGCACAGTTGTTTGTGCAGCGAATTATACTTATGCATGAGCAGATGAGACCTTCCAGGAGCTCTGACGCCATTGGACAGGAAAACGTTTTCCACTTTTTCTTTCCCACCCATGCTCCAGTGGGGACCAAATGTTTGGCTTGGTCACATGTGACGACATCCACACTTTCGTTTGCCACTGAGCCCGCCTTGCAAGTTCCTCAAAACTTGCTTTACATGGGGGAAGTTTCGCCAACGACGTGTTTTTCTTGTTGACCACTTTAATCATAAACGGTTGAGGTTGGAGTGAGCATTCTTCTCTGACATGGTCTACCTACCCCTTTTGCAT
>OZ024858.1:9807064-9824564 GCA_964017155.1 Oasisia sp. SBJ-2009
AGTACAATTTTGGTCCTATCACGGGTGACGGGTGTTGTCGTATTTATTAGACGGGGTCCATTTAAATGACGGAGGAAATCAGAAATCTTTCCACAGTGTTCGCGGGATCGTTCTTGCTACAGAAAATAACTAGTAGCTCCTTTACTGTTCTTCGACACGTGGGCGCTGCTTTAATTAAATTGAATTTGAATTAAATTTATTTCAACAACAACTACCCATACTACAATTACTACTACATTATACATACAATACCAATTTAAAAAAGGGTAAATGATGTTCCATTGTTTTCATGTTTCCTTATAATTAGTTCAAATATATTACATAACGCATTTGCACAGTGCAATAGACACTGTGCCAAATTTTTTTCCATGTATAATCATACCACATGTAATCATTGCTTTGCTACTTGCTTTGTATCCTCCCGGTGTATCCTGTGGGGACTGTTACTTACTGGCGTCGCATTTTCCAGACCGTTACCTGCTTCGCTGGTTTACATTGTGCCTTGTTCGTGCACCTGTCTTTGTATATTATCTGCTTGTAAGGCTGTGATTTTTCCATGACTTGCAAATGTAACTTTCCTGCCATTATGGCGGTGATTTTTTCACAGCAATGTGTCTTTGTCAGTTAAGGACTTGTAATTGTCACTTTGCCATTTCAGCTGTGCCTTTTTCAGGCCGTGTCATTGTACATTTTCTGCCATTATGGCTGTGCCTGTTTCAGGTCATGTCATTGTAAGTTGTTCCCATTATGGATGTGCCTTTTTCAGGCCGTGTAATTGGATATTTTATGCCATTCTGGCTGTGCCTTTTTAAGGCCGTGTAATTGTATATTTTATGCCATTATGGCTGTGCCTTTTTAAGGCCGTGTAATTGTATATTTCATGCCATTCTGGCTGTGCCTTTTTAAGGCCGTGTAATTGGATATTTTATGCCATTCTTGCTGTGCCTTTTTAAGGCCGTGTAATTGGATATTTTATGCCATTCTGGCTGTGCCTTTTTAAGGCCGTGTAATTGGATATTTTATGCCATTCTGGCTGTGCCTTTTTAAGGCCGTGTAATTCGATATTTTATGCCATTCGGGCTGTGCCTTTTTTAAGGCCGTGTAATTGGATATTTTATGCCATTCTGGCTGTGCCTTTTTAAGGCCGTGTAATTGGATAGTTTATGCCATTCTGGCTGTGCTTTTTTAAGGCAGTGTAATTGGATATTTTATGCCATTCTGGCTGTGCCTTTTTAAGGCCGTGTAATTGGATAGTTTATGCCATTCTGGCTGTGCCTTTTTAAGGCCGTGTAATTGGATATTTTATGCCATTCTGGCTGTGCCTTTTTAAGGCCGTGTAATTGGATATTTTATGCCCTTATGGCTGTGCCTTTTTAAGGCCGTGTAATTTGGTATTTTATGCCATTATGGCGGTGCCAAATTTAAGGCCGTTTAATTGCATATTTTATGCCATTGTGGCTGTGCCTTTTTAAGGCAGTGTAATTCGACATTTTCTGCCATTACGGCTGTGCCTTTTTTAAGGCCGTGTAATTGGAAATTTTATGCCACTATGGCTGTGCCTTTTTAAGGCCGTGTAATTGGATATTTCATGGCATTATGGCTGTGCCTTTTTTAAGGCCGTGTAATTGTCACTTCTCTGCCATTTTGGCTGTACCTTTTTTAAGGCCGTGTAATTGGATATTTTATGCCCTTCTGTGTGTGCCTGTTTACAGGCTGTGTAATTGTTTCGCCATTCGGGCTGTGCCTTGTTATGGCCGTGTAATGCATTTGCCGTTTGGGCTGTGCCTCTTCCAGGCCACGTCAGCGTACTTGATTGCCATTACGGCTTCATTGTGGTGTTATTAACGTAATTTCTTCGATTCCACCTGCTTACTACCGCACTTTCAGTTTCAGTTTTATCTCGTCTCGTTCTTTGCAACGCTGTTAGTATTACACGTTATCGTTCATGTCTTCATGACCGAGTACTTTTCAAACATTTCAGATCGTTGTTTGCTGGAGTGCCTGCGTGTTCCTTTTGCCTTGTGTGCCATAACGTTATATTTACAGGTGTGTTAACTTCAATTGCACCAGTCCACGACGGTATGGGTGTTTAAGACTCCCGCTACGATCTCTGATTCCGTACAGCCATTCAGCGGATCTACTAGTACATTTTACGCCCCCTTTTTTTTACACGTATCGCCACCTGGCGATTATGCAATAACGTTGTTTCGTTGCCATCGGTGACCACTTATCGTTTGCTACTACACAAACTTGTCCAAAGGGGCCAACGTCAATATTTTTAGACGCTATATAGCCCGATCAGGCTCCTATGGCACAATATACGATGTTATGCTTGTGTCTGATCAGTCATCATGAACACCGCATGTTACCCGGTCTCCATTGTGTTTTACGGACACAGGTTTTTTTCCGGAGTTTACAGTTTATGAACCGGGAGGACACCCGCAATTTCGCACCGTGTCCCGGTGGTCATGTTATCTCCCTTACATGGCAGGGAGGAATGACAACTGCCCACTTGGAACAGAAGACGCTTTTGTTTGGCTGCATGAGCCCTCATGTTGGCTTCCGTGATATTGGGACTGATGAGTTGTCGTCGGGTTTCACGTTTTGTAGAGGGCTGCGGCGCGTCTATTGATATCCTTTTATCATGTCACACAGGTGGTAATGTTGGAATTTTCCGCAGGTTGTCGACTGGCAGGTATCACTGATCCGTTGACTTTAATTACAGTGTTGTATCTTACAATACTTCGTTGAAAAAAGAGAATTTATGTAGCCGGTCCTCGGTACACACGCCCCAATCAATTCCTCCGTCACCAGGGTCTCCTGGAAAACTGGCAACAATGTCTTTTGGCAGAGGGCGTGCAGTTGAATGAACTTGGTTTGACCATGTATTACAGGTCTCTGCGTCGAGATGTTATTATATACTCCTCACACAACAGTGTTGGCAAATTCACTCCATCTTCTAGGCACCAGCTGTATTTGCCGTGTCAAGTCGTTAAGTAGATTTTGCGTTGTGTTTTGATACTTACTCCTTTTTAATAGGTGATATCCTGAGGCCTTGGTTTGATTAGGGTGCCTACCAACTGCACATATTATTTATTACTTTCAGGATTTCGTACTAGCCTACCTGGCTGCCGGACGGCCTGATCGATATATGACATGGAGTTAATGTTTATTTGTTACAAAATTGTAATGGAGGTAATACTTCACCATCACAATTTGTTACGGCCCATGCAGGTATTGCAGTACCTCAGGTATTGCAATACCTCAGGGAGTTTGACGCCCCTGCTATGCAGAGTTGTAAACCACTGCCTTGTGGTATAGGTTCTTGTCAGAACCGAAGGCTAAGGGAGCAAACCCTAAACAGAAAACCATGTCACTGTGGCAGCATCAAGGGCGGTTGGTGTATGGAACTCCCAACATCTCTCGACCAGCCACTGCAGGGACAAATAGTTTGCGCCTGTCTTGACATGTTCTTGCCGGTGTGAGACCTCTATTTGTTCCCCGAGAGAGTGTCGCTAGTAACTTGCAAAAGCCAGCGGTACTTCAAAAGTTTTTGCTAGCAGCTTCCATGAAATGTACAACTGCACGAAACATGATACCGGATCGGCCGTCGCCCGGGTTACCAAGGACCGCGCTGCTCGACCTCATCTTCCGTCGACAGTGGAAAATCAGCTAGGAAGAAGAAGACAAAGAAGACAACTACTGACAATTGGACAATGGAACGTCAGGACTCTCCTCGACCGAGAAGGAGCTAACCGACCAGAAAGACGTACGGCACTAGTAGCAATGGAACTTCCCAAATACAACATCGACATCGCCGCCCTATGTGAAACAAGGTTCTCAGAGTCTGGTAGTCTCGACGACTTGGAATACTCTTTCTTCTGGAGTGGCAAACCCGAAGGAGAAAGAAGGGAGGCCGGAGTGGGCTTTGCTATCAAAAAGGATATCATCACAAAGCTGACAGAAATGCCACGGCCAATAAGTGACAGAATCATGACGATGAGACTACCTCTGAGCAAGGACAACTTTGCTACAATTATCAACGTGTATGCTCCGACAATGACAGACCCAGACGAAAACAAGGAGGCCTTCTACAACCAGCTCACAAGTGTGCTCAGGGGCATCCCTCATACCGATAAGCTACTGCTGATAGGAGATTTCAATGCGAGGATAGGAAGAGACAATGACAAGTGGCCCTTGGTCATGGGCAAACATGGGATTGGGAAATGCAACTCCAATGGCGAACTTCTACTGGCTCTGTGCTCTGAGTTCGAACTGATAGTGACGAACACCATGTTCAAGCAGAAGGATGAACGCAAGACCACCTGGATGCATCCTCGTTCCAAACACTGGCATATGATCGACTTCATCATCACGAGGTGTCGGGATAAGATGGACATCCACAGCACCCGAGCCATGCGTGGAGCAAACTGCTGGACCGATCACCAGATGCTGAGATCAAAAGTGGCTTTCAGAATACGACAAAAGCACAACAGGCAAGGGACAAATAAGCCGACCAAGCTCAACACTGCAAAACTAAGTACCATCAGCCATAGGGAGAGTTTTGAGCAGGAGATGGACAGTGCTCTCGCCCACTGGGAAGAGAAGGAAAACTCAACACCAGACGAGGAATGGGCAGCTCTGCAGCAGGTTGTGTACAACACAGCCAAGACATATCTTGGCAAGCCAGACAGAAAACACCAGGACTGGTTCGACCCCAACGACCAGGAGCTACAGACTCTTATGAGCAGAAGAGATCAAGCCCACCAGAGAGTGTTGCAAACCAGGAGCACTAGATCCACCACTGCAGCATACAAAGATGCCTGCAGACTGCTACAAAAACACACCCGTGCACTGAAGTCGGACTGGTGGGAAAGGAAAGCAGTGGAGCTGCAGAGAGCTGCCGACAGTAACAACATGAAGGGCTTCTACAATGGACTGTAGGAAGTGTGGGGACCCAAAAAGAAGGGACCTGTTCAACTAAAATCAACAGACGGAATGGAAACCTTCTCTGACAGCAAGAGAGTTGTGGCAAGATGGAGTGAACACTTCCAGAAGCTACTCAACGTCCCTGGCGACATAGATCACGAAGCTCTGGACAACATCCCGCAGCGCATTACCAAGACAAGCCTTGATGAGATTCCAACTATGGATGAGATGGCTAGAGCAATCGCCAGCCTGAAAGATGGCAAAGCACCTGGAGGAGATGGAATTCCTGCAGAAGTATGGAAGCACGGAGGAGACAATCTGTTCAGCAGACTGCACCAACTAATCACCAATGCCTGGGAGATGGGTTCTGTACCACAAGCATGGAAGGATGCAAGCATTATAACCATCTACAAGAAAGGTGATCGAACAGACTGTGGGAACTATAGAGGAATCTCTCTTCTTTCCATAGCAGGCAAGATCTTCGCCAGGATCCTCCTCAACAGACTATCTACCCACCTAACACCAGAGGTAGTTCCGGAGACACAATGTGGCTTCAGAGGTAACCGGAGCACCGTGGATATGATATTTTGTCTCCGACAACTACAAGAAAAGTGCATTGAGCAGGACCGACCACTGTACATGGTATTTGTCGACTTCAGTAAGGCGTTCGATACAGTTGGGAGGACCGGACTATGGCAGCTACTGAAGAAGTATGGCTGCCCAGAGAAGTTCACAACAATGATCGAGGCACTACACACCGGAATGATGGCGACTGTTAATGTTGGAGGGGAAGTCTCGGAATCGTTCAGGGTCACAAATGGGGTCAAGCAAGGCTGTGTACTGGCGCCCACGCTCTTTTCCATCTTCCTATCAGCAATGCTCGACAATGCTTTCCGAGACATGGGGGATGGCATCTACATACAGTCCAGACAGAGCGCTGACCTATTCAACGTCGCACACTTCAGAGCGAAGACCAAGACTACACGGATACTGATGAGGGAGCTGCTATTCGCAGATGACAGTGCACTGGTTGCACACTCTGCTGAAGAGATGCAGAAAATAGTGGATGCTTTTTCCAATGCGTCAAAGAAGTTCGGCCTGAAGATTAACATCAAGAAGACCGAGGTGCTGTACCAACCCAACTCTACAAGAACCCGAGAGGAGGATATCATGGTTGATGGAAACAAGCTGAACTCTGTTATGGAATTCACCTACCTCGGAAGCACTATATCAAGTGATGGATGCATTGACGACGAAATACAGAGGAGGATGGCCAAGGCTAGTGCATCTTTCGGCCGACTACGCCAGAGACTCTGGAACAACCACCATGTGTCCATGCGGGTTAAAGGCAAGATATACCGTGCAATTGTGCTGTCCACCCTCCTATACGGAGCTGAGGCCTGGACAGTGTACAGACGACAGGTGAAAAAGTTGCATGCCTTCATGATGCGACATCTGCGTTCGATCATGAGGATAACCTGGATGGACAAAGTGACAAACAAGGAAATACTCGAACGGACAGGGCTGCCATCTATGGAAGATCTTCTGATCAGAAAGAATCTCCGGTGGACTGGACACCTCATGAGGATGTCATCAGACAGGCTACCGAAGCAGGTTCTCTACTCTCAACTGTCTTCTGGTCACAGAAAGAGAGGGCGCCCTCATCTCCGGTTCAAAGATACCATCAAGAGAAACCTGAAGCTGAGAGACATAAAGATCGACTCCTGGACATCACTCTCACAGCAGAGAGACAAATGGAGAGCAAGAGTCAAGTGATGGAAGCAGTCTTTGTCGCTTCGCGACCGACAGCATGATGATGACCCATGTAGCTCTACACTTGGTTAGCAAGTCTACATACTTCAATAATGTGTGTTCTATTCTTTGCTTTCTTTACTAGCACTATACCTGCACATGTTTACTGGGTCTGCAGATGGTCAATCCATGATGAGGATTTATTTCCAGACCCACATTATTCAGTTTTAAACCGGACATGTTACGGACAAAATGTCGATTGTTGCACAGGTTGATGTGGACGTGATCCACACCCATACATGCTACCTGCATGATTACATTACTGCCTCTCCATTTGAATGGCACATGCTGTTGACCACGCATGTATTGTTGGGCGTGCTTTGTGGTCAGCCCAGTGTGACGATGATGTTATGTTCCACACCCATATATGCGCTCATGCCGGTATGCTTGAACACCCTGTTGGTGACCACATATATCTTGTTTGGGTTGACTGTGGTCGCCGCAAGAAGATGATGTTTGTGCCGCTCCCATATATGTGTTTGTGCCTGTATGCATGACCACCCTGTTGGAGACCACACATACATTGTTTCGGTTGACTGTGGTCGGCCCAGGGAGATGTCGTTTGTTCCACTCCCATATATGCGTTCGTGCCGGTATGCATTCAGCAGGCTGTTATAGACCACACATTTACTGTCGGGCGTGCTTTGTGGTCGGCCCAGGGTGATGATGTTTATTCTTTCGAGTCTGATTTCATCAACAGGTTTTCCTTTTGGACATCCACTGCTGTTTGACCAGGGCGATGAAGATGAGTCTCCACATCCACGTTCTCACCTTCTATTATGTAACAGGCTTGATGATGTCCCACACAAATAGGGTTCCTTGTGTACATGTCATCTTGTTATATGGAACCAGGTGTTGCTGTATAACACATTTTGGCATATGATAGTTGGTCGCGTTACATTGCTGTATTGACCTCCTTACGTTAATGTATTTTCTAACTTTTATAGGTGCGCTATTGCTGCACACTTCAATTACCTGAGGTTAATACAGTGTATTGGATTCACTTTGCCACTTTCTTGTCTCAGGTTATTCTGGCATGGCCACAAACATATGTGTGCTACCTGTCACAGGCTGACATCACGGCATGGTGCCTGTATATTCATATTTCTTTTGTGTGAACGAAATACTGCGCTGCTGTGTTTTCGTATTTCTGCAATACCTAAGGTTAAACCTGGGAGGTAATGTGGCCCTCCACCTACACGTCGATGCTTCACGAGGTCAACTCGGATACCTGCGAGACTGACAGATGACTCGTCTGACAGCTCGGACTCGTTGTACAGCTCGGACTCGTTGGATAGCTGGGACTCGTTGGACCGCTCCGACTCGTTGGACAGCTCGGACTCGTTGGACACCTAGGACTCGTTGGACACCTCGGACTCGTTGGATAGCTCGGACCATGACACTGCGGACGGCATATCCGAAAACTTGTGTTTTCCACTTAGGTGGGGCATTTGGAACACCAATGCTTATATACATCCACTTGTTACATACCAAAACCATCTAACATGTGACTGAATGTTTTCTGCTTAGGTGGGACATTCCCTGTCACATTCAGCAGTGTATTACTCATTCTAGACGTCATCATTTCACTGGTGCTATTCATCGCTGAAGGTGTCCTTCGCTAGGTTATCCAGATGCTTTCTACTTAGGTGGGGCATTGCATGTAACCAAAACCCATCTAACATGTGCACTGAATGTTTTCTGCTTAGGTGGGACATTCCCTGTCACATACAGAAGTGTATTACTCATTCTAGACGTCATCATTTCTCTGGTGCTATTCATCGCTGAAGGTGTCCTTCGCTAGGTTATCAGGATGTTTTCTACTTAGGTGGGGCATTCCATGTAACACACCTTGCTCTTTACATGTACTTAGTTGGTAGTGGCAACCTACAACGTGTCGCTGTTGCGTTACTGACATATGTCGGTATATAATCTTATAACAATTAACATGGTCTAGATTTCATTTGTTGCAAATTACCAGGTTGTGCGCTTTTTAATCATCACGTGTTATGCTTAAGGTTCACATTCGCTGTTTGCATTAACTGGGCCTCTTGCCTTCTAGGTGGCATTTCATATTCGCAATTGGGTTGCAACTATATTGCTTTAGTGTGTGTGGGTTTTATGTAGCGCACGACCGTTTTCTGCTTAGGCGGGGCATTTCATGTAGCTTTGATAGCCTGTACGGGTGCCCATGTATACTTTTTAGCCTAATGTTATTTGTTTTTTGACACGCATGACACTTACGGGTTTGTTCGGCCGTATGCAAACGCCGTTAGCACTTTTTCTACACCTGTAGTTATGAGGCTTAGTTGGTGAACTTGTGACTAAAGTTACGTAACTTTCCTTTGTGACACATATCCTTTGGGGTGGGGGGAGCCATTCTATTACAGAAGTGGCCTGGTGTGGTCGGTTCCCCCACCTTTGCTGTCAATCTATGTGTTTGTTATAACGGTGATAACATTGTGTACTAGTGTATTGGAATTATTTTGTGCTAGTTATACATAAAGAGTTGGCTTACTTTTAAGCTCGCATACAAACATATATCTGACTTGTGTTTTCAGCAAACTAGCCACGTCTCTGTGTCACAAATTTAGATGGTAGCGTTGTCCCGCATAAAAACACCTTTTGAATGAAACTCAAAAGGCATTTATGTGGGCAACAAAACCAGAGCTTATATTCGGGTGTATACGGTAAACAGATTAGGACGCTGACAAGCTCAGTGTCCAGCCTCTCTTTCGATAGTTCTCGAGTTTGAAAGGGTAAATATTGATTTGCTCTCGATTGTTGTTAAACAATTATGTTACGAGGTTCCGTTTATTGCGACATTTATCATTCTGTTGTTCAGTACTATGTCGTCGCAAATTTCCCACCCTCCTTCCCCATCGTCACCTGGGTATTTCAAACTGGTGTTGCTATATGCTGTGTTTCGTTTTATTTGTACATATTTGTAAATACACTATACATAGTCTATATTATATTGTTCCCAAGTGTCTAAAACGTTATTGTCTTGTATTTTTGACATTACGATCACACTGTCAGTGTCGGAAAGAATATTTATTAAGCTTTCGGTGCAAAACTCATGGACTTAGCTCACGCACAGCCGATGTTATTGGACACTGAACATGGCCGGGGTAGAAAGCTTCATTCCAAATTCAACTGTTTTGTTTCTATTTCACCTTTTGATTTATTCTAAGCACCCGCCTAAGTCACGCTCATTGTGGAAGTTATGTCTTGCAAGTTGTTTATTGCGATTACGCAACATAATCTGAGTATTTAGTAATGTTTCGTAGTGTTTGTTGTCTTGCTAGCTGTTGTTTACAGCTAGCAAGTGCGCACTCGTATATCTCACTTCGATCCTTCCTACCGCCGTTCTTTCGCCTGTGTCTATACTCTATGTACGTACACGCGGGTGCCTACTCGACGTCATGGTACGTTGTTGATGACAATCCACTTTATTTTAATACAGCTTCAATAAAAATAAATACGTATTTTTCATGGCCCTACAGATGGTGCAACTGCATTTCCTCAACTTTGACTTCGGCGCAATTAGTAAGTGTAGGTCTGCACGCGTCAGAATATTCGACGGAAGGTACAACATATACGGTAGGCGGAGTGAAAGTGTGCGCCTTACAAGTTGTGAACGAAACCTTCCTGGCGACTTTACAAGCAGGAGCAATGAAGTAGAAGTGTATTTAAAGATAGAGAATGTTACAGCATACGAAGGCTTCCAAATATTATATCAAGGATTGGACCGAGTAGCAGGTACGATTGCCTTTCACGTGTGTTCAGTTACGATAAGATAATATAATACAATACCATACATTTTCTTTACATATAAACTCTTATACACGTACTCTTGTTAATTCCACATGGTATTTATTGTTAACATTATTATCACTAATTTGAAGGAGATACTGGTATAAGAAAACAAATACTACTACATTGTTATATTGCTGTGGACACTGTTTGGCAAGTCTCCATGATCCGCCTGTTTACGAATGATAATGTGTTGTGTGTGTGTGTGTGTGTGTGTGTGTGTGTGTGTGCGTGCGTGCGTGCGTACGTGCGTGTGTGTGTGCATGCGTGTGGGTGTGTTTCTGTGTATGTGATTATGTAGCTATAACTGGCGAGCTGTCGTATATATACGTGTGATTGGATATACGTAATATGATACTTTTTACAGGTTGCAATGGTTATCCAGCAGTCCTGAGTGATCGAAACAACGGAATTATGAGTTATGGAATGATAGACATCGGCCCCGAACAAAACCTGACCTACATAAATATTACATGCAGATGGCAAATTCAGCTCAGCATGGAAAATGTAAGAAGATCAACTAACTGGATTTGTTTTCTGAAGATTGCATGACTGAAGGTGTACAATCGTTCAAAACATTAGATAGAAGGGTGGTCAATGAAATTGTATCGCTTTCCAATCACAGTTTATATTCAAATAATAAAACTGTTTAGCTAGCCAAATAATTATATATATATATATATACATATATATATATATATATATATATATATATATATATATATATATATATATATACATACATATATTTATATATGCCTGCCTGCCTGCCTGCCTGCCTGCCTGCCTGCCTGCCTGCCTGCCTGCCTGCCTGCCTGCCTGCCTGCCTGCCTGCCTGCCTGCCTGCCTGCCTGCCTGCCTGCCTGCCTGCCTGCCTGCCTGCCTGCCTGCCTGCCTGCCTGCCTGCCTGCCTGCCTGCCTGCCTGCCTGCCTGCCTGCCTGCCTGCCTGCCTGCCTGCCTGCCTGCCTGCCTGCCTGCCTGCCTGCCTGCCTGCCTGCCTGCCTGCCTGCCTGCCTGCGTTGCACTGTGTCAAATTACACTCGCAGTGCAAACACACACTCAACATTTTCAATATTTTCTAGCTGGTGCACCTGCATTTCGTCTACTTTGACCTCGGCGCGAGTAATAACTGCAGTTCCGCCAGCCTCACAGTTTACGACGGCAACGACACATCGACGCCATTGCTGCACACATGTGGACACAGTCTCCCTGGCGACATTAGAAGCAGTGGGAACAATATGCTCTTGGAATTCAAGATTTCCAATGTTACCGATTACGAAGGCTTCACAATCTATTACTCATCATTGATCCCAGTTGAAGGTATGTTATCACAGCCCTTAAGCTTAATCACTACAAGTTAGTTTTACACAAAATACTGTTAGACGGCGTGTTTGCGCGCGCGAATATTTATAATATATCGGTCGCGCTAAATATCTTAATTAATTATAAATAATATCATAATTATTATTATCATCACTATTACCTGAAGGAAATTATAAGTTTTATTATAATTTAATAATATTATTATTTTATTTCAAGTTGCGCCACATTAATAATTGTTTGTGACGCTTCACAACATGCTGCTATTAAAACATGATATATAATAAGAAGAAAACTACCCCCAGATAATATTTTATGATAATTAATACAATTCACGTGTCTATATAATTAACTAAAATAACCTATTAGTCATAAAATACAATATAAATTCGGTAACAACAGTAGTGATAAATTAATGTAAAGGTATGGTTAATAGTAATAAATAAATATACAGGTAAAATAATTACGATGTAACAATAATCTTCATTCAGCACGCATACATTATGCATAACAAATAATACTCAAGCTGTTTTTCTACTTATGCATACTATTATGATATACCCACCACTGGTATTTAATAATACATTTGGACAAAACACTTTATTAATTATCAGAACAAAAATATATTTAAACAGAATATGAATATATGGGAAATATGTGGTGGTACAAAATAGATTTTGTGACATTAAAAAATATATATTAGTGTTATTGTTTTAGTTATTATTTTAAAAATATCGTTTACATAATATAAGCGTGCGTGCTCGCAGCACACGCCGGATGTTTACAGAAATATTGTTAAAAAACAATGCGACATCATCTAACAAAGCTTACCGTCCATCATCATGCTATCGGTATCACTTGAATGTTGCTCTCCATTTATCTCTCTGCTGTGAGTGTGATGTCCATGACTCGGTCTTTATGTCTCTCAGCTTCAGGTTTCCTATTGCCTGAATGCAGCATTCTTTATATTGCATTTTTTTAATAACAGTATGTTGTGAAGCGCCATATATAATTATGGAATTCGTACTATATGAAATAAAATATTATTATTATATTATAAAAAACTTATAATTTCCTGAAGATCATAGTTATGATTACGATTATAATTATTATTATATTAGTTATAATTAATTAAACTATTTCGTGCGGCGTGCGAACGCAGTAAGTAAAGTTTATAAATATTCGCGCGCAAACTCGCCGCCTAACGATATTTTGCATACAGCTAAATTATAATTATAGTAATTTTACGGTAACCGCGTACCCGCCGAAGATGTTGAGTTGCGTCGAGATCTGCGCGATTGTTAATTTTCTTCGATAGGGAAATGCAAGTGAATTGTTTTGTAACATATTGCATGCATACGTATATAATTTATGTGAGGAGACGTTTGGCGGATTTTGGTGGTCGTTTTCATTCTTAGGTCAGAAAGTAAAAGATAGTCGGCATGAACTATGCATACTATCTTTTACTTTCTGAACTAAGAATGAAAACGACCACCAAAAGCCGCCAAACGTCTCCTCACATAACTTATATAATACTTCACTTCACTGCGTCATTCTGTTTCTAAAATGGCATAGTCCATGTCATTTCGATGACTATGTGTTCTACCTTTTTGGTAAACCGCTGACATGAAAACAAATGATTGTTGTTGGAAGTTATTACGTTTTATTAACTATATTACGCCCATATTACCAAACCGTTGACTTTTGTTTCCCTTTAAGACAATGATAATATAATAAATTATGCAGAATTGAAATAGAGTGATGTATCCTATGTGATTTAAAAAAAAACCAATTATTAGATGTATATGATTTGCATTAATCCTTCTATATAAATCTCTACAAAACAACCTAACTTCGTAAGTTTACAAAGTATATATAACAAACAAAAACAGGCGAAACACCAGAACATAATTATCTTTGAATTTAAATGGAATACCTCCTAGTGACCACGAACAATGTTAATTATGTTAACTATCTAAGCAGATAAAACATAATAATATATTATATGTCAAACATAATGCTATGCTACGGGATAAAACAACTATTGTAGTATTAATATCAAGTGAATAATACACGTATTCAATAATTATATGATACATTCGTACCTTAACATTGACGATCAGGTGCTTGCGTTCAACAACCAACCTCACAACGTATAACGTTGCTGCTTATTAAAATTAGTAGATTTACGATATGAGGTCCAATTACGGGGTAGTGGGAGATAGAAGCATATCACGTAAACATAAAGGAAATGTGCTCACCTCGTGTGTTTCCCCGGCATACATGTATGGCCCGGAGACGATGGAACTAACAGAGAAAAAACAGGAGAAGTTGCAACTATGCAAAGAAAAACTGTAGGAATACTCGTGGGAGTTAAGAGAGCTGATAAGAGAAGAATGAAGTAAGTGAGTGTGAAGGCTGGAGTGAAGGAACACTGTAAGACGAAATTGATGAAGAGTAAGTTCATATGGGCCAGTCATGTGAAAGGAATTAGAGATGGGAAGTAGAAAAGAGAGCAGAAGCCACGAAAATTGATGGAAAAAGGAGGCGAGGAAGGCCGAGATGGCGATCGGAGGAATGTATTGAGAGAGACATGGAAAGAGCGTGAGGAGAATGGAAACAACAAGCAAACGATAGGGGCAATTTGAGATTTATGATTGAGAACGTAGCGAGAGACAAGTAGAAAAAGAGATGAGGAAGAAGACCGACGATGGACACGGAAACTACATAGCCAACCTCACCCCTGATGACAGAGATGCCAAGCAGTGAACAACAACAATATGCAATTCGATCTTAGTATAATGACCGGAGAAATGTTATTTTGAATCGTGTTAGCATATTAATAGCCATTAGCCATCACGATAACCATGATATTTTTTATTCCCCTGTCACCTCTTGGGCTGCAGTTTACGTTTACTTTACCTTACTAAGTTTCTGGGATTCAGGGGACATGGCCTACTTGCTGTCCCCCCCCTCTCTCTCTCTCTGCGTCACTGACTAGAAGCAAGGAAATGACTATATTTGTTTAGCACAACTGGTAACTCATTATGATAATGCAAGCATACTTACAACATAAGTATGATTTTAAAAAGCCGTTATATAGTGTCTTTCCAACGTCCTGTGCAGTTTTATTTAATGGCCACTTACACGAATTAAATTATTCTTAAAATCTTGTTATTGAATAACGGTAAAAGCTATGTTGTAATGTTTCAAAATCTCTTAAGTGTATGTTACAGGATGCTTTGTTTCTCCGGCTGAAATGACTTACAATACGGGAACGTTTGGCACTGGCTATGGACAAATATTCACATATGTCAGAATGCGATGCAGGTGGAAGATCCGGGTGGAACCCTTCAAGGTAGCGCAGTTGAATATGTCATTATTTTAACAAGCCATCGTCGAGTTCATTATTTGTAAAGATACTAATATCATTGTGTTATATTAAAGGGAATAACAACAAGTCGTTACATAAAATTATATTATAAAAACATTATTTTGTATATTACACGTGACTACATTCAACAAATAAAAATCAATTTGTAGTATGAAGTCGAAACTTGCCTGTATAGCGATTCCCGGGGAAATGTAATTGACTAGGCGATCACGTGGTATCGTGGACCGTTTCTACGCATGCAGAGCATGCCTAATATGATAGCGTTAGGGTCGAAAATTATATTAGTGTGCACTAATTCGACACAATACAAACACTGTTTATCACGGGGAACAACAGTTTATCGTACGGTTCAACATGAATGAATGTTTTTTAAATTGAAGCCTCACGCATGACGAGTACCTTAGGTGTTTTCGCTTTAACAATCTTATGGATACCTGTTCGAACCTGACACGAAACCATTGATATTTTTATTCACTCTTGTTTTTACATAGCAATAATTATAAACCGAATCATTTAAAGATAATGAGTGATAATCATTATACTCGTTACATTGATATACCGCTGTTTCAAAATTCGTTGCTCACAGCGCTGCACAAAAAGTTCTTTAGCTTTACATTAAAAGCAGCAGTGTTAATGTTAATATCAGATGCCGCGGTGGTGCATTCTATAGACTTGGGTCTTCTACGTTGAAGGCTTTGTCACCCCAGTGATGCATTGTGAGTGGTACACGCAGTAAATTGTGTTCGCTGGAGCGCAGCGACCTAACCGGCTGGCGTCGGCTTAAGCACTGTTCGATGTATTCAAGTGCATGGCCAGCAGGGCAGCAGGATCTTGAATTCCATTACACTGCTATCGGCAGCCAGTGCACACACACAAAAGTTGCAAAAAGAGATCAGTGGTTTCGTGTCAGGTTCCAACCGGTGTCCTTCCGATTGCAAAAGCGAACACACCAGACGAACGAGACTACCAAATGAGCTACGGCGACAACTGGGATTCCACTCCCGGATTAAATTTGTTACGTTATTTACAACTTGTCCTTCATACATTACATACTAGTGATATTAATGGTTTACATAGCGTTTCTTTCTGACGTTAAATACTTAATATGTGTTTATAATGTATGTGTCCCGGTGTGGATTATCTCCCGTGGGCTGCCTATCAATACAATTATTCTAAAAACGAACCGAAGATGTATACTATTGATTCAAGTAATAGGTGTGTGTTCCTTTTGATACTGTTAGTCGGTGTATTTTATATTATTGCAGTGCACTATTTGTCATATCTTGCTCTTTTTTCTCGTCCCCATTCTCTCTCTCTCTCTCTCTCTCTCTCTCTCTCTCTCTATTTTTTCTCTCTGGTTCTGTGTATGTGCATGCACCAACGGCATGTGTTGGGGCGTACATGCGCACGTATGTTGTTTCCAGTGCCTATATTGGCTGTGCTTTCCAAGGCGGAACCGGACCGTTATTTCGCAATGCAGACTCGAACCGAACACTGCTCAAGAGTTGTATCCAAACTGTCCTTTCAGAGAGTGCAGCTGAACTTCCTCAACTTCGATCTCGGCGCAAGTAGTAACTGCAGCTCTGCCAGCGTCAGTGTCTACGATGGAAATGACACATCAGCGCCATTGCTCAATACTTTGTGTGGACAGAATGTCACTGGCGACATCAGAAGCAGTGGCAATACACTGTTCGTGGATTTCCAGATTCAATATGTTCCCGAATGCAAAGGTTTCAAAATCTACTACTCGGGGTTGATCCCAATTGAAGGTATGATATAATTGCACGTAAAGACGATTATTATTATTATTATGTTTACAGTAAGAACGCATTCATTTGATTGTGATGACAATTTTAATAAGACCCGTAGTAAAGTGTGTATGTTTCACATTTCATGAAACCAATTTACCTAGATACGTTTCAGAGCCGCTGATGAATATGACTAATGTAATTTGTTCACGAAGTCAATTAAATGTATATTTAGTTCATGGGGAAACGTATGTCATTGTTGCTGTAGTGGCGAAGACAGATCAGATTGTGACGTGTTGTATACATTGTGTGGATATCATCAAAATGTCATATTGAATAACGCTCTATATACTGCCAGTCAAATGCGGCTTGAACCTTTACTCGGGTATTGGTCAGACTACGCTGGCGACTAGATTATCAGTGCTATGCAACACAACTACGTTGGATACGTTTGCATTACACCATGGATGCAATTCGGTG
>OZ024858.1:9829564-9837064 GCA_964017155.1 Oasisia sp. SBJ-2009
TCATGAGTGGTTGATTAGAGTCTCATTTACCCATTTCATTTCGGTAATAGTTTGTGTTCCGTGACATCGACACCAGGTGAAAGGGATTGAACCACCATCACGCAGGTTGATTGTGCTAAGACGTTCGCGGTATCGCAGCATATGATAATACACCTGTTCATACCATACAACAGTAAATTCATGGCACAACTACGTTGTCAAATTTCCTGAAACGTACCTTACGTTTAGATAAAAACCGTGTCCTAGCTTGGCACATTCGATTTCTAATTATGCATACTTTGATATTCTAGGGAGATACCTATACTCTTACACACATTACTTTTGTTTTAACTCCAGTGCATTACCATTACATACTGCAGACCGTGTCGTATATCGTGTTAAGTCAGTGTGAAGAGCACTGCTTCCTAGCTGCAGCAACGAACACTAACTAAACACTGCTTCATTTTACAGCGAGTACGACTGCACTTTCTCCTCGTCGATATCGAAAATAGCACCAAGTGTTTCTGCGACGGCCTAGACATTGCCACAGCAGAAGAGATGACAACGTCTGTTATGTATTCATTCTGTGGCTCCACCATTCCTGACGACGTCTACACAGACACCAACAAATTGTTGGTGCATTTCCGCACTGACGGATCTACAATCCGTTCTGGATTCAGGATCTATTACTCAGATAAACTGCCTGTACAAGGTAAGTTTCATGTAAAAGTCTACTCCAAATATGTCATTATTACATGTACAGGTATTAGCAAAAATGTACAAATGAATTAACTGCACAACACGTCAAATGCAAAGGTTTTGGTATAAATTAAAACTTATATTTTCTGCTATTCGTGAGTATAAATGGCTTCCCAAAATTAATAACAGAAAGTATGACCTTTACTTGTACAATTCAAAACTCGTCTAAGACACTAAATATAATTCAACGATCGTCAACCCCAATGTAATTACAAGTTACTACCTTCTTCCAAAACAACATTACACACATACGTGTGTGTGTGATGTTGTCTTGAAAGAAGGCAATAATTTGTAATTACATTGATTCGTCAGGAGATTGTATATGTGGACGTGAACTAGGTGTGTTTCGAGATATAAAACGCCATGCGCCATGTATGTAAGTAATTATTTGACCCATTGTTCACCACTATTCGCAAAACACACTACGAAAATTAATCTATAAACATAAAATATGCCTTATAACATATATATATATATATGTATATATATATATATATATATATATATATATATATATATATATATATATATATATATATATATATATATATATATATATATATATATATATATATATATAATATATATATATATGTATATATATATATATATATATATATATATATGTATATATATATATATATATATATATATATATATATATATATATATATATATATATATAGCAGTGACGCTTTGCTATAAAAACCAATTCAGTAACAGTAGTGCGGCAGTTCATTAGTCAACTTTATGCTTTATACAGGATGCCTTGGAAGTCCTATCACAAAACATGGACCAAAAGGGACATTTGGCGTAGACAATACCCATTATGACAACTACATGACCTGCGGATGGAAAATTCAGGTCGAACCAAATCAGGTAAAAAGGGAAACAAAACCTAAATTTGCAACTACAAACGCCTATGGATATATATATATATATATATATATATATATATATATATATATATATATATATATATATATATATATATATATATATATATATATATATATATATATATATATATATATATATATATATATATATATATGCGTGCGATGTGTGTGTTTTTGTGTGCGTGTCTGTGTGAGTGTAAGATAATGTGCGTGCGTGCGTGCGTGCATATACGAGTGCATGCGTGTATGTGTGTTCTTGGCTGTAGTAACACTATGTAAGATTAGTAACGTATTGCACGCATTGCCTCACGGAACTACTACTTTGCAGCAAGTGCATCTCCACTTCCTCAGTTTTGAACTCGAGGCGAGTAGTAACTGCAGCTTCGACAGCATCAGAATCTACGACGGAAGCGATAAGACGGCGCTGATACTGCGCACCTTCTGTGGAAGTGACCTCCCTGATGACGTCAGAAGCAGTGGTGACTCACTGTTCGTGCAGTTCACAACCGACGCCAGTGGCACCTACCGTGGCTTCAGTGTATACTACTCCATGTTCATCCCAGTTGAAGGTATACTATCTTTCAGTGGCTACACATATGCACATGCACGCAAATCTACATGCACGCATATCAAAGACACGCAGACATACACCCACACACAGACGCACGCACACACATGCATATACACACATACACACACACAAATGCACACACTCAAAAGCACTCACACACACACACACACACACACACACACACACACACACACACACACACACACACACACACACACACACACACAAACAAAAAACAAACATGCACCCACAGAAACACACACACTTACACACTTACACACACACATACACATAGTTTGAACGACACTCAATTAATGCTGACACACCATGTTTATTGTTGGTGTATGTAGAGTGTAATAGCCCAGGGGTAGAGCTTCGGACTCACGACTAAAAGAAACCGATTTTTCCCGGACTCTACATTTCTCCAGTTCAGTTAGCTATATAAATGAGTACCTGGTTATAGACACTGGTGGATATGTGTACCTGCTCCCCAGAAAAGTTGAGACGGTGATAGATTGAACAGGTCTGCCAGGGAAGTAAAGGATAACACACTTGAAACGGTCTTGAGGATTGGATACTGCGTTATATAAGAACTTACCTCTATTGTTTATACTGGTATATGCTCTATTCTATTGATATCAGGATGTATCGGCACGCCAGTGAAACTGAGAGGATCCAGTGGAACATTTGGTATCAGCGATGGTCGATATCACAACGATATGCGATGCAGTTGGGTGGTTCAAGTTGATCCGACCAAGGTATGGACACTGCATACGAACACCTTCTCACACCCTGTATAATGCATACTATGTAATTATAAATATGTCTTGACAGGATCATTCTCAAATAGTGTAATTACAGATAATATTATATTGCTAGTAGTATGAAACGTTGATTTGGGAGATCGTTGTTATATTTCTTATTTTCTATTAATGTTCATTAACAAACTAAACCACGTCTATACGGCTTAGTTTTTAATGACCATTAATATAAAAATATATATAATAATAATAATAATATATTTATTTGCTATAGCGCCACATCCATAATCGTTCGTGGCGCTTCACAAAATATTACAATTTAAAAGACATAAATATATATATGTATACAACAAGACAAATATAACAATGGTCTCCCAGGTCAACGTTTCATACTACTAGCAATATATTATCTTTATTTACATTATTTAAGAATGATCATGTTAAGACATGTCACTAATATTCGAAATAATGCTCTGCTCTGCGAGTGATTGGGAGATTGTCTTAGCTACAAAACATGTCTTGTTTGAATTAACACAAGTGTGATGATAGATGATAGTGCCTTGTATACGTTGGTTCGTATCGACACTTTATGTCAAGTACTGGACTGAACTGTGTACTCCTTTCATTAGCTGATTTAACAGATTTGCTCACAAACTGACAAATATTACTCACAAATGTGTTTCAATAAATTAAGACAATTTCAACGGCGCATCATAATCCTTATGAACCGTCTGATGTCATGTTGGGGCTGTGATTCTTTATCTAAAGCATTCGTCTTGTTATCAACATTACCTGGAGGGTGGGGACCTTCGTATAACACTCCTGGAAAATATTTGTCGGATGTGATCTATTAGGATCACTTCAGGAGACCTAGTCGGCATGTCAATCACAGTAACTGGTACCTTTGTCTGCAAAGAAGATGAGCAGAGCGCTCTTCCTAATGTCCCCATTGTCCAACATGATTGAATTCATTCAAACATGAATATTGTGGCGTACCTACAACATTCCCCTAATCAAACACGTAGTGCAGGACTGGTCGGGGTAACATGTATGATAAGCCAAGTGTGCCATCCCCAAATATGGTTTGCTTTCGTAATTTGTATTGTGTTAATTGTTGGGTATTTCATAATTTCTGTGCCTGAGACTTTCTCCGGATATACTTGTTTTATGTTTCCTGTTGATTATCAGTGTTTACTTCAATTGGTGCAAATGTTCCTGTCATAACAGAGATGTCGCAATATCCTTTGGTGATTGAAGCAAACCGTTGTATGTATTACAGAGCTAAACTTTATGGTCTGTTACAGCGTGTGCGACTTCACTTTCTCAGTCTCCACCTACAAAACAGTACCGACTGTATCAATGAAAATATCAAAATATACGACGGAGCCGACACAAGAGCTCCATTGATGAAGACGTTATGTGGCAGTACAGTTCCCGGTGATGTCAGAAGTACCGCCAACACTGTATTCGTACATTTGTATTCGTGTGGCGGTACCTCCACATACTCCGGTTTCAAAATCTTCTACTCGGATCTGGTCGTCCCAGGAGGTATGTTATTGCGAACATTGTCTGTAGAGTCTGCCGCGTATTGGTAAAAAGCATTTACCTGAAGTATATATCGGTCAGTGAATAATATCACTTTAAGGAAACGTTCTGCAATGTTTATTTACCAAAAAAGGTTTCCAGAAATTGTACGTATATGTACTAATTTTATTTACTTTACTAATATCAGAGAAAACATTTTCCAAATAGCATATGAATTAGCAGATGCAATCTCGTTGAAGACAAAAGCGAACTCTAAATGTAACCTGTAAGTCGACCATGACCTTTGGGTGAAATAATCGTCTAAGATATGTCATCGTTACGTCATGTTGATGCAGCGATTTGTTTGCTTGATTTAGATTGTCAAGACAAAGCCATAACAATGACAGAACCCAGGGGCAGCTTTGGCGTCACAAAGTTGCAGTACACGAATTACATGAGATGCAGTTGGAGCATACGCGTGAATGTTACCGATGTAGGTTGCTGTACGTTGATACCGTTTGCATAGTGTTAGGTAATAATTGGAGAACACTAAATTTGTAAAACTTCAGATGTAGATGTAATTTGCTTTAACCTACCATGATGGAAAGTCAGAACTGGGGTAAAAAATTATTTCAGTATAATGTCAACATTTAATTTCAGGTACCAATTGATATGTTTTGGTCTGAGTGTAGAAGGATCTTTGCAAATCGGTGCGGTAAACACACTCGCATACGTACACGCATACGCACACGCACACGCACACGCACACGCACACGCACACGCATAACACGCACACACGCCGCACACGCCGCACACGCCGCACACGCCGCACACGCATAACACGCACACACGCACACACAAACGGTTCTATAAAACATTATTTTAATAACATGTAAATCATTTTTATTGTCATATGCTTAATACAATTAGAAAAACAGCTCAGAAAGAGTATTTATACTGCGTGTCACGATCACTTGTGACAGAATTTGAACTATTGGCTATAAAATGAATCGTTATCTGTTCATTTATTTACAGTTATCGTAATCACGATGGAGTTGCAAAATACGTATATACTGCTTGCTACTCAGTTGATATTGGTCTAGATATGTTCGTCTCGTGTGTCTTCGTGCAGAGAGTGAAGTTGGAGTTCGTCAAGTTCTCGGTCGAGTCTTGCTGCGACAGGGTCACAGTGTACGATGGCCTCACCAGGGCGGCACCACTGTTGGGCACATTCTTCGGAAATGAACTGCCGAGTGATGTATTTTCTACATACTCTGACATATCCGTGCATTTCGAATCAGACGGTTCAGGCACTTGGAATGGATTCGATATCAATTACACAGCAGTACCATCGGCCAAACGTAAGTAGTAGTCGGAATAGTAATTATATGGTGCAGTTCCCAGTGTTCCAAACATGCATCCCATATAAGGTATCAGTTTTAATACATATATACATGTATGTATATATATATATATATATATATATATATATATATATATATATATATATATATATATATATAATATATATATATATATATATATATATATATATATATATATATATGGACAGCCTGTATGTATGTATGTATGTATGTATGTATGTATATATGTATGTATGTATTTTATTTTGTGTGTGATGATGTTAGTGTTGGCTGTGCAATGAGATGTTCGTTTCGACAGTACTTGACTGTCAGTCAGGAGAGATGGCCGATGGTCAGAAGTGTACGAAATGTCCACGTGGAATGTATCAGCCAGACCGTGGGAAGACGACCTGCATTGACTGCCCGCCCAACACCACTACCGAGAGTGTTGGCTCTAGCGACGTAGCTGATTGTCTATGTAAGTTAACCTGCTGCTGTAAAGTAAATTATTTTGACTTTACTACAACAACAGCTGCTGTTTTGCTTCTCGTATCAGCTCAGCTATTGCTGTTATTTACACACACGACCAGATTCCAATATGTGCGCGTGCAAATTTTATGCAGACACACGATTTAAATGGAAATGTGTATAATGGTTTGAACTGGAACCCACAATACACACACTCTCTCTTTCTATATCTCTCTCTTCTTTCTTTCTCTTACACACATACGCACATTTGCACACACGCACACAAACATTCACACACACACACACACACACACACACACACACACACACACACACACACACACACACACACACACACACACACACACACACACACACACACACACACACACACACACACACAATATATGCATGTTTGGATTTTCTTCAATGATAATACAACAATTATATTATAATTTACAACAATAATTTCCCATGCATTTGTTAAATGTTTTATTTGTTTATATTTATGTTTCAAATAACATCACTTGCTCCTCTTTTTTCACGCTTGGATTCGATGTCGGCCTCACAAGAAAATATACACAACAATTGCTGGCAGGTATGGTTTAACCTTAATTTATCTTGAAATAAGTATATAAGTTACACTTAACAAACAGTAGGTTTAACAAAAGTGTATAGGTCTACCTGTATGATAGAATATAATGGTAATGCGGCTTTTATATAAAGTCGAAAACAGTAAGGTACCTGCTATGATGATAGCCACTTATTTATTTAGATGCAATACCTTTAATCAACCAGTCGTTATTATATTTATGTCCGGAGAGTGTGGCGTCCTATATGTTTCCTTGCAGTAAATATTAGTAAATATCATAACGACACGATATTTTTCTTGCTAGACTGGCAATGTGTAGACGAATATAAAATGCAAGATATATTTGTTTGTCATGAATGTTGCATTAAAACATTTAAAGGTAAATGGCCACGTCCGACCACAGCATGTATAAATACATCACATTTGTCATAGGTTGTAGTGACACAACGCCTGTTCCATCAGGACAGAATGTGTGAGAAGGCAAGACAAGGCAGAACGCTTGGCATTGGAGCAGTCTGGTTGCAAAGGATTGCATATGTGACGTGTACGTGTATAACGTACACTTTATATATCAGTGTTTATG
>OZ024858.1:9842064-9852064 GCA_964017155.1 Oasisia sp. SBJ-2009
TCTAATTGAAATTGTGAGAGTTTAGTATTATAAAAAAGGCCTTTTCATTTACAAGTTGGATCCCTTTCGTGTCCTAAAGAAGCCCTTTAAATTTAGGCATCTCTTCCGATTCTAATGCCGATGGGCAACTTGGGCGGCATGCTAGATATCTTGATTGAGCAGTGTTTTCGATGGTCGGCGAAGATACGACCATCGCAACCAGTGTAAAGTCGATGTATATAACATAACTGTCGTGTTCAGCTGAATATGGAAATCGTAATGTCCTAGACCTATTAATGCCTGAAGAAGTCAAAGCATTCCATCCAGCAATTGATATAAATCGGCAATTGAAAAACCAGAAGTAAAACAACGAAAGATCAATTAGTTTTAATTTTCGCTGGAATAATTTAAATCGATTATTTAAATCGAATGATTTAAGTCAAACAACCCTGATAAAAACAACAACAACAACTCGAACCTTTTAACCATCCTGTGTGTGTCACACCAAGAGCAATGTGTGTTTATGCTGACGAAGTAAGACTTGAATTTCTTGCACGGAAGGACTACCAGCAATGGAACTATACAGGCATCTAAAAACGATATAAGTTCCATTTTCTATCTGTGTATTGGCAATAACAAATGCAAATATGTGAAGACACATTGACTTTACTTGACAGTTAGGTCTACTTTAAGCCAATAAGCCGATACTTTTGTACAGACTCATTCCATCCCAAGCAAAGATTTTCAAGTCGCAACTATTACGATTTCACAGTATTTGCAATAATAAATCAGACTTTTAGGAAGCAGTACAAACACTTTTCCTTTGTCTGATGCAAAGGTATTATACATCACGTTTTAGACATATAAAACACAACCCTAGCAAATAGAAAACATGTGACTATGAAATAACAATCCATGAAATGTAACGTGAAAATGTGTCAAGCCTGAACGGTATTTGTAGACTTCACTTCTATTAAAACACAAGGGTGACACAACAGGGAAAGATCAAAAATTGTGGTCACCAAATGTGGTGTACCTAACTACCTGCAAAGCTTGTCCCACTAGTTACTCACTGGCAATCAACTCCGACCACACCTGAGTAATTTCAGGTCGGACATACGCGGCTGGTTATTCATTGATCGATTTGCGAATCACAATCTTGGAATCAGGGCCATTTTCTGACGTCCCATCAGTGTAAACTTCTGCGGGTGACATTGTGAATCAAAGTTTGTGTACAAATATTAAAACAGCACAGCCGGGAGGGGTAAATGCTAGAGAGAACACTTTTAATATTATACCTTTCGTGATTCGTTTCGACAATTGCTTAATTGGCTAAAGCCACCTATAAACTGTTTCAATCCGCTTATCCGCGGCATGACAGCTTTATCAAAGAACAAGAATCTGAAAGATATGCTGGTGTCCTACAAATGGCATTGAACAATGGACTTCTACGGCACAATGAACTGAGTGATTGGGCTACTGCGTGGTCCCGGGTGGGTGTAGCTGGTGGCGTCCTGGTGTCAGATTCCAGGCCAAAGTACAGTTATGGAGTTATTATGCGTGCGAGGTTCATCGAGCTACAGCAGTGCTTGTCCGTAATGTTTCACATGTTTTTGTCCTGTAAACAACTACGATAGGATGGCTATATTTTTATACAAAATCTTATGGATTATTGTTTTCTACAGGTTTACATCCGAAGTATTTACGAAATGTACGTGTTTTAGTTATTAATAACAACCACACAATAACAAGTACACGTTGTTATGGAGGTGTGAGGTGGCCGACAGTAGCAGCACTGATGGCAGCTATAATGTACATTTATTATATATATATATATATATATATATATATATATATATATATATATATATATATATATATATATATATATATATATATATATATATATATATAACAAAACAAAAGTATGTATTCACCTATTTTATTTAACAGGATAGAGGATGGTAAGCCCGGTTGCTATCTTCAATCTTGTCCTAGTGCTAGAGTGTAACGGCTGAATGCACTCCTGGACGATGTTAAGATAATCACGCAATCCCGTTTCCGTTGTACGTAGATCGATATTCGTTATCTACACAGACCATTGACAATAAATGGTTTCCTTTAAAAATCAAACAGGTAAGCGCATCTACCCAAAAGGACAAAACTGAATTTATCAGATATCAGGGTTTAGAGTTCACATTCGCCACCTGTGCTCCGTTGCCAGTGCATTAGGGTCATTAATTGTGAATGCTCCAAAATAGTCTTAAAAAGAGGATATTTCAACTAAGCACACCTATTTCCCAGAAATACGTACTTACTATTTCATAACATTCGGGCAAACTGCAATACCCATGTCCTTAACTAGATATGTAAACATGGTCTTCTCAAAATATTCTGCTAGGACACAGACGCCAACAAAGGTTGCGTCAGACCAGTGCTGATCTATGTACGTATGAAGCCACTCGCTTGCACAGGCAGGCCCCGTGTACGTGTAGGTCACTGGCAAGCGTCAAACATAGCCAAAATGGCCTGTGGTGATTATTAATCACAGTTTGGCATATATGAGCATATAGATCGGGCCACGCAACATACAAATTAAACCGCCGCTGGATTGCTTTGGCACATGTGTCTACAATATTTCTGTTAAACATATTGTAATAAGCATCGGCTAGGTGTATACAAATATTAAGATGCGCTATGTACAGATATTCAGGTTTGTGTGCGGTAATATTATCCAATAACGGCTAATCAGATCGACGTTGTACCGAAATTTCATTTGAACTGTGAACATTGCGACAGACGGAATAACGGGTTGATTTGTTGGTCAGTGCCGCAATCGGTGCAAAAGGTCAAGTCATGTCAAATACAAGATAAGGCGCTTATGTGTCCTCTGTTCTCATAGAAATTAAATGAAAACATACGTTTTATTATTTTGTTAGGTAGGCGGTATTATTTGCAATACGTTCCTTCAGTCACTGCTAACTAGGTTAACTTTAGATGGTTTGATATGACCATATGAACTTTGAAATAGTGATGGCGTGTAACGGTGCTGTTTATAAGGAGCGTTGGGTAGACTATTAGACCGAGCTGAATACGCGGTAATCATTATATCATTACTCAATTACAAAGAGTTTAAAGTTAGGCTCACTTTTAAATGTTATGGCCGACGGGCAACTTTGGCGGTGCGCTAGATAGCGTCGTCGATCGAGCAGTGCTTTTGGTGATCGGCCTAGATTTGACGACCACGACCAGTTTGCGTCAGAATATCTCCCTAGGGGGTCGGTCCGTGTATATACCGTTTTTTCCTTTTTCGTTTTCAAGTTTGAGAACGAAAAACGGATAACGAATTCCTTTTTCGTTTTTCGTTTTCAAATTTGCGAACGAAAAACGAAAAACGAATTCCTTTTTCGTTTTTCGTTTTCAAAAGTGAAGTAAGAAAAACGAAAAACGAATTCGTTTTTCGTTTTTCGTTTTCAAAAGTGAAGTAAGAAAAACGAAAAACGAATTCGTTTTTCGTTTTTCGTTTTTGCATTTAGGATGCTTCGGTCGCAATGCCACTTCGGCTGGCCGGTAAAAATTGGTAGTTTCGGCGGGATACTTCGGTCGCTGGCAGCGTTTTGAATACGAACTCGCAGAAATTGCATCGGCGAAGTGGTATATCTAAGTACCTACAGGTAAAATATTGGTCGTTTCGGCGCTGTTCTTTATGTTTTCTTATATATAATAGATCGAAAGATGGATAAATCGAGAGTAGATGTATTTATTTTGTAACTGCAACTATGCAATAGTTATTTTAAATTTAGTTTGTAAAATATTTGACTTGCCCTTATTATGACTTATAAATAGTGACTATCTTAGGGGCCACTTTGGGTTTTTAAATTAGCAATTTTTTATGTAATTATTGAATTCCATTGACGGACCATTACGGATAGCCCAATTGTATTTAGGAGCATGTATATTCCTGAGTATTGTTTATTAACATTTGCTACTGTACGCATATTGTAAGTAGAGGATATGTGGTAAAATATAATACGTTTATGGCTTAATGTGTTGCTAGAGTTAGTGTTAATTCAATATTATTTTGCATATGTAGTAATTTATAACAGTAGAAGTATGTTTGCATCTGTGTGTAATATGCTGCTTTACATAATATATCGGTCTTTTTAAAATTGTGATTGGTTATCTTTTGATTAAACAAATAAAGGTATTGTTTATTGTGTGAGGCATAATATTTTAAAACTCTTTTTTTACAAATGTATATTATGTTCTGCTGTGTGCCAGTGTGAAATGATTATGCATATTTCTGGTTTGTGTTATCTGCCAATTTTGAAAGTATGCGGGTAATGTTTTATGTTTATATTTATAATAAAATTATAATATAATTACAATAAGTTGGTATTCAACTTTTGCTTAAACATTAATTCTATGTGGGAGCTATATTTATTTTAAAATATTATTCTTATAAGTTTTTTTGCAATTTGTTTATTCAATTACATTTGTGTCCCTAGATCAGTAGGTGGTAATTAGTGTGAGGCAATATTATAGAATTATAGAGTGAAATTTTAATTCTAGTTTGAATAATATACTTTAACCTAGTTATAGGTCCAATTGTTTGAGAACATCTGTTTGCTATTTCATCAATATTATGTTTAATCCAGTTTAAATGCGAGATTAATGTAAAGCCCAGAATGTTAATGAATGGTTTGGCGCCGTCTTATCTGGCAGAACCTGTTAAACCACGAAAGCGTGACGGACGCCTCCGCCAGAACTATGCGCCAACACTGCACCAAGGTATGACGAAGAAGTGTGTTGATGATTCGGTATTTGGCGCAGCAGCACCACGACTGTGGAATGAACTACCTCTGAACATTCGTGCATCCGGGACATTACCAATGTTTAGAAAGTATTTAAAGACATATCTTTTTATTAGACATTTCAATTAATTTAAATTGTTTTGAAATGACGGACATTGCATTATAATTTCCTTTTAGTGTAATAATATTTTAATTAGTGTTTATGTTTTTAGATTAATTTATAGATTTATATGTATGTTTACGTAGAGAGTTTTAGAAAGGGTTTTAATTTTATATTAATATATATATAATTTGCATACCATGTTTTAGTACTATACATCTTAAAAGCAGTGTTTAATATAATTTATTTTTTATTTATTTATATCATTTACATGCGAGTTAGTATGATTTATATAAATTTATATAATTTACATTTTTATTTATTAATATACATTAATTTTAGTATTTTTCTTGTGCAGTACATCAATCCGCCATGCGGGAATTAGCACTATATAAAAACTGTATTATTATTATTATTATTAAACTAATTAAATCTCTCAATATCTACACTGTCAATTGTTAATGTTACTTCATCAACCTATTTATTAGGCATTTGAAAAAAAAAATTGTTTTATTAATATTTTAATGATAATGTATAATAATAATAATAATAATAACACAAGTTTTATTGGCAACTCAACTGAGTTGGATTGACATTATACTATAAAATACAATTAATGCATTTGTATGTAGTTTTAGCTATATGTTTATTATATGTCTTTATTAATCAAATATTCAATATTCACTGTGTTTCTGTCATATGTGAAGGTTTTAATTGTACTTGTATCATCAAATATCATGAGCATAAGTTATGCAGGCTTTTAGAAATCATTAATATAATTATAGTAAATAACAATATCAGTGGCCCTAAAATTGATCATTGGGGGACGCCTCGTTTTATAGGTAAAGTATATCATTGTACCTCTTCTAGTCTTACAGACTGCTTACAGTTAGTTGAATATTATTGCTGTGAGCTCCATTCCAATGGTTCTTGGCTATCTCACTGATCGGTTTGTGTTAAAAATAGAATGCATGTTTGTCACACTTGCAACTCCCTAAATATTCCATTTCAGTTGTTAGTAAACAGCCAGGTGACACTTTTTCATATTCTATTAGAAACATGAATAAAAAAGATTACAAATATGTTTTTAAATCATTAAAATGTTAATGACATAAAATTATTTGCACATCATAGACATCCCAAAAGGCATGACTAAATGACAGTCAACATTCGACTGGCAAGCTGCTAAAACTCATCCACTTCTACATAACAATAATAGTAATAACAATAATAAAAAATCTAATTGTCTGAGACAAAGTCCTTACTATGACTACCACTACCACCACCACACAAATATTTATTCATCTAAACAATCTGCCAGCCAAATGCAAACAATCACTCAGCCATATCTATCATGAAATGTTTGCAAGTGTGTACATCTATCATGAGAAACTGTAAACAAATGTGTGTTTTAAAGATCTCTGCACTGCTTGCATTCTGTATACATTCTGGGATAGTGTCCCAAAGTTTTCTAATCTTGTAAGCAAATATACACTGGCCTAAAGACAAGTTGTACTTCTTGACAGGAATATTTGTGCAGTTGCAAGTGTGACAATCATATACACTATTGTTTAACGTGAACGGATCAGTGAGGTAGCCAGGAGCCATTGGAATGGAGCTCACAGCAATACATCTAACACAATAATATGCAACTAACTGTAAGCAGTCTGTAAGACTAGAAGAGGTACAATGATATACTTTACCTATAAAACGAGGCGTCCCCAATGATCAATTTTAGGGCCACTGATATTGTTATTTACTATAATTATATTAATGATTTCCAAAAGCCTGCATAACTTATGCTCATGATACTTGATGATACAAGTACAATTAAAACCTTCACAGATGACAGAAACACAGTGAATATTGAATATTTGATTAATAAAGACCTATAATAAACATAATATAGCTAAAACTACATACAGATGCATTAATTGTATTTGTTGTATAATGTCAATCCAACTCAGTTGAGTTGCCAATAAAACTTGTGTTATTATACATTTCATTAAAATATTAATAAAACAAACGTTTTTTCAAATGCCTAATAAATAGGTTGATGAATTAACATGAACAATTGACAGTGTAGATATTGAGAGACTTAACCAGTTTAACATTCTAGGCTTTACATTAATCTCGCATTTAAACTGGATTAAACATAATATTGATGAAATAGCAAACCGATGTTCTCGAACAATTGGACCTATAACTAGGTTAAAGTATATTATTCAAACTAGAATAAAAAGTTCACTCTATAATTCTATAATATTGCCTCACACTAATTACCATCTACTGATCTAGGGACACAAATGTAATTGAATAAACAAATTGCAAACAAACTTATAAGAATAATATTTTCAACTAAATATAGCTCCCACATAGAATTAATGTTTAAGCAAAGTTGAATACCAATTTATTGTAATTATATTATAATTTTATTATAAACATAAACATAAAACATTACCCGCATACTTTCAAAATTGGCAGATAACACAAACCAGAAATATGCATAATCATTTCACACTGACACACAGCAGAACATCATATACATTTGTAAAAAAAGAGTTTTAAAATAGTATGCCTCACACAATAAACAATACCTATATTTGTTTAATCAAAAGATAACCAATCACAATTTTAAAAAGACTGATATATTATGTAAAGCAGCATATTACACACAGATGCAAACATACTTCTACTGTTATAAATTACTACATATGCAAAATAATATTGAATTAACACTAACTCTAGCAACACATTAAGCCATAAACGTATTATATTTTTACCACATATCCTCTACTTACAATATGCGTACAGTAGCAAATGTTAATAAACAATACTCAGGAATATACATGCTCCTAAATACAATTGGGCTATCCGTAATGGTCCGTCAATGGAATTCAATAATTACATAAAAAATTGCTAATTTAAAAACCCAAAGTGGCCCCTAAGATAGTCACTATTTATAAGTCATAATAAGGGCAAGTCAAATATTTTACAAACTAAATTTAAAATAACTATTGCATAGTTGCAGTTACAAAATAAATACATCTACTCTCGATTTATCCATCTTTCGATCTATTATATATAAGAAAACATAAAGAACAGCGCCGAAACGACCAATATTTTACCTGTAGGTACTTAGATATAGCACTTCGCCGATGCATTTCTGCGAGTTCGTATTCAAAACGCTGCCAACGATCGAAGTATCCCGCCGAAACTACCAATTTTTACCGGCCAGCCGAAGTGGCATTGCGACCGAAGCATCCTAAATGCAAAAACGAAAAACGAAAAACGAATTCGTTTTTCGTTTTTCTTACTTCACTTTTGAAAACGAAAAACGAAAAACGAATTCGTTTTTCGTTTTACTTACTTCACTTTTGAAAACGAAAAACGAAAAAGGAATTCGTTTTTCGTTTTTCGTTCGCAAATTTGAAAACGAAAAACGAAAAAGGAATTCGTTATCCGTTTTTCGTTCGCAAATTTGAAAACGAAAAAGGAAAAAACGGTATATACACGGACCGGGGTCGTATATAACACAACTGCCGTATTCAGCTGAATAAGGAAATCTTACTGCTCATCGAACCAGATGAAATGGTTAACGTATACCATTCAGAACGCGGCTGTATCTACGCATTCGACGGTTTATCTGAATACGGTCATACCTGTCACATCTGTCACACCAGTTCAATTTCTCACATATGTTACACCGGTTACACCTGCTCCAGTTGTTACACGTGTCACACCTGTCAATTGTGTTACACCTGACAAACATGTTACATCTCTTACATATTTTACTACACAACGCACTTAACTGTCACACAGGTTACATATGCTACACATATTACATATGTCACTACTGTTAAACCGTATACACATGTCACATATGTCACACACGTCCATGGTTGCTTGACACATGCCATATGTATCACACTTGTCTCACATGATAAACTTTTTACAAATGTGTTCATAAATTAGGTATTGTCGATAATTCACGACCATGCGTGTCAACCTTGCAATAAAACAACAACACTTTTTATAGGGTCGTATCCAGTCTTTCGCATACCACCCTACAACATGAATGAATAGTTTTTTCTTTAGTCTTCTTGCTGGTTGAAAGGCCTTGAATAAAGCTCGCAAATAGTTATTTTCTTGCACTTCTGGAAATGAAACAGTCAGAAGGGAAATATATATTATCCAAGATGTGCAAATATATGAATAATTACACACATACCTTAAAAGTAGATTTTCATATAAACTAGGTTATTCCTCAAAATGCTATTTCCCGATACACATTCATGCCCAGGTAACTCTAATGGGACTGGTAAAGTGTAAAATGGATTTCTCCATTGTAAAAATTTATGTCAGACATTTTAGCATCTGTGACAACATTTATGTCATGTTATCTCAAGAGGCGCGTAATTTGCTTTTTACGTATAATGGAAATTATCGCACATGTTTTGTTTGACGTTATGTCGTTTAGGAAGAAGTATAACGCAGTGTAATGACGTCACTGTTGTAACCTACATTTTAGGAATAATCACTACTTTTACCATTCACCCGAGTTGACAAAACTCTTCATAGTGACTATACAAAGCACTGGCACTTGGAGAAAATGCTGTTGTTGGCTCGTGGGGCAGGTAACAACAGGCGGTCCATTTGAAGCCTCCCTCGAGCGGAATTGTAAAGGTACTTAGATTATAATCTCGCATACAGACGACGACACTACTCAAATGTATCGAACAGAGCTTACAGAACACAGGTAAACAACTCTGGGTAACTATCGTTGTTTTGTTTCTGAAGTACACCGCCCGCCCGTAAGAGGCATGTCCGATTGCACATAACAGAATAGTAGTAGTATAGTAGTCCTCAGCGCCAGTGGCGTAGTCAGACGGGGGCCAAAAGGCCATGCCCCAGTCGGGGTAACGGAGGACCAAGGACACTGGCTACTTGATTCATAGAGTCACAAAGTATACAGGGATTTTTGGATGGCTCTGTAAGACTGTCCTTCCCAGACCTACATTTTCGCAAAGAAATTTGTAATCATGCAAATAGGATTAAGTTAGGATTTCTCCACTTCCGTCGCTGGCTGCAGCCCAAGAGTTGGCAG
>OZ024858.1:9857064-9889564 GCA_964017155.1 Oasisia sp. SBJ-2009
CAGGGGCATTCCGATGGTTTTGCGTGGATCGGCGGGAACGTTCAGCCCCGACGACACCCAGTATGGATTCATCATGCAGTGTGGCTGGAAGATACAAGTGGCAACGTCCAAAGTAAACTTTACTAACTAGCAGGCCCGACTTCGAGGGATAATGTTTATTAGTTATCATATATAGCCATTTATCGAAATGGGAATAATACATTAAAAATAGGCAAATATCCCAAATGCTTTATGTGATATAAATGTGGTGCAGTACACACCCTGGTGTATCTTTTGCATTAAATGATTTCGTACAGATATGCTATACTGTGTTTATTAGTTACAAGTCTTTACGTGAATTGGAATAGTTCGGGTTTTTAGCCAAAAAACCTGCATTGAATTATAATGATTGTCAGAGTCAAATATTATCAAACGCCACACCGTTATTTCTTCATGCTTGTCTGTGCTTTCAATTTGTCACGTGTATCTAGTGGATTATTTCTTAAGATGGACATGTTATATCGTTTAACCTTTTGAAATGTTGAAAGTATTATATTTGTCTTGCAGAGAGTGAGACTGCACTTCCTTAGACTCTATCTCGATTATTACTGTTATGATCGTGTGAACATCTACGACGGAGCAGACTCCTCTGCACCATTGGTGCATTCTGCGTGCGGCGGGTCCCGTCCAGGAGACGTTGTGTCCAGTGGCAGCACGCTATTTCTCTCTTACTCAGCGAATGGCCATCATCCATACTCCGACTTCAGAGTCGTGTACCATGCCGTTGAGCCTGTATCAGGTAAAGAAATGTGTGCTACAATTTCAAGAAACAATATGAATTGAACGAGAAGAACAGTGTTATTTGTTATTGCTCACAACAGTCGCGTTAGTCATATCCATTTTAACAACACGGGTATGTCATAAGAAAGATAACATCTATAATTTATATTACGTATTATTATATAACTACCAGATAATTTTCACTTCGCTTTGTTTAATAGCCACACACATATATATATATATATATATATATATATATATATATATATATATATATATATATATATATATATATATATATTTACATACATACACACATAATTGCCATTATATGTGGATATGTGTGTTTGTGTATGTGTGTGTGTTTGTTTGTTTGTTTGTTTGTTTGTTTGTCTGTTTGTGTGTGTGGCGTGTGCGCTTGCGTGCGTGCGTGCGTGCATGCATGCATGCATGCATGCGTGCATGCGTGCGTGCATGTGTGCGTGCATGCGTGCGTGCATGCGTGCAAACATGGTTTTCTATTACACAAGTATACAACATAACCAGTAAGGATTAACTACATTAATTATGTGTATGTGTGTGTGTGTGTGTGTGTGTGTGTGTGTGTGTGTGTGTGTGTGTGTGTTTGTGTGTGTGTGTGTGTGTGTGTGTGTGTGTGTGTGTGTGTGTGTTTGTGTGTGTGTAATACAATACAATACGACTCAATATAATACAATTATACAATCTAACCAGTATGGTTAATTATATTTACTCTTTCAAGTACAATTTCTGATTACACAACTAATAATATCTACTCACTTCAACGTTTCAACCGTCATCGGTGGCCTTCTTGGTCCTGAAGAAGGCCGCCGATGGCGGTTGAAACATTGAAGTGAGTAGACATTATTAGTTGTGTAATTAGAAATTGTACTTGAATGATATATTTCCAACTTGATGAACATGTTCACGAATATATTTACTCTAATTGCAGGATGTGATGGCACAATATCTGTATTATGGGCAACGGGTACTCTAAGCATCAATGAAGTTCCATTTGAAAACAACATGACATGCAGATGGAAGATTTGGGTGTACAACAAAAAAGTAAGTAATTTTAAATATGGAACATTTGGAATCATTTGGGTCAACATGGACTCTAAATATTGTTGAACCGGGTATCGACGTGACTTCATTTAAAAATATCAATTATTATGCCAACTATAATTAATGTGCATGTCGTTATAACCATGCTACTATTTTACAAGCTTGCCTATATCCAATCATATTAAAAATAAATAGCAGACGTGTTATAATGGCATATATATATATATATATATATATATATATATATATATATTAATATATATATATATATATATTATATATATATATATATATATATATATATATATATATATATATATGCATTGAATAAAATATTTATGTTCGTGAAACCAGAATCCGACAGTACCCGCAACAATGTAACATACGCATTGCGTTTGCTAATTTTTAAATGGAGGTATTTGCAGTATATATGTAAAATATATACAGGGTGTATATATTAATATATATATATATATATATATATATATATATATATATATATATATATTAATATGCATGTAATAATATAACTATAATATATACACTGTATATAGTAGCTAAGTATATGCATATTAATATATATATATATATATATATATATATATATAACATATACATATTATATATATATATATTAATATGCATGTAATTATATAAATATATATATATATATATATATATATATATATATATATATAGTTAGATTATTACATGCATATAAATATATATATATATATATATATATGTATATATATATATATATATATATATATATATATATATATATATATATATATATATACTATATATATACTATATATATATATATATATATATATATATATATATATATATATATACATATATACCGCAAATACTTCCATTTTAAAATTAGCAAACGCAATGCGTATATTACATTGTTGCGGGTACTGTCGGATACTGGTTTCACGAACATACGTTTTATCCAATGCATCAATTAGGTTTTTATTGCTCGCGTACATAGCTATTAACAGTGGTGGATGTTTATATAAATGTGCCTTTCACGCAATAATTATAATGTTGCCGAATTATGCGCAAATAAATTGGTCATTATGTCACATTGAACATGGTTACCAGATAAAACTGAAACTTTTTTACTTTGAGATACACCTGGAACGTTTATAATTTACCTTCCATCTAAGAGCGTGAATGGTTTGCAGCAAGTGAGACTGCGCTTTGAGAGGATAAGGCTGGACAGTAGCTATGGATGTCAGGACGACAACCTAAAGATCTATGACGGAAATGACACTACAGCGTCATCAGTTGGACCATTTTGCGGCAGTTCAACACCTAGCGATTTCATCAGCAACGGAAACACGGTCTTTGTGTCGTTCGAGTCCGATGGGTCTAGGATGCATACTTCCTTCACTATCCACTATTCATACACCGATGATATTGGAGGTAATGTTCATTGACATTTTACAAACAGCCTATAACCGTAATCGAATTGTGTGCGTGTGCGTGCGTGCGTGCGTGCGTGTGTGCGTGTGTGCGTGTGTGTTTGTGTATGTGCGTGCGTTCGTGCATGCGTGCGTCTGTGCTTGCGTGCGTGCGTGCGTGCGTGCGTGCGTGCGTGCGTGTTTGTGAGTGGGTGTAGCTCTCCCCTAGGCCATTAACTAAGTTTAGGTACACGGAGTTTTACTTTTGATTTGTATTCTATACATACTGTCCTCCGACACTTCAGAACGTGCGTTTTGAAAATCAGTTACATAAAGCCATACTTTTCGATTAAGATGCACCTACCGATGGTTGTGAGACTACCCAAATAAATATGATTTCATGGCTTTTCAAGTTGAACATCTTTGTAAATTTCATGTTAGTAGGTAAAAACGTACGTTTTTGACCATATCAGCTCAATTAAACGGATAAAATTAAATTGGCTTATGGACAAGGTAGTAGTCTGATCTCTGTGGTCGTATCCTTAGGTCTGCTGAAGTAAATCCCACACACTGTTTATTTTTAACATATCATGCCAAACAGAAGTGATTTATAACAATAAACATCTGTGATGTATAGGCTATACATCACAGATAGTACACCGCACTGCATCAAACAGGCCGTCTATGAATCTAGGAGGTAACTGTTATATAGCTAATTGGTTTCTATGAGTCATGTATACTACGAAGGTCCGTCTTAGGGATATGACGGCATCAAACAAAATAAATATCTACCTGCGTTGGCGTCACTAACATATGCTTATCAATAAAACCAAATCGCTAAATATCTTCACAATGTTTCAATTCCATATGTGGTATTTCGTGATGAAAATACACTCCACATTCGAAAGTAGCAGACGATCTCGTTTTGGTTGCGCACAGTTGAACATACATGTTAGGTGGAAGCTTGTTGGATATTTTGTCTGGACATTTGCTTAGTGGGACACCATGTAGGTAACTGGACGGTGTTATGTTTTCACGTCAAAGACATTCCTTTTTGTTTTACAGCATGCAAGGGCACAACGGCAGTGCTGAACGACTGGCAAGGAACAATTGAAGTCATCGGAGCAGAATATAAAAATTATATGAATTGCCGTTGGTTGATTCCTGTTAATACATCGAAGGTAGGTGATTAAACATGATGCAAATGTTGGCATTCAAATGGAGATGCATATATCATAAAGGTGTCATCAATATATTTTGATTTGTCTACCTTGCACTGGCGTCGGAACAACATTGAACTTGAGATAAGGAAGAAATGCATTTCTATAACTGAACTACGGAAGCCCGTTGGTGCCACGGTGAAAACAAAATTTCTGACAACCGCCACTTAATTATATGGCGGCTGCCACTTAATTATCTGGCGGCCGCCACTTAATTATCTGGCGGTCGCCACTTATTTATCTGTCGGCCGCCACTTAATCGGCCGCAAGACAATTAAGTAGCGGCGGTCAGAAAATATATATTCACCGTGGCACCAACGGGCTTCCGTACTGAACAACTATCTGTTACCTAGATAACTGTTATATTACAGTGCAACTCTCACACGTCATGTAAGCATAACATTAATATTATGACATCGCTAACTAGAGTATTACACGAGCTTCAGATGATACGTTTGTCTTCGCGTTTGACATTATGTTTTATTTAATCACAAACCCCAAAATCCAAATACAAAAAATACTATCCCGATCCATTTTTATATTAATTACATACCCAAAAATCCAAATAAAACATACATACTATCCGGATCCATAACAATATACGATACGTTGCGTATGTTGCAGATTGTCAGCCTTGAGTTCTCCAGTTTTCGCACAGAAACACGAGACGATGTGGTTGAAGTGCGCGATGGATTCAACAGATGGTCACCACTGGTCGGCGCATTCAGTGGATACAGTGTGCCCGGGGACATCTTCTCTGACAGCTCGCTCTTCATATATTTCCGCACTGACCGTTACACGACGAGCACTGGGTTCACGATTAGATATACCATCTCAGAGCACAGCCCAGGTAAAATGTGTCTGTGAAATTGCAATACATAAAATAGTAATGCTCGTGACACGCAGGACGTCGGTAATCACGTAGAAAAACGTAGTCGTACACACGCAGGTACACTCACAAACAGATACACATATATGTCCCGCCTGTTATTTGCGTGCTAGGTTAGGACCTGTCTCTGTGGGTTAAAACAGTTGTCCAGGTAGACGGGATTAAACTAGCAATACGTGTCGCTGAATAATGCTTTGTTATTGAGATCGAGATCTGCCAAAATCGTCATCATCGACGATTCCAGTACTTTTCAATATTAGTATTAGTATTATTAACTCCCGAAAGACGTCTATGCCAACAGCTCGATGGCAGTCCACCTACCCAAAGAAAACAACAAGTTCAACATCAGCAGAAGAGTACTAGAGGGACAGAGCATATCCCCCAAACTGTTTACAGCAAAACACGAAAGTATATTTTGAAGACTGACTTTGAATACTAGAGGCGTGAGCGTGAGGACAGTCATCTTTGCTTCGCCGACGATATACTCATATGTGTTAATAGGGAGCTAGCTGATGAAACTGGACATCAAAGTCTGAAGATGAACAAGTCGACGACAAGGGTATTGATGGCCAACGACATAGCAATGCATGTCAAAACCACTCATATAGAGAACGTTGAAACTATGTCTACCTGGGACATCGACACGGCACCAGAAACTAAAACCAAGAAGAATCACGGCCGGTTGGACAGCATTCGCAAAGCACCACGACATCGTCAAGGATAACATTGGAATCAGCTTGAATACATAAATCTACAACTCTTGCGTCCTTTCAGCAATGATATACGACGTGGAAACATGGGTTCTCACCAGCCAGGCAAATACCAAGCTAGCAGCCGCATAAACAAAGACAGGGCAGAAAACGTCTGGTACGAGAAAAGACAGTGGTCACAGACTGAACAAGTGAGAAGACGGACGAGGACCTGAGTAGAACACGTCAGTAGAATACGTGATAACCGATGGATGTTGCTCATCACAACATGGAAACCTTACGAAGGAAACAATCTAGAGAAATACCGGGGCGGGACAATGGAAAGACGAACTATATGAATACTGGAAGGGCACCATCTGGCAGAGGACAACGCAAGATAAACAGATGTGCAAGCAGCACGGTGAAGCCTTCGCCCAACCACTTGACACTGCGGCTGCACAATGAAGGTGATGATGATTATTATTATAACAACAACAATAATAAGCATTCTTCGATGGCATCTAAATAATTAGCATAGAGGCTTATCAAGACTAAAGGGTTGAATACTCTCAGAGTCTATAAATAGTCCAGTTGTCAACAGATGTCTACAGTTGCAGCTCATTTATTGTTTTTGGTCTTGTAGGCTATGTCGCAATGCATGCCTGGTGCAGGGACATACAGCTCCATCGGGAAAGTGGAAGGAGCAGTAGGAATTGTTTGAGGTGGAGACTGGCGATAGGATTGACAAAAGTGTATTTGGGAAATATGATGCATGTGTTGCGGTAAATTGCGATTTACGGAGAGCTTGAGTAGGAGTCAAAATGTCGCACGTTAGGGAATATGTTCAGTAGCAGCCCCGCACTCATTGAGGTGGTTCAGCCAACAAAGCTGCATTTATGCAACGACTATGAATTACACCACATTTTTCGGTATCTACACAGATGTACGACAAGGATATTTTGGGGCTTGTCACGATAGACTTACATAATAATGGAAGTTACTACGAATGGTTTTCTGCCAAACTAAGGTCACAGGGGCGCAGGACCCAGGGTGACTTAGACCTTGATCTGGTTTAGGCGAGCCTCGAGACGGAGTGTATATCGAGACTTGACGAGAGGGCAACAGCTTACCAAATTTAGACATTCGCACCGACAAATCTTCCATAGCGCCAGGCCCAGCCCCCAGTGTCATGATCAAAGACAGTGCGACGAAAGGGTTCTGCTGAAGACCATTCAATAATTAGTCTCGTTTCGTCAATGTATTCTGAACCTTGTGCTTAGTCGGGGGGAGGATGACCGAGGGAAGGGTAGAGTTTGTTTTTGAATATTAATAACGTATGTCATCGTCCTGGCGGTAATTATATGACGAATATTACAAACTATAATGAATGCACGTCGCCAATGATGCGTAGTGGATATACCTGATATTAATTGTAGGATGCGGGACGGATCCAATACCCTTAGGCGGATCAATGGGCGTGTTTGGCACCACTCTTGACAACATCACAGAATGTAGTTGGAAGATTCAGGTTCCAACCAAAAAGGTACACTACAAACACAACATTGACATGTCGACATAACACCATCTACATTGCTTGTTTATTGCATTTCTAATTGGATTATTGTTCACTTAAGTAATAGTGCCTACATAAGTTTGAAAAACATCATACTCATTTTATGTTTTACCCCTGAAAACAATGCAGAGTAGTTTGTACATTTTGACCGTTTCAGCGATCTTCTTTAGCAAATTTACTAACACCATCCACAGAGCGAATCGTTTTCTAATCAGGAATGTCGGCATGGAGCTCACACCAATCTTGCTCCAGCGCGTGTCATATGATTTAGGTCTTACAACAAACGTAATTTCAGTCATTCTGCTGAAGAAGGCCGCGATCGAACAACACAGACAATTTACAATGTTTCATGGAAATATATACGTCTGAAGTAAACAGCAAAAGAACCGGAATACATTACACTCTCTGTTTACAATAATTTAATATTTATTTATTTGGAAACATTTATTACGCGCCATATATGCGCGTTAAAACCTACTGAAGGGGCTAACAATATAAAATGAATAAATAGGGGCCTACATATATGAATAAGCGAAATAATTAAGTTAAATACATAGGTTAAAATAATTTAAATAATTAAATTCAATAAAATAAATATTTCTCACACTTATACACTATACATACATACATCGTGATCATTTATTTTGCTTTTGCAGAAAGTGAGACTGCACTTTATTAAGTACACGTTCGAAAAAGGTTCTAGGTGTAGTAACCAAAGAATCAACGTCTACGATGGATCTCACTTTACGGCGCCTTTGTTGCATTCGTTCTGTAATGACGTGTGGCCTGGCGACCTCATGTCAAGTGGCAATACAGTGTTTGTCTATTATGCGCATCGGGACCCTGAAGCGGATGCTATGTTCAGGATCAATTATACAGCATCAGTGCCAAGTCAAGGTACGATAAACGATAATTTCAACAATAGCAATGAAAAGTGTATTGCTTTATTGGAAAATACACATACATCATATTATGGTTCATATATTTGAAACCTGTGTAAGTTGGATGGTGACACGCAGTTGGTAACACTGTTCTTACGATATGTTCGATGATAATGGTTTTATTATAGAAACGTTATACATACATTCAAAGGTATATATTACGCAGCGATCGTTATTGTTTCTATAACGAGGTAGTAAGGCCACAAGTGGCTGATTTGAATTAGCAACATCTCATTGTCTATTCATGTTACACCCATTTTATTTGTCGCAAAATATCTACAAATATTCCTAGTTTATGCCAGTAAAAACACATTGATTCAGACAATTTAGATAATTTGGTCGTACATATTATAAATACAGAAAACTAGCAATGCCTTCCATACTGATACCTCCAAGGTAGAGATTACACTGACACTAATTTGTCAATTATTAAATGGTGTGCGTTGTAGGTTGCGGTGACGAGCCGGCAGAGTTCCGAGGATCAAGCGGAACAATTAATTTCAACGAAGTACCATTTGAGAACCGCATGGAATGTGGATGGAACATTCGACTCTATGAAAATGACAACAGGGTAAGCGGTTTACAAAACACATTTTGCATATAATGTGCGTCTTGTATATATATATATATATATATATATATATATATATATATATATATATATATATATATAAACAAAATGCAGTTACTATAATGTCATATTGCAAAATCGTTAATTTCGGTGCCTTACCTGGATCCACGATACGAAATAGTATTAATGCGTAGCTTTTAGATAGTGATAACATATGTAACTACTTCAGTTCGGCAGGTGTTTTACTTTTGCTGTGCAAGTGCTCCTTAAGGAGAGTGAAATAAAGAGAGAGAACACCGACATGTAAAGAAAACACCGACATTATCATTCATCGCACATAAAGGGTGTGCACCCACCTAAACATATAAACTTTTCATACAGCAAATATGGCTACACTTCACACGCTTCCGTCTCGAAGACAGCACAGACTGCATCACAATATTTGATGGAAACGACACAACGGCACCGGAACTGCGGAAATATTGCGGAAATGACCGCCCTCGTGACGTCACATGCAGCGGCAACGTGTCGTTTATATCGTTCCTTTCTGATGGGTCGAGAGTACAAGCTTACTTCGAAATTCGATACAGAGCCATTATCCCCGTTGATGGTAAGTCACATGCTCTAAAGCTCGATATATGTGCAACCAAAGCCCCCGACTGCCTGTCGGTCGACGAGTAGTTTGCCATCGTGGGCCATCAGCAGTATTGCCTCTAGACGGTATCGTTGGCCACAATGTTGGTCTTGTTCATGGATTATTCGTTAGCCCTCGAGCAGTTGTCCACTATTAGCCGACGAAAAGTCAGTACATGCAAACTTATTCGCGTTGCCAGCATTTGAAAACAAACAAATACGTTGCTCCGCGCAGTTACTGTTAATCACGTGAATGTTATTACTTTCGCAAATATTGTGGATGGCATTATACATTCAGTGTGTCAAACGAAGGGTGAATGAAATTCACAAAATGTTTCTGTTTGCTTATGGCAGGTTGCTTTGGCGATGCTATGGAACTTCACGGACCGAATGGATCATTTGGAATCAGCAGCAACCAGTATCAAACTTATATGAAATGCGGTTGGAAAATACAAGTCGCAAGAACCGAGGTATTAGATTATCTGACCAACTAACCGACATCCGTAACATTGAATTCGGGTTATACGCCACGTTTTATCAAATGTAATATCGTTGTTGCTGTTACCTGGGAAACGCTGATGATACAGTAAACAACTTTCTTTGAGATAGGTTTATTGTTTTATATATTCCTTTGTTTCATTCCCCGCTTAAAATCATTCCAACATTACTCACTCTGGATTGGTCAACGGTCAACAACCTCTGATCTGAGGTTCATATGGAATGTGCTTAATCTGCAGCAGACAAAGTTCCGAATAGTCTATTTCTTTGGAATAACGGGGCTATAATGTCGTGAAAAGAATAGTTTACTGATAATATTGACTTCTTTTCACAATAGGCTTTTAACGATTAGGTACCATCGTTTTCCGTAGAAACAGTATTTGGTTATGGATTCAGGCCAAAAAGTGTATAACCAGGTCGTTACTTAAACGAGCGCGATATGATAAATACATTTATAAGAAGCCACGATAATAATATTTCGTTTTAAATGATAACACCAAATGGCTTTCATCTGAAAAACTGAATTATATATATATATATATATATATATATATATATATATATATATATATATATATATATATATATATATAATATATATATATATATATATATATATATATATATATATATATATATATATATATGTATATATAATGCTGTCAGTAGGAATATATGTACAAGCTATATGCATAATTCACCGACTTCACCTCGTATAAGAAGCATACCCTTTTTCTACTCTAAATGTTACATTGTCTTCCAGCAAGTGCGACTGCATTTTGTAAGATTTCGGCTCGCACGCTATTACGACATTGTCAAGATATATGACGGCAACAGTACCAACGCTCGATTACTGCATACCTTCTATGAGAACAGGCCTCCTACTAACAGTAACATCGTTAGCACGGGAAACTCATTGTTTGTGTATTTTCAAACATCCTACTACACGTGGAATCCCGGTTTCTGGGTCGAATACAACGCAATTGAAGGTTAGTTTAGGTGACGAGGAAGTTTTACTTTGACAAAAAATAAGTTTAGTCTTAGTTAGTTACGCATTTGATATAATAAATTATGCATTTCTAGTGTGTGTGTGTGTGTGTGTGTGTGTGTGTGTGTGTGTGTGTGTTTGTGTGTGTGTTTGTGTGTGTGTGTGTGTGTGAGTGTGTGTGTGTGCGTGCGTGCGTGCGTTTAGATAGACTTCGAATTGCTGTAAGGATAGCAAAAATGTATCTGCATCCGTACACATGCAATCAATCCTCTTAATGTCCCAATACTACACCGTGACGATACACTTACTTCATCCGAATGCGCGTTCGACATAGTTTCACGTAATTAATATTTCTGTCGTGTTTCAGCTAACTGCACTGCTGGCCAGTATTTGGACGTGGATGAGAACATGTGCAGGTCTTGTGAGCGTGGAACGTATCAGTCCAAGGAGTGGCAGACTAGTTGTGATGACTGTCCGCCTGGTAAGACAACCCTTGGTGAAGCCTCCACTACGGCGTCTGACTGCGTCGGTGAGTGACCTGAGGACACAGTGAAGGTGTATAACTAACTAGGAACGTAGCATTGTAATAGATATACAGCGACATATTACGGAATATCGTAACTATTATCCTGTAAACTATAACATATTAGGTACAAGCGGGCATATGTTTAATTAAATTACATTTCGATCTTATACCTCAGCGGCCCCATGTTCTCTTGATGTTTTACGTGATCCCCTATTTTGTGTTCGGGATTCAGGTATTTTTTTAGCGCTATAAAAACGTTAGTATTGCCTATAGGCATAACTTGATTTCGATCACATGCACATACAATAGTACAACAATACGAAATATTAAGTGGATAATTTGCTGTGTTAATTGCGGTGATTTTGTAAGACCCATAGATGGCGTATTACCATAAACATTTACACTATTCACATTTCAGTTGACTGTTGTCCCACAGGTGGTATATAACAACACTTAGCGAAACTAATTGAATCATGATAGCAGGTATAATTGATGCTTTAATATTAGTAACGATACACCCACGAACTGAGTGTAAATTGTAGTGGCAGCGGCAGTAGCAGTAACAATGACAACAACAATAACAACAACCACAAACACAACAACAACAACACTGCCATAGAAATGCGACAACTAAGAAAATGTAATGGTGTTTTTCTAGCCAATTGCAGTGATGGCCATGAATTCAACTTGCGAAGTCGCCACTGCGAGCCCTGTCGACAGGGTTTCTACAGAACACAGGGTGTTGAATACGTCTGTGTGCCTTGCCCTGAGGGTAAAACAACGATCCAGACTGGAAGTGCCACTGTCCATCAATGTACAATCGGTATGCGTTTTCGTGTATACATCGAAGTCCGGGTTGCTGCAACAACAACACCAATTAGGCATCAACAATAACCAACAATTAGTCGATGCTCATAGTTGATATAACCTGAATACAGATTTTACACAAAAGATGATGTAAGTTTCTAGTGAGTGTAGGTCAACTCAAAGTGTGATGCAAGCTCTTCAAAACCAGAACCATATACAACTTAAGGAACACCATAGGGATAAACATATATCACCAGTCACCTATATAGACGGTTAAACGTCGGTGTATCCCATGATTGCGACCAAGTTTGATTTTCATAGGTGCCTCTTAACCAAAGCTTCAATCGGTGATTTATTTTGTTATACACTACATTGTATTGTTAACAATAAGTTTTACTGACATTCATTTATGTGTGTGCGTGCGTGCGTGCGTGCGTTCGTGTGCAAGTGTGTTACTAGTTTGATTATAACTGAACTGATTGTGATTTTGCGTGAACAGCTAACTGCACAGCAGGGCAGTACTTCACTGATAGCGCACGAAAAAGGTGCCGAGACTGCAAGCGTGGCTACTATCAGGAGAAACCAATGCAGTATGACTGTAAAGCATGTCCCGATCACAAAACGACCGCATCCGTCCGCAGCAAGAGTGTGGACGACTGCAAACGTAAGATCTATTTCATCGACGATCACTGTGTCACTATTTTAATACTAATTACAGTTGACATGTGACAAACTACTGATTTTTCTATCAGAGTGGTTAACGTCTGGAATAACAGAGCTAAGCATTCCAGTACATTTTCCTCCCACACATTGGCACGATGTTTTGTTTTGACACATTTCTTTATCCATTTTCAAATACATGAATTCCCATTCGTAGACAGACAATTGTCACTATATTGCTTAACTTATATTGACGCTTATACAACACATTTGAGTAATAGCACGTTTGCATAATTAATGTAATGTAATGTTTACCAGGTTATATCTTGTACGTGCTCATAAAGTATAATTCGTAAATAAGTAATCCAGTCACACATACAACAAGCATTTGTTTCGACAGGAGAGTGTGACTCCGGGTGGCAACTGAAGGAAAAGACAGGAAACTGCGAGATGTGTCCTCGTGGGTTCTATAAAGACAAGGCGCAACACTTCTACTGTCAGTCCTGTCCTATACACCTTGTCACGCCTAGCACGGGATCGACCGTTCTGTCTGACTGCAGTCAAGGTACCACCCTCTTGTTCTTGGTGCCTTGTTTGACTTGATGAAATGAGTCTAACTTGTCAAACGCAACCATGGCTAATGTGAATGGTTTATCCGCAATGATGGACATTGGAAATGGATCCAAGTTATGTCAGATTTTATACGACGATGGTCTTATCTGTATTATTACGGATATTGCTGTATTTTAAAACATTGTACCATTGCCATTTTAATATGTGAAAATAAATATGTTATCATTTGGTCTTATTCACAGCTGAGTTCCTCGTGAACACCCGTCGTTCCTCGCTGCCATCATTCTGATAACGAATGTTCTCGTTGTAGTCAATGTTTCGTTTCAAGACGATGCAGTGATTGAAACTAAAATATGCTCTGTATATTTGCCAGGAAACTGCTCTGCTGGCTACAAGATCGTGGGGAAGACATGCGAAGTGTGTCCGTTCGGCACATACCAGGACAAGCGTTGGCAAACAGAATGCATCCCTTGCGACAACCAAAAGTTGACGTCAAGGAAGGGCGCCACATCTAGCAATGAATGCATGTGTGAGTGCAGTGTGTTTACCGTTTCTGTGTTAAGAGAATCCAACGTCGTATTATCCGAAGGCCTGAATGCACTAACGTGTTTTCGATCGGACGGATTAAACCAGATCAGTCGGTAGATGTCAGGCGGCTGGTTAATCATTAGAATATAAAACGTCTAATACGCTCATTCGTAATTTTAGTGTTTTACAAGTACAATAGGTGGCATTTCTGTACTAGATGGCGTTGCATCTACAGAAAAATGACGCAAACTACTGTTTGTCAAAAATATACGCAGTAAGACTATTTTAACTGGGTAATTATATTATTAGTATTTAATAGTATTTGAAACACTGCTACGAAATTAATAGATATATCATGTGATGTTAATACAAAGACCCCGAATGAATGTTTAGCGCAAAATTGCATTGTCGTTTCCATTTGTAACGTATGTAAGACAATGCTACATATAATTTGCTTTGAAATTATAATTATGATTGTATGACGTATTCTATAACTATGATTTGTCAAGTTAAGAACTGCGATAAATTACAATGCAACTAAGTCGGTAATCTATTCAATCGTACGCCTACTAGTACAGATCGAGGCGCCACCGCACGGATGAAATAACAATAACTCCGAAGGATGTGTGTGTGTGTGTGTGTGTGTGTGTGTGTGTGTGTGTGTGTGTGTGTATGTGTGTGTGTGTGTGTATATATATATATATATATATATATATATATATATATATATATATATATATATATATATATATATATATATATATATATATATATATATATATATATATATATATATATATATACGTCTATGCGTCCGTACTTGTATGCGTGCGTGACTTCAGAGTGACTGCACATCTTATCCGCGCAGAATGATTACCATTTTGCCATCTAGTGATAGCCATGTACGGAAGACAGGTGAAAGCAGCCGATACTTAACGGACTACACTGCCTGTGAATACTGTGTGTACAATATCACTATTAAACAATACAATTTGTTGAACCTCTTGACGCATGGTCCGATGTTTTCTGTAGCTACTGACTCATGCGCGAACGGGCACAACAACTGTACGAGGACAGACGACGGAGGCACATGCAGCCTCGTCGACGGGGGCCCAGCGTTCAAGTGCGGCTGTAGAGAGGGATGGGTTATGATCGGTAAAACTGAATGCAAACGTAAGTTAACACCTCAGTAGCTATACATATATATTACTTCGCAATAGCACAATGAGTGTTCCTTCGTTGTTAACAACAGTGTAATTTATAGTCAAACCACATGTGATTGAAGGCATATCACTAATTGTTGTCGTTGTTCGATATGCTCTCCGTGTTTAAACGAATATTATTTGACTATTGCATATACACACCTCTAAAGAAAATACCGTACTAACATCGCCATTGCCTATTATAAAACATTCAGTATCTTTCTTGTTGTTTATCATCATGGTATGTTCATTATTTTGTCTTTTTTTAATGTAACTTTGTAGATCACGCGTGCGTTCGTATGTTCTTTCCGTCACCCTTTCCTTCATTCCTTCCTTTCTTCCTTACCATCTTTCATTTCTTCCATACTTCTTTCCTTCGATCGTTGTTGCCATCATCGACCCCCTCCTCGCCGCATCCAGACTTGTAGCATCACAATTCCATACTATGCGCTCCATTACACCTTTATCTCGGCATTGTTGTATCACATTTGCCAATTAATACTAATGACCAGTTTTCCATAACTGACCGGCTATCACATATATGACTACTGACGTTGTCTGCATAGTCCGTACTGCTACACATATCCACGTGAAACCATCTTAGGTTGTTTTGCAGATAAATGTGACATGGGATTCTGTCTCAACGGGGGTACTTGTAACAAGGATATTCCTGAAAATCCGATATGTAGCTGCACCAAAGAATACGAAGGCGATCGATGCACCAGCTTCAGATCAGGTACGAAAGACAGCGTTTACTGTAAAATCTGCCAGCTCAGTGCTGCAAATTTGAACATTTCTCACTAAACCATATTACATTTGTCATACATAATATGTGAAATAAGTTGTTATGAAAAGCAGACATGATACTGAATCTTTGTGTAGCCCCGTTTGACACATATGATATTGAATTGTTGTGAATAAACATCCCTAAAGGCCACACACAGGCACACACGCACACACGCACGCACGCACGCACGCACACACACATTCTCACATACACACACTAACATACATATACACACACTCACACACTAAGTACACGTTTAACAAGCTTCCCTTCAATAGAATACAACTGTTACGCATGTTTAAATACGTAACATATACATAATGCATACTCTGTACCAACCAATACACAAAGGAAATATATAACTTCGCTATACATCTCCGAATGAATCCTGCTACGACATTGTTACGACTGTTTGCAGGGCAACTGTCGAATACAACCTACATCATAGCAGGCGTCTGCGGTGGTGTGTTGCTCGTAATATTGGCTGTCATTGGCTGCTACTGCTGCAGGAAGAGAAGGTGCGATTAAAATTATCATACCGGCTAAGGTTCTGTGTGTAGTAATCGGAAAACAACACCCTTGTTCCAAAACAACTATATTTCCTCATAACATGATTACCAAAACACGGTAGACAACTGTTGAGATTAATGTAATGAGCACTGTATCCTTGTCAACGACGATGCAGTGCATAGTTTAATGTTGCAATGTGCATAAATCACTAGATATTTTGTTTTGTAAACGGCAGCAATACGAATGTAAACAAATGTTTTCCATATCTCCCGCAGAGGATTTAAGATAAGTATTAAAACACGCCAGGGAGACTACTGTGTATATAGATTAGTATCACGTCATCGTGCTGTCGGTCGCGAAGCGACAAAGACTGCTTCCATCACTTGACTCTTGCTCTCCATTTGTCTCTCTGCTGTGAGAGTGATGTCCATGAGTCGATCTTTATGTCTCTCATCTTTAGGTTTCTCTTGATGGTATCTTTGAACCGGAGACGAGGGCGCCCTCTCTTTCTCTGACCAGAAGACAGTTGAGAGTAGAGAACCTGCTTCGGTAGCCTGTCTGGTGACATCCTCATGAGGTGTCCAGTCCACCGGAGATTCTTTCTGATCAGAAGATCTTCCATAGATGGCAGCCCTGTTCGTTCTAGTATTTCCTTGTTTGTCACTTTGTCCATCCAGGTTTATCCTCATGATCGAACGCAGATGTCGCATCATGAAGGCATGTAGCTTTTTAACCTGTCGTCTGTACACTGTCCAGGCCTCAGCTCCGTATAGGAGGGTGGACAGCACAATTGCACGGTATATCTTGCCTTTAACCCGCATGGACACATGGTGGTTGTTCCAGAGTCTCTGGCGTAGTCGGCCGAAAGATGCACTAGCCTTGGCCATCCTCCTCTGTATTTCGTCGTCAATGCATCCGTCACTTGATATAGTGCTTCCGAGGTAGGTGAATTCTAGAACAGAGTTCAGCTTGTTTCCATCAACCATGATATCCTCCTCTCGGGTTCTTGTAGAGTTGGATTGGTACAGCACCTCGGTCTTCTTGATGTTAATCTTCAGGCCGAACTTCTTTGACGCATCGGAGAAAGCATCCACTATTTTCTGCATCTCTTCAGCAGAGTGTGCAACCAGTGCACTGTCATCTGCGAATAGCAGCTCTCTCATCAGTATCCGAGTAGTCTTGGTCTTTGCTCTGAAGTGTGCGACGTTGAATAGGTCAGCGTTCTGTCTGGACTGTATGTAGATGCCATCCCCCATGTCTCGGAAAGCCTCGTCGAGCATTGCTGATAGGAAGATGGAGAAGAGCGTGGGGGCCAGTACACAACCTTGCTTGACCCCATTTGTGACACTGAACGATTCCGAGACTTCTCCTTCAACACTAACTTTTGCCATCATTCCAGTATGTAGTGCCTCGATCATTGTTGTGAACTTCTCTGGGCAGCCATACTTTCTCAGTAGCTGCCATAGCCCGGTCCTCCCAACTGTATCAAACGCCTTGCTGAAGTCGACAAATACCATGTACAGTGGTCGGTCCTGCTCAATGCACTTTTCTTGTAGTTGTCGGAGACAAAATATCATATCCACGGTGCTCCGGTTACCTCTGAAGCCACATTGTGTCTCCGGAACTACCTCTGGTGTTGTGTGAGTAGATAGTCTGTTGAGGAGGATCCTCGCGAAGATCTTGCCTGCTATGGAAAGAAGAGAGATTCCTCTATAGTTCCCACAGTCTGTTCGATCACCTTTCTTGTAGATGGTTACAATGCTTGCATCCTTCCATGCTTGTGGTACAGAACCCACCTCCCAGGCATTGGTGATTAGTTGGTGCAGTCTGCTGAACAGATTTTCTCCTCCGTGCTTCCATACTTCTGCAGGAATTCCATCTCCTCCAGGTGCTTTGCCATCTTTCAGGCCGGCGATTGCTCTAGCCATCTCATCCATAGTTGGAATCTCATCGAGGCTTGTCTTGATAATGCGCTGCGGGATGTTGTCCAGAGCTTCGTGATCTATGTCGCCAGGGACGTTGAGTAGCTTCTGGAAGTGTTCACTCCATCTTGCCACAACTCTCTTGCTGTCAGAGAAGGTCTCCATTCCATCTGATGATTTCAGTTGAACAGATCCCTTCTTTTTGGGACCCCACACTTCCTTCAGCCCATTGTAGAAGCCCTTCATGTTGTTACTGTCAGCAGCTCTCTGCAGCTCCACTGCCTTCCTTTCCCACCAGTCTGACTTCAGTGCACGCGTGTGTTTTTGTAGCAATCTGCAGGCATCTTTGTATGCTGCAGTGGTGGACCTGGTGCTCCTGGTTTGCAACACTCTCTGGTGGGCTTGGTCTCTTCTGTTCATAAGAGTCTGTAGCTCCTGGTCGTTGGGGTCGAACCAGTCCTGGTCTTTTCTGTCTGGCTTGCCAAGATATGTCTTGGCTGTGTTGTACACGACCTGCTGCAGAGCAGCCCATTCCTCATCTGGTGTTGAGTTTTCCTTCTCCTCCCATTGGGCGAGAGCACTGTCTATCTCCTGCTCAAAACTCTCCCTATGGCTGGTGGTACTTAGTTTTGCAATGTTCAGCTTGGTCGGCTTACTTGTCCCTTGCCTGTTGTGCTTTTGTCGTATTCTGAAAGCCACTTTTGACCTCAGCATCTGGTGATCAGTCCAGCAGTTTGCTCCACGCATGACTCGGGTACTGTGGATGTCCATCTTATCCCGACACCTCGTGATGATGAAGTCGATCATATGCCAATGTTTCGAACGAGGATGCATCCAGGTGGTCTTGCGTTCATCCTTCTGCTTGAACATGGTGTTCGTCACTATCAGTTCGAACTCAGAGCACAGAGCCAGTAGAAGCTCGCCATTGGAGTTGCATTTCCCAATCCCATGTTTGCCCATGATCAAGGGCCACTTGTCATTTTCTCTTCCTATCCTCGCATTGAAGTCTCCTATCAGCAGTAGCTTATCTGTACGAGGGATGCCACTGAGCACACTTGCCAGCTGGTTGTAGAAGGCCTCCTTGTTTTCATCTGGGTTTGTCATTGTTGGAGCGTACACGCTGATAATTGTAGCAAAGTTGTCCTTGCTCAGAGGTAGTCTCATCGTCATGATTCTGTCACTTATTGGCCGTGGCATTTCTGTCAGCTTTGTGACGATATCCTTCTTGATAGCAAAGCCCACTCCTGCCTCCCTTCTTTCTCCTTCCGGTTTGCCACTCCAGAAGAAAGAGTATTCCAAGTCGTCGAGACTACCAGACTCTGAGAACCTTGTTTCACATAGGGCGGCGATGTCGATGTTGTATTTGGTAAGTTCCATTGCGACTAGTGCCGTACGTCTTTCTGGTCGGTTAGCTCCATCTCGGTCGAGGAGAGTCCTGACGTTCCATTGTCCAATTGTCAGTAGTTGTCTTCTTTGTCTTCTTCTTCCTAGCTGATTTTCCACTGTCGACGGAAGATGAGGTCGAGCAGCGCGGTCCTTGGTAACCCGGGCGACGGCCGATCCGGTATGGAGTTTCATACAGTTGTACATTTCATGGAAGCTGCTTGCAAAAAGTGTTGAAGTGCCGCTTGCTTTTGCAAGTTACTAGCGACACTCTCTCGGGGAACAAATAGAGGTCTCACACCGGCAAGAACATGTCAAGACAGGCGCAAACTATTTGTCCCTGCAGTGGCTGGTCGAGAGATGTTGGGAGTTCCATACATCAACCGCCCTTGATGCTGCCACAGTGACATGGTTTTCTGTTTAGGGTTTGCTCCCTTAGCCTTCGGTTCTGACAAGAACCTGTACCACAAGGCAGTGGTTTACAACTTTGCATGGCAGGGGCGTCAAACTCCCTGAGTTGTTGCAGTACCTGGGGTACTGCAACACCTGCATACCATATAGTATCACGTAGCGTGCACAATAACATATGTTTTTAATATATACGCCGTTGCGCATTTTCCAAATACAGATTATCCATTAACCTAGTTGTGTTGGTGGAAACACTAACATGCAATGCGGGAAGCACACAACCAACATGAGTGTAGATAATGCTACGACGAGCTAGCTGGACACGTGTAACTGTTGTCACTATAGTTGTGTTTTCTTTGAAGGAACTCCACACCTGACGAATACTCTGACAACATCAAAGCTTCGAATGTACCTGGGGAACGCAGGTCTCGTGCGATTGCACCTGCAGTGGGCGAGCAAGGTGTATACGAAGACATACCGGAGCCCCATCAGCAACGACGATCGGGTAATCGTGGAGGCGAGAAAGAAGGGAGGAACGCGCAACAAGGCGAGTACCTGGAGCTAACCGGTATGCAAGGTGACAGCGAACGTGGCCACTACACAGGGCTGGCCGCAAGACAAGGTGATAGCCGACGAGGCGACTACGCAGAGGTAACCGGTTGACAAACTGACGACAGACATGGAGACAACGAGATGTACGCGTCGTTCTCAACGGATGACCAAATGCCAACCATTCCGTTTTGCGACACCACCTGATGGAAACGACTTCACAGTTCAACGTCGGTTTCCATCAGTAGACTATGATGCTGATTGCATTATTGTTCTCTTCCTCCTGTGAGTGTTCTCTTCGTAGATAAGGATTCCAACATCATTTCGTTGAATATTGATGGCCTATGTTCAGTTTGATTCACTTGCAGCTGATATTTGTTTGCGACAGTATCAGTATTCTTAAATTTGTGTGCGTGGCCAAGTGTCATTGCTGTTTCTCTTATATTATGTGGCACGTATATGGAGCCCGTTAGATGTAAAATACCATCCTACATTTTTCTGCATTTTCTACGTTGTATTTATGGTGTACAAGCAGGGATTTCGGGGCGTTGATAATTTCGTGGTACACCATATGACATAAAGTCACTGCTAATTGTTTCGAAAGCTGAATTTTATGGACAAACCTATGGCATGGATGGTGTTTTTTTTCTATGTTCTTATCCTTCTTTCGTCTTGGTTGTGCGATACAAACCATTAATCGGTTGTCGACCTTAGCTTTCACAACTCTCTTGTTCTCCTCTTCTATTACATCTCACGGTTGAAATAGTCAGTTCGAAATATAACGGTTCTTGGTAGGGCAACATTTCAAAACGTATGCCTGTTTTCCCTTAAGTTTCTCGTGTTGGGTGTTATTAATTTGCTAATTTAATAATAATAACGGCAATGTTTAGACATAGAGATAGCTATCTATTATGTATTTACGTTCAGTGAATCTGCATAAGAATTTAAACAGAGGGGTTTATAATTAATTAATATAAGTATATTGCAGGAAAATAAATTTTATATAGCCTATATATATATATATATATATATATATGTATATACATGATGTATATATATATATATATATATATATATATATATATATATATATATATATATATATATATATATATATATATATAATTGTTCCGAGAAACCCGGCTACTGCGTGGTGGAAGAGGTTATTTGAAATGTTCTGCTACCTTGACTAAGGCATGTCGATGGAGACAACTTTAACTGTGTATCCAACCTTCATCATGTTGGATATATAACGAGTACAGCAGATTTCCTTGACGCATCTGACTCGGCTTTATTTGACGTGAAGTATTTCGTAAGCTATGCAATTGCGTTTTAGTGTATGTAACGATGGTGCTATTTTCTGTGAACCCCAAGATATTATGTCAGGGGAAGGGAATTTGGGCACGTGTGTTTAGCCATAATGTTGTCTTTAGCTCTAGCTGTTGTGGGCGCCACTCCTATCACTATGATATCACTTCCGATTGTCCTTCTCTTGGACGATTCGCTTTCCAGGGCTAATGGGCTTGGCTTGCCCACTGCTCTTGTACACAGCTGGAAGCTGGATTAATGAGCATAGACAGTTGTTCACACGCGGGAAGGCCCAGCACACAGCACCTAAGGTCTTCTGCTTGCTCTCAGGGCCCCGATACGTTAGCCTCGGTACGCAAGTTACCAGTCTCAGCAGTGTACCGTGAAAAGGTTGCGCCGGAATAGTATCTATGGATATGCCATGTACGGCCATGTGAGATTTACGTACTCAGCTACCTTTTACCTCCCAATAGGGGAGCTAGCTGGCGGCTGTAGCTGAAAGCGTATCACACGAAGGGCAAGCACTACAAACTACCCCAGCATTAAAGCACCAGATGCTTGTAGGTAATTTGTCTCTAATGCGTAGCGTTTGCCCTGATGTATATTTGTCTAAATCGTGTCTTGTTTTTGTTATTCTACGAGTGGGCCGCTATGTGTCGTAGTGATTGCACAAGCATCGCACAAGAGCTCCGGAGTAACTGGAGGTGTGTTCTCTACAGGTGTGGGTGCATCCATAAGACAAGCCGACTTTGCAGTTCCCGAAATCATATTTTCGTTGGAGGGTTTGGTATGTTTGAATCCAACGTATGCTACTTCGTCTCACTATATATTTTCACCGTATTTGATTGGGGCGGCTCAAACGTGTGGCCAGCGTGATTATGCATTTCCGGGGATTTGTGGTCAGCCTCCGAGACTGGGGGTTAGACCTAATGTATTTTTTATTGCGGGCAATATGGTGGATTAATTAAATGCATGAGCGCATCAGCGCGTGATTACAGTATTTGCAGATATGCTTTTACACACATTAACGCTGATAATATAATGTTATGCAGTAAGCATGAATTGGTTCTAATAGTGTTTTGCTTCCTTTGATAAATATTACTGTTTTTGTTATGAGTAGTTAACGTAAATAATCGTAGTTAGTACAATCGTAAATATCGAATGATTGCGTATTTCAAATAGGTGAGATGCCCATGTGATTGTGTTATCTCATAGCGCGGTGGAATAAGACGAATGAGAGGTTAATAATTCCCAAATCGTTATATAATGTTTGTATGTATGTGCACGTATGATGAACTAGTCGTCGTTGCTAGATCATTGTTGTGATCAAGCAATTCAGTTGTTTTAGCATTACAGCATTAATCTTGTTGTCAATATGCTCTAATGGATAGTCTAATGCGCTGTATCACATGAACAATTTATTAGCAAACTACATTGATCTGTATTGGCTATTATGTATTCATGTCTTGTTTAGGTCTGCAATCAATAATCAGCTTAACAAATACTATTGCAACACTAAGCAAATGAAATAATCATTATGTATATCCAAGAGTAGGAAGTCTATATTATGTATATGGTTACAACACGAAGACTAATTGTCGAAGATGTTGTGTTTTATTTTTGATATGGTACAGGTATATAATCTGCATATATTGTTTACACATATCTACACTAAATAGCTAATTTCTATATTCTTGCTGTTTTGGGCTGCGTGTTTGTACCGCTTTGTACCGTTGGAAGTCATGGTTATTTGCCCAGTTGTTTGAGTAAAGTACAATATGTGAATGTGATAGAAATGTAGTTTTAGTATCCATAGGCTGTTGGAAGTCATGGTTATTTGCCCAGTTGTTTGAGTAAAGTACAATATGTGAATGTGATAGAAATGTAGTTTTAGTTAACTACTTAGTTAAAGAGTGGCTTTGGTAAAACAACTATAGCATAGCATTTTTATGATATCCATTGACACGTAGTTAAATACCTACTTCAACATATTCGTTGCTTTCATTTTACAAAGGTGTTATGCCGTACGCACTGTATACACATGAAGTTGTGTTGTCCCCGGAACGAAATGTTGTATTGTGTTACGATTATCCCTTTCGCTACATACAATGTTGTCCATTGATTAACACAATCAATGGACAACATTGTATGTAGCGAAAGGGATAATCGTAACACAATACAACATTTCGAACAACAAAAATAATGCATATCATATCGTCTATTATACAATGATAATGTTATACGACATATGCTACTAATATTGTATTAATACCAATTAATCAGGTTATTTACACATCATTCTTAGGCATGAAGGTTTGTGATTTAAGAAATGTGTTGCATAACTGCGTTTAACACACACACACACACACACACACACACACACACACACACACACACACACGCACGCACGCACGCACGCACGCACGCGCGCGCGCGCGCAACAGACCCCTGAAGATGCCATTAGCTTTTAGTACTGTAGAAAAGAAATTATCACAAACACATTGTTTCGCCTACAGTGCATATATATGCATCGTCATCTTCACTAATAAAATACAAATTAGACTGCTCCCTGTCGTGTGTTTCATTGATATTGTTATTTTAGTTACCTACCAACATATAAGGTTGTATAACATGAGTTACGCGAGCCCTTTGCAACCAGTTACATAATGAAACAAATTGTTCTTTGATCTCCAAACCTTGCCATAGTCAAGTGGCCGTAAGATAAGACTGGTAAGATAATCCAACTGTCCTCCAACGCTAGAAACATCTGTGTCATTAGCCTGAAGTGATACAACCGGTGTGCCATAATCCTCGTTCATATCTCTAATGACATTTGGCTACTGATTTATTAAAATACAACAACCTACGGGGAGAATCCAAGATTGTGCACGCTGTGGGTGGTATAGTCTATATTTATCTTATTCATGAAAGTGTGTGTTTAATCAAGACGGTGGCATAACTAACAACATTATATAATTATACTGAGTTTGGCGTATCTACGTCTATCTACTGCGAAACGGCGAATGTCATTAGCTTCATTCTATGTTAGTTATCTTTGTTGGCCACATGACCTCTGATAAATGTTGGACAAGAATTCATTTTGCAGCCGATTGATCATGCGCCCTGTGGTGAATATGTTACCATGCAGGTGAAACAATCCCCAGGTGGCGCCACTGGCTTGTCATCCTAGGTTAGAGAGCTGAATATTTCAAAATGCTTTGCGTGGAGTTCCAGTTGCGGAATTCTGTAACCGTAAAGATAATTATGCCACCTATAGAAGCTTAAAGAGGCATTTTACTCTATTGTTTACATAATTTTGTTCAGTATGATATTTTCGCAATGTGTATTTGTGTGTATGTAGAAGTGTATATATATATATATATATATATATATATATATATATATATATATATATATATATATATATATATATATATATGTATTATATATATATATATATATATATATATATATATATATATATGTATATATATATATATATATATGTATATATATATATATATATATATATATATATATATATATATATATATATATATATATGTATATATATATATATATATATGTGTGTGTGTATGTGTGAGTGCCTGAGTGATTGCGTCCGTGTATCCATGTGTGTGCGTGTGTGCGTGTGTGCGTGTGTGCGTGTGTGCGTGTGTGCGTGTGTGCGTGTGAGCTTGTGTGCGTGTGTACCTGTGTGCATCTGTGCGTGTATGCGTGTGTGCTTGTTTGCACTTATGTGTACGTACTTTTCAGGCTATACATAAGTCTGTACTCACACTGACCCATTAAGCGGCACCTTACAATTGGCATGTTCTTTGTCGTCATGCGCTCAATACAATATCAACAGCGCACTATGGAATTTTCTGACCTGCGAGTGATCTATAATTGTTTCACAGGTTCCTGGGTGGAACTCGCCAACAAATAGAGGTAATTATGCGGACAATGATACCTATTGAACTGGTATTTATGATTATATGCATATACAGCAGCAATAACAATACGCATTGGAATGGTATGTCTTAGTGTGTTTCGTCGCCAATACTCCACAGACGTATTCGAGTAGACGGTCTTGTGTTTCAAGACCCGCGTAGTCCACGAGTCCACTAAATCAGTATGGTAGGTAAAGCTTTGGAGTAGTTGTGAATATCGATAATTAGTTCCACCCTGCAGCTGAGTATGAAGGGAAATATGGTACTGTGTGTTTAGAGGGATGTTAATCACATTTACGCAGGAGTCACCGAGGATGGTCATTCCCAGGGTGCTTGTCGTCCTCAGTGGTTCTTTTACGACCCAAATTGAGACAGGACCGACATTAAAGTGATTCTCCGATTCACGAGGGATACACAGTCACCAATGTTGAGAGCCAGATTTTTATATCACAACTGCCGGTACCGGGGAACGAACCCGTGTCGCCGGCGTGGCAGGCGGGTGTGGTAACCACTACACCACCCGCGCTCTCAATTATTATTGGATATTGCGCAGTATAATAACACAACTTTACATTTTACTTTTTGCCATGAGCAGTGCTATTATGTTAGCCTGTTTGACGCAAACTATATTTTGCACAACCGCTACTCCACCTGGCGGCGCAACTTGTTAATCTGTCCGTGAGTAGCGTCGGTTACCCAGGCTCCGTGAGGTGGCAGCACTTTTAAGCCCCTCAACTCTGCCTGGGGAAAGTAACGCTCTGCATTATTTTGTTACCCGCCAGGGCGGCCTTATCCCAGATTAGGATAAAGACGCTGTCAGGCCAACTATGAAATAAAAAAAATTTAATAACGATATACTTTTACAAAATAATCATATACTATGAAAAGTATTCAACATTGAATTTATATTTTTTTTTAAATAAGTAAAAATTCAAATTTACAGTTGTTTATAAATAAGAATTCCGGCAGGATTAACCAGTAACCGTGAGATGGCAGCATTGTTTAGCCCCACACGAATAACATACAAATTAAATAAGGATACCTTTTTATCAAATAATGCTGTATTATAAAAAAAACTATTCAATATTAAACTTACATTAACACAAAATAAATATAAATTTGCAGTTGTTTAAAAAAATAGAAATTAACCAGTGTCCGTGAGGTGGCGGCATTGTAAAGATCACGCGGATAAACAATCAAAATCCAGGACACACACCAGACTGTCTTCTCGGCGTAGTTCCGCAGCCAAACGACAGTCGGTTAAGCGAGATAGCCCGTGAGTAGATCCACTACGTCTCCCAGTTATGTTACAACTAATGTCGTGTTGTTTCTTGGGGGCAGCATGTATGTGGAACAATGTCCGATGCGGCCCTTCATACCGATATTTCTTATCGGCTTCGGCATATCGTTTGGCATGGTATACTTCGGGATGTGCATAGTCGTTAAAACAAAAGAAAGCGATTGTTGCGAGATTGTGGTGCCACTATGTTTGTTTCAAGCAGCCTGGCTGGTGGCAGGTCAGTTTATATCATACATGCATTGTTAATGTTACGCCTTCAATACGTGCAAACATAACGTTCTAGAAACCGTGTATAACTCAAATGCGGATACGAGTTTTTGCGAAACAGGTTGTGTGAATTATAGCAGGCTGTGTAATGATATCGGATAAACATCGTCTGATGACTATTGTCGACTGACCGTGTTTGTGTTCGGTTACTGGTCTTGTACCGGATCCTTAATACTGATTGGAGTATGTGTTGTTCTTATGTGTATCTACGTATGCTGGAAGTATTGATGCAAATCAAAATCCTTCGACGTCAACCAAACCTAGATCGTGACACCGCGAACATTTCAACAGTTCGTTAACGCCTTCGATGGCGTCCCCTCAATCAGTTCGAAAGTTCATCTAATAGTACATTGATTTCACGACAGGGCAGATCTACGCAGGACTGTTGGCCACCGCAGTATGCTGGTCCGCGCTTTATCTAGTTGTGGTGAAGTTTTAAGACACATGGCTAGCATATTTACTGTTTGCCCAACAACTGGAATCACATCGTCACATCGCATACTCTGCACTAATCTCTATCTCCGCCTCCGCCTCTCTCTCTCTCTCTCTCTCTCTCTCTCTCTCTCTCTCTCTCTCTCTCTGTCTCTGTCTCTGTCTCTGTCTCTGTCTCTGTCTCTGTCTCTGTCTCTGTCTCTGTCTCTCTCTCTCTCTCTCTCTCTCTCTCTCTCTCTCTCTCTGTGTGTCGCTCTGTCTCTCTCTCTCTCTCTCTCTCTCTCTCTCTCTCTCTCTCTCTCTCTGTCTCTGTCTCCCTCTCTCTCTCTGTCTGTCTCTCTCTCCCTTTCTATATTACTCTCTCTCTCTCTCTTTCTATATATATATATATATAATTGATATATATAATATATATATATATATATATATATATATATATATAATATATATATATATATATAATATATATATATATATATATACGCCGACGCGTCCAATATATATATATACCCCGACGCGTCCTATATATATATATTTATATATATATATATATATATATATATATATATATATATATATATATATATATATATATATATATATATATATATATTCTTTCTACCACAGAATATGGACAACGTCGCTCTCACCATAGGTGGTGTGATACAGGATATAGACTAGACACGGCTTATTTGTTCAGCATCTAACCGTGTGCAGTTACCAATTTGCAGTGTTGCTAATAATTTAACAGTTTCCTTTCATACAATGACCTTGGCGCTTGAAATGAGGAATAATTCATTTTTGACAATACGAGAGTGGCACTAAAACGTTAAAGGATAAAAAAAAGGCTACGGTTTCGTGTCATACACCTAATAGAGTTTATACAGAGTAACAATTTCCACATATACTCAATTTTTTAACGTCAGCGGTTTACTCAGAATGTGACTTTAAAGTCTAAAATTCTGACGAAATCCACGATGGTCTAGACGCCGCCATAGGTGAAGGGTTAACTTGGCTTGGCCATTCAGCGCGCGGCATTCTATATCTCTGTCAGCTTACGGTGACGTTGTTAAGGGTCAACAACTTCGAGTCTTCGACAGTTCGTTCAGTTGGCGTGACATCTAGCAGCTGCTTATAGACGTATATGTGAATCTGTGGTTAAATCTATGGTAAACTTTAGTCATTATGCCTTCGTGTTCGGCATACGGTTGCAATAATAGTTGAAACAACCGGTACTATTGAAGCAATGGATTCACATTGGTGATTTGCGGGCGTACTGTTTGGAATCCCTCCAGTCCGAGTACAGTTCACTTTGCGCGGTCCATTTTGAGGAGAAATGCTTTGATGTAGACATGTATCATCAGTTGATGGTGTGATTTCAGCGATAACAATAATAGACAACTTTATATTTACCGTCATCAGCATGTTACGCGCGTTGCCGAGTTGCAGCCATTTCATGACAACAGCCAAACCCCATGCAGGGAATCTACGTGGAGTGCGCCTCGATCACCGTCGTGACGTCATTCTTCGTCTAAGATGGAGTAGCGCATAGTATTTGGATGGCTGGGTGTTAAAAAATATTTTTCTGGTAAACCGCTGGCGTTAATAAATTGAGTATATGTGGAAATTGTTAATTTATATTAACTCTATTAGGTGTACGCCACGAAACAGTTAACTTTTTTTCCTTTAACTAACAACGCATGCAAACACTCGCAGGAATGCGAAATACTGCTCAAATTTACTTCGTAGCAAATGTCGAGCCTCAGTGTTAGGGCGACCTCTTCTGCGCATGTACGAATGTAGCGCCACCTGGAGGATTACATTTATTCTTGTAAAAATATATTCTATAAGGGCGATATTAAATAAATGATAGATTAGTTTGCGCTACAAAGTATCCAATCTACAATGTTTGTTGATTCTGTGTGTGTTTCTCTTAGCAATATAAAATGTCTGTTTGACACAACAGTATTTGTATTCAATATTATTTCTGACTTGCTCCAACCCAGCCGTGGAGAAACAAACCCGGGACAGTTGTCATCACAGCTACACTAGTAGTTTGGCTCTGTAGCTAGCTCCAATCGACTGTAAGTTATGGTGTCGCTATCTTTGTGAGTGATTACAGTTGATTATAACAGGCGAATGGACATGGACATTGGCAGCCAACTTAGCAGAAATACCGAGTTGTACTACAACCTGGACAACGCTAATTACTTATGATAAGATGTCGTTGATATGAAGCAGCAAATTCACCCCTCCATCCGTGGGAGTATTCCGCAAGTCGATGGCGTCGATCGCACTTATATCTTGCGGGTCCTTTCGTGGGATGTACTTTCCTAATGATTGTTGACTCACAAACAAAGTGGTTGGACGTGTTCCACGATCAGAACATAGCGACCTGAAACACAGTTGACAGACCGAGGTCTTGTTTTGCTACTCACGGTCTGCCGGATTGTATTGTGACTTACAATGGACAACACATTCACAAGTGAGGAGTTCCGTCAGTTCATTTCTGCCAGTGGCATCCGGCATATCTTCGCGTCAATGAATGGCTTAGCAAAGTGAGCTGTTCAGTCGTTCAAGGAAGGTATGACAAGCATGCAACCGGGACCACTACAAACGTGGTCTATCTACTTCGCAAGTTGTCCCGAATGATGCTGTCTCTAACATAATGGAACGATTAGCCGTTTTCTGTTTTTCATAACACCTCGAGATTTTTCACATTCTGACTGCTAACAATATGTTGTAACATATGTGATTACGATTTCCCACTTGGTACTATTATGAACGCCACGCAGTGTGTATCCTTAAATATCGTGCAAGCTACACCAACAAAAACTTAGCCGCTACCCGATACTCTTCGTATAATTAACATCTTGCACGATATCACACGTTTTTTCACTCATTCTCAAGTGTATAAGTTGTATGTGGACCTCGTGTCAGTAACAGTTGCGAGAAGATGTTGAACTCGGTGGTTGAAGACGTGTGGCTGGCGAACACAAGGGCGTTCTCGTGGCTCATGGCCACACAGCTGCTGGTCGCCGTTTGCGCCAATGTCTACATTCTACGGGCGACATCCCAGCGACGATTCCCCGTGCACTGGGACACATTCCGTGTCGTCCTGCGCCACTCCAGTAACATCGATCTGTCCCTGTGTGTTGTTGTCGCTGTCGTTGTCATGTGGTCGTCGCTGGTGCACAACGACGACACGCTAACGGTGGCATGCGCCTGGTACAATGTCGACCAATGGATGCTGGCTGGCGCTGTATTCGTCGCTGGCGGCATCGTCGTCTGTTGTCGACAGGCGTTCGTACTCGTTCTCTTCAATCACGAGGAACCGCTGTTTCGCGAGAACCGTTTTCGAGTGGTCAACCTAGTGCGGACTGTCTCTCTCGTCGCCTTCGTAGTAATGGTCATTGCGGCTGCAGCTAAGTGTCTCCTGTCGTCGTTCGAGGTCTCCTTGTGTTTCGCCGTCGGGACATTACCGCCTCACGCGGGCTACCTACTGGTCGTTCCTGTCATAGTCAACACTGCACTGGGCGTCGCGTTCGTCGTTCAAGCCAAGCCCTCAGAAGCTGAACGTAAACATTCACCGTCAGTGCACATCGACGTGTCGTGTAATACACTAGTTGAACAGTCGTCGTTGACAGTGCAAGACGGTCGTACGGAAATAGGCGATTCCCGTTGGAGACGCTTCATTCTCGAGGTAAACGTCGGGATTATCACGTGGTTTATGGTGGCGGCGAGCATGGTTGTGGCCGGGCTACACGGACTGGCACCTAGTGGTGACACTCTGCTCATCGTCAGCGGATGTACGGCCTCGTCCTGCGTGTGGAGCGCTGTGTCCGTCTTCCGGTACTGGACTTGACACGGCGGTCAAGGTGCGGGGTAAACCATGACTTTCACATAGTGAGAGATTGTGCATGAGTGGTTTTAAATTTCATATGTGTTACTTGAGCAAACCGTTACTATTGTAGCCTTTCTTAGAAGTGTCTATTGTACTGAACTTTGTTGTTTTTATCTTAAATTTGGTTCTTGTGAATCTCCTGAGTCGTCTCTTCAGTCTCTTCTGTCTCTGATATGCCGCCTGACATTTTGACTGAGAAATGTACGTGTTTAGACCATG
>OZ024858.1:9892064-9902064 GCA_964017155.1 Oasisia sp. SBJ-2009
AAACGTAATGCGTTACGTGATCGCCAGGCGAACTCACAGCATCACCGTTATTAGGAGCATGAACTAGCAGTTGTCAACCAGGTCTAGTGCATTAATAATTTAAATATACATTAAAAATGCCTCGTCGGATTTATAACGCATTAACACCTGGTTATACAATCGACTTTCTCCCTGTCATTTAAGTCACCGCGGTCTAGAATGAATCTCATTTCGTCGTCGAGGCGTCGTGTAATACTTCCAATAGGATTGGCAGAAAGTGGTTCCGATGGAACGCATTCCAACATACGGAGATCGAGCAGCGCCATTTTCTTTGCGTATTCCGTAGTGGAATCAATTGAGCGGAATCGACTGAAGCAAGCTAATAAACCAATGGAGCAAGAAGTGACGTCGGTAACGGAGCTAACAGCCCTCCCCCCCCACTTTGTACCAAAGCTCGCAGGTCCTTCTTATACCGACGAAATCTTCCTTTCTGACTTTTCTTCAGTGGTACGTTCCCTTTTAAGATGTTGTGAGCACAATCGCACAAACTTCGGACCATATTCGCATTTCCTTTCTCGATGATGGCCCTAGCTAAAGCAGGTTCAGCCTTAGCAAGGAGACAAAGACATAATGCGTTTCTTTTCAGTCGGGCCGACATGTCGAAGGCCGGGTGTGACTCCGACATGTTTCTATGCAATATATCTTGGTAATGTAAACGTACTGGTACGTTCCCGAATGAGGTAGGATATTACTGCACAGGCACAAGTGTTCCGATGTGGACTGTTTCAAGTCGACGACTAGGTAGCCGTGAAGTATACGGACAGAGGGCAAACGTGGACGAAACTGACGGCCTGAAACACTGTTGGCAGACCGAGGTCTTGTTTTGCTACTCACGGTCTGCCGGATTGTATTGTGAGTTACAATGAACAACACATTCACAAGTGAGGAGTTCCGACAGTTCATTTCTGCCAGTGGCATTCGGCATATCTTCGTGTCAATGAATGGCTTAGCAAAGTGAGCTGTTCGGTCGTTCAAAGAAGGTATGAAACGCTTGCAACCAGGACCACTGCAAACGTGTTTGACGCAGTGGCTTGCGGTCTATCGGCCACCGCACTCAACCGCCAGCTAAACTGTTGCTTCGTCAACGTACAAAGTCGAAACATGACTAGATTCGCCAGAACGCAAAGTTTAAGGTGGAATAGAAACAGATTAAGCAAAAGCAACAGCATGATCAACACGCTAAGGATTGCACACTCAGTCCGGGTGACCATGTGTTTGGTACATAACTTCGTGCCCGATGTTGACCCGGGCTCGAAGATAAGTAATTTAATTTAATATAAGATGGTTTTCAATCGACATTGCTCCAGTGCATTAAGCTGTATGAGGGAGTACCTGGCTATAAACAGTTGTTGACATTTAGTCCTGCATTAATTGCAACATGGCTAGAGGCTTCCAAGATAAGTCGAAATGGGGTTCAATTGAACAGGTCTGCCAGAGAACAAAGTTTAACACACTTCAAGCAATCCTGTAGATTAGAAAAAGTGAGTTAAGATCAGCAACGTCATTTTTAGTATAATCATGACAAACACTGGCACCCCCAGACTTGTGTGAGTTCACTGAGACCTTGCTCAGTGTACACAAGTGACTGCAGCCAGTTGACAGCTCTATTAACAAAGAACATCTTTTCGAATATGCTTATGATAAGGACTTTGATAAAAAAAATAACAACCAGACCAATGAAGCTTTAAAACATAGTTTCATGGTGCAATTGGTAGAGAGAATAGATTCCCACTGTTACCTAGACATTTACAACCAACTTGATTGTATTTTGAACACCAAACGCATCCAGATGAAATGCTGCCAACGGAGCCATTTTGCGAGGAAGCTAAGAAAATGCAATGTGTGTATGAGCATTAGCCATCTGCTCTATCAGTGCACGTTCCAGTCAGTTCTATGTTTATTTATTAATTGTGTGTCGATGAGGAATAAAGTATTGCTCAATCCAATTATCCGGCCAGTAATACAACTAGGATGAAACTACCAAATGTGGTTGATCTGTATGGATCTTGTATGACCAAGAAGACAACAAACATTTTAAAAGACCTGTCCCACCCACTGCACGAGTTCTATTCTGTTGCTAAATTTGGCTATAGGTACCTGTAAGAAAGAGCACGAACGAATCGATATTGCAACTTCCAACAGGCTACTAAACGCGAGATCAGGGAGGGGAAGTGAACGGGGAATGGGATGGCGTGACAAAAGTGTGGAAACAAGTATTATATCACATGACTTTCCTGCATAAAAGACTATTGCATTGTATTCCGCATTTACATGTAATAACATACTGCATTTCATTCTTCAAAAACTTGCTCGTTCGTCCTTGCGTATCGAGTTCTTTCGAAGTTGTCAACAATATTTCATATTCAAACTGACAGATAACTGATCGTGCATGGTCTAAACACGTACATTTCTCAGACAAAATGTCAGGCGGCATATCAGATAGAGAAGAAACTGCAGAGACGACTCAGGAGATTCACAAGAACCAAATTTAAGACAAAAACAACAAAGTTCAATACAATAGACACTTCTAAGAAAAGCTACAATAGCACCGTTTTGCTCAAGTAACACACTTCCACTTTAAACCATTCATGCACAATGTCTCACTTTGTGAAAGTCATGGTTTACCCCGCACCTTGACCACCGTGTCAAGTCCAGTACCGGAAGACGGACACAGCGCTCCACACGCAGGACGAGGCCGTACATCCGCTCACGATGAGCAGAGTGCCACCACTAGGTGGCAGTCCGTGTAGTCCGGCCATAATCATGCTTGCCGCCATTATAAACCATGTGATAATTCCGACGTTTACCTCGAGAATGAAGCGTCTCCAACGGGAATCGCCTATTTCCGTACGGCCGTCTGGCACTGTCAACGACGACTGTTCAACAAGTGTCTTACATGACACGGCGATGTGCACTGACGGTGAATGTTTACGTTCAGCTTCAGAGGGCTTGGCTTGAACGACGAACGCGACGCCCAGTGCGGTGTTGACTATGACAGGGACGACCAGTAGGTAGCCCGCGTGAGGTGGTAATGTCCCGACGGCGAAACACAAGGAGACCTCGAACGACGACAGGAGACACTTAGCTGCAGCCGCAGTGACCATTCCTACGAAGGCGGCGAGAGAGACAGTCCGCACTAGGTTGACCACTCGAAAACCATTCTCGCGAAACAGCGGTTCCTCGTGATTGAAGAGAACGAGTACGAATATCTGTCGAAAACAGACGACGATGCCGCCAGCGACGGCTACAGCGCCAGCCAGCAACACTTGGTCGACATTGTACCAGACGCATGACACCGTTAACGTGTCGTCGTTGTGCACCAGCGATGACCAAATGACAACGACAGCGACAACAACACACAGGGACAGATCGATGTTACTGGAGTGGCGCAGGACGACACGGAATATGTCCCAGTGCACGGGGAATCGTCGCTGGGATGTCGCCCGTAGAATGTAGACATTGGCGCAAACGGCGACCAGCAGCTGTGTGGCCATGAGCCACGAGAACGCCCTTGTTTTCGCCAGCCACACGTCTTCAACCGCCGAGTTCAACATCTTCTCGCAACTGTTACTGACACGAGGTCCACATACAACTTATACACTTGAGAATGAGTGAAAAAACGTGTGTTATAGTGCAAGATGTTAAGTATACGAAGAGTATCGGGTAGCGACTATGTTTATGTTGGTGTAGCTTACATGACAGTTCAGGTTTTCATAATACTACCAAGTAGGAAATCTTAATCACATATGTTACAACATATTGTTAGCAGTCAGAATGTGACAAATCTCGAGATGTTATGTAAAACAGAAAATGGCTGATCGTTCCATTATATTGGAGACAACATCATTCGGGACAACTTGCGAAGTAGATGTACCACGTTCGAATACAATATATTTTTGTCTTGATGTCGATGTATCCGTCTTCTGGTTTTACATGACATTTAGAATGTTCATATATTTTGTTGGCTAGCTTAGCTAATTACCCATGTTGAGATGGGTTTATCAAGTTATTCTTAACAAGAAAATCAACTAAGTGATCTTTAATTAATCTTTCTAATAGTTTGCAAACCACCGATGTTAAACTCACTGGTATATAGTTCTCTGAATTGTTTCTCGAACCTTTTTTTAAATAATGCTATGATGTTTGCTTCTTTCCATTGTAACGGAACTACTCCCTCCTCTAATGATAAATTGAGCACTGTTGCGAGCGGTATGCTAATTTGTTGTAAAATTTCCAATAGTAAGTTGGGAGGAATCCCATCCACTCCAGGTGATTTATTAACCTTTATATGCCTTATTTTCTTAACTACCATTTATGGGGTTACAATTAATTTTCCTAAATAGTCTGACTCTCTATTCAAAATGTCCAGTTAGTTATAGGTTTATGTCACTCACAGATGACCCACGAGTATCGAACATTAATCACCGCATCCTTTGTCGTCGCTCGGTAGTAGAGAGTAGGTCAATCGGATCAGCGTCCGCCATGGTAGCTTGGTTGAAGTTGGCAAAACGCCAGACTTATACAACAGTTGTAAAGTATACGCAATTCGTGCAAGCAATTCGAACATGTCGAAGGATTACGTTTGGATTAACCAGTATCCGTGAGGTGGCAGCATTGTTTAGCCCCACACGGATAGGATAATAAGGATACATTTTTATCAAATAATGCTGTATTATAAAAGTAATATTCAAAATTGAGCTTATATTAACAGAAAATAAATAGAAATACAAATGTGCAGTTGTTTATAAAAATAGAAATTACGGCAGGATTATCCATTACCCGTGAGGTGGCAGCATTGTTTCGATTACGCGGATTATATTCAAAAGCCGGCAAAATCACAAAACAGTCTTCTCGGCATAGTTACGCTGTTATGCTTACATTTTTCCGGTCGTTAAAAACGTTCCGATTAACGTTTCTGCGCATGCGCAATAAATGTAAAATCATCAATGTCCAGCCAAACAACAAAGCATTTTCGGTATAAATTCCACGAGCTGTTCGTTAACTCTCTTGTGATGATTACTGTGAGGAGATTCCTAAAATGTCGTTCACTGCAGTAATATATTACGTTTTTTTATAAATCGCTGTCACGGATTATGGCGCACTACTGTCACGTGATTTACGCTTGGTATCAAAATATGCCTCAAAACTTGTTTGCCTCGTGTTAATTTACGACAAGTAACTTTGGTGAGAGGTTATATACATCCTAACGAACAACCCGTAGTATTTATACCATAAATGCTTTGTCTTTTCGCAGCACATTGATGAGTTTACATATATCGCGCATGCGCAAAAACATCAATCGGAACGTTTATAACGCCGGGAAAATGTAAGCGCTACAACGCATCCGACGGACAGTCGGTTAAGCGAGACTTGAGTAAGGCCGCCCTGGCGGTTACAACTGCAGCCCATTAAAACCCGAGAGTTGAGTAGCCTCGGTTACCCAGACTCCGTGAGGTGGCAGCACTTTTAAGCCCCCTCAACTCCGCCTGGGACAGTATATGGGCTTAAGTTTCTACATCCGGACAGCCTTACCCCAGATTAGGGTAGAGACGCTGATTGGCTCTCAGGCCAACTATGAAATAAAAATTAAAATAACGATATACTTTTACAAGATAATAATATCATATAAAAAGTATTCACCATTGAACTTATATTAACACAAAAGTAAGTAAAAATTCAAATTTACCGTTGTTTATAAAATAAGAATTACGGCAGGATTAACCAGTATCCGTGAGGTGGCAGCATTGTCTAGCTCGACACGGATAGCATACAAATTAAATAAGGAAACCTTTTGATCAAATAATGCTGTATTATAAAAACTATTAAAAATTAAACTTATATTAACACAAAATAAATAGAAATACAAATTTGCAGTTGTTTATAAAAATATATATTACGGCAGTGTCCGTGAGGTGGCAGCATTTTATAGATCACGGCTGCTACCCAAACAAAAGCCGTTAATGTAGCCAGACTGTCTTCTCGGCGTAGTTCCGCAGCCGAACGACAGTCGGTTAAGCGAGACTAAGAGTTGAGGGGCTGAAAAGTGCTGCCACCTCACGGAGTCTTGGTAACCGAGGCTACGGTGATCTTGGCTGGAATATTCGTGCTGCCCCCTAGAGGTGACACTGCTCACTATGACCGGATGTACAGCCGCCTGAAGCGTCTGGAGTGTCACTTCCGTCTGAGGCAGTCATAAACGCCGTGACACATTTATCGTTACACGTATGCCGTACTTAGTCAGTCACAAATAACCCTGACAATAATCAAAAATTGGTCTGCCTATACTTTACTATCCCTATAGAGCATGGTAATGCAAATTCGGTTCAGTTCCCCAGGCTTTGTCGGAATATTCAAGGATATCCTCTTGATATTCGTCTGATATGCGTTAACGGTGGTCCTAGGGTTGTATTCTCCAGCGAGAAACAAGCTATATAAATCGATGTAGAGTGTAACTGCCGTGTTACCCAACTATATGTATTTATGAATATTTAGATGTATTTTTGGGCCGCTATTTCGAAAAAAAAGGAGCATGGTAGTATGAAGTATTGTGGTCGGGCATTTTTCAGATGGTTGTGGTCTGTTTCGATGAAGAAGGTGTTGTAATATTCGTCTTTATAATTCTAGCCGCCCAAGTTGTTTAGAAGACTTTTTTTATGTATAGCTGCAGTGGTAACTTAGGATAAATCAAACAGCGCTTCTTTGAATTTGGTAAAATTATGGCTGGTGCCTAACTGAAATGTAATGCAATTTACGTGTTGTTTAATTTGCCATTATCGACTGTACACATGTTAGTTGTCGATACGCTGGACCGATTCGCTAGATGGCGCGCTCATTGGCATGTCGAAACACACAAGCCCTGTGTGTTCAGTCATGGATGGTGTTGAATGGGCATTGGCCATCGATAAAGGGCTAGGCGTTGCTTTTGGCTACAAGGTTGATAATACAAAGGTTGACTCGCTGTTGCCTAGTAATATGATATTGGCTTTGATGTTAGTCAGCTTTTGTTTGAATACTATAATGAGTAATATCATTGAACAGCATATCACTCCCAGACGGTGTGTGCTTCCTAATGATTAAAAAAACATTTTTAGCTGTTAGAGACCGCTTATAGGAGTGGGCACATACGCCCATGATTAGGACTACGCATAACATGTCTTAGTAGTTCAAGCAACTAGCGACCACTCTTCCATACTAATACTTGAACCTTACCTTTGTCTTACCATTATTATGTATTGGGGTGGTGTACACAGTAACCATCCTATTTTGGTATTCTCCTGCGTTTTGGGATATGCCCATGACGTTATCTTTACAGCTAAGCAAATGGACCTTCTCTGTAGCTGCACCAACAAAATGGAATCAACTGAATAATTCTTAAACAGACGTGTATGTTAGACATCGTATTCCAACCATAAACCTCCGGTCATTCTATAGAAAAATAACGACTACTGCGCGTCTCCGTTTAATGATTATCGTATTTTGTCTCTATGCTCAGATTCTTGAAGATACAGACGGCCTCGTCAGTGTTTTAAACCCGGGAATTCTCGCACCCGACTCGAGAATTGGGAAGGCACTCTCATCAAAATGACGAAGACAAACTTGAAAACGTTGTAAGCACCATGTAACATCGTGATCTAGAGTAGGAACCATCGTGGAGTGGTAGTGTTCATATAACATCAAAGGAACAGAAAACATAATTGCCAAGTAATGTTGTCCAAAAAACGTTGTAGACCTTGGAGTGCCGAGCATGTTGTGTCAATGTTAATGTATGTTAAAAAATATATAAGAAATAAATGATGGTTAGAAAGCACAGTTCGGTTAAAAAAAGTAGTTATTTTTATTAAAGCTCACATTTCACCCGGTTTAAGAATTTGTTTAAATCAACACAAAATACATATGATGAAATACTAGTTTTGCGATAGATGTCGGCATTGAAATTGTAGACTTTGATCTTATCCTCAAAATAAAAAAGTATATGTTCTGCCAGTAGTAATACTATTGGGATATCTGACAGCAGTAACGATCATATCGGAATGGTTCCCCAGGTGTCAATAATTCCAGCTGTAGACAACTGGAGAAGCTTGCATCAACAAGTTGTAGCCGCCAGTCTAGACGCGGTCACCTCGTCGCCGCCTAGTCGCCGCCTCCTGGTCGCTTAATTAGTGGTCACATCGAAACGTGTTTTACCTTGTAAACTTTTTACCTCTATGAAAACATTATCCTTGCGATACCATCGCTGCCAAGGAGTCGTTTCGTGACGTTTATGTCGGACATTAGAGGTCACACATGTGTCTCTGTGCTATTAACACAAGAAAAAACTTGCTTGGCGAGCTTGTCCTGAATGAACACCGTTTGTTGTATTCATCGTCTGCTAATGGCACTTTACACATCAGCGATATCTGGTTACAGTAGGCGTTCATTGGGACGAACACGTTGGAACGTGCCTGGTCATACGCTTATGATATTCTGATATCCATTCTTAAGTAAATGCTGCACCCCATAACGGCGAGATATGTTAAAGAATGTGTCCTAATAATATTTGCTATCTGCTTTCGCAAATATGTCTAATTTCCTCCCTCTGGTTGCTTCCAACATTCTGTAACGTTCTGCTAACTGACTACTCTGTAGTTTAAAAATATAATGTATCTACTTAATAGTTACCACCTTCTTGATGAGTTTTGTCGGGTGGAAACCTACACCATTTACAACAGTGGTTGAGTAGATCATGTACTTTTATCAAGAGGTGACTGGAACGGAATGTAGGCTTCCACTATCGTGTGAAGAAACCACAGTTAATGACAGCGCTCTAAAGAAGACAACATTCGCCGAAACTCAACGCAAGCGACTGATAATTAAAGATTGTGTATAACACACTGCATTCGTACATTGTATGACTATTGCGTATGCTCACAAAAAGCGCGAGGTGACGACAATGAATTCCTGGCCTCCCAGTATCAGTATCGTCGTAGCACATCTTGTTCTCGATGTTCGGGGACAGGCAGCTAGACCTTGTATTGGAAACGATTGTACGATAAAATATGCATGCGTTTTTGTTCGTTACTATAATAATGTTGTGGCCATTGTTATCGCTGGAACGTTGTATATAGTTTACTATGGCCAAACAAACCAGTGTGATATAGTGATATAGAGCAAGCAAGCAAGCAAACACTATTTTTCTTCCGATAAATGTTTTATTGAATCTGGAGTAAATACAAGGTATGTGAGTATATAAGGAAGTAAGTAAATCAGTAATTTCCAATAACATTCAACAACATGACAAATATATTGTAGTATGAGGGGTGAACAGAGGTACAGTACTCATCAATGGCTCACCCGAACCGTATTCATTTCACACGATGTAAATACAAAGTGCTATATTTATATATAAGTATAAATGAACAATAAAACGGATTGTAAACGGAGCCTACAACAGGACGTATTGATATTGTTTTTGATCATTTTGATTTATTATGTGATAACGGTTCAAAAAGTATTACTATTGTTATTTAAAGTGACACAAACACTTATATCGTTACAACATAATGCTTCTGTGTGTTTAACAATAACTACATAAATAAATAATGTATAATATGCAAATATGTATGCAAATATATATGTATGTACGTATATATATATACATGCATACATTCATACATACATATATATTTGCATGTTATACATTATAAATATATATAATATATACGTATATAAATATATAATATATTAATTATACATATATATATGTACATATATACATATATATACATTCATATATGTACATACATACATATATATATATATATATATATATATATATATATATAATATATATATATATATATATATATATATATATATATATATATATATATATATATATGCTTTAAAACCTTAAATCACCGCGCGCAAAATCAAATAGGTGCTATGTGCAGCTTTTACCGAATAAACTCCCATGTCATCAGCC
>OZ024858.1:9907064-9919564 GCA_964017155.1 Oasisia sp. SBJ-2009
TAATAGCATGTATGTAAAATAGCAAGTATGGAACACTGTTACTGATTTTTGCATTCGTTGTCATTTTAATTATATATATATATATATATATATATATATATATATATATATATATATATATATATATACATATACATATATATATATATACATATATATACATGTATACACACACACACACACACACACACACACACACACACACACACACACACACACACACACACACACACACACACACACACACACACACACACACACACACACACACACACATGTGTATGCCATGATCGTTAATGTAAATATTGCTTCTTGGATTTTTGTATTACGATAGTTTGTGCCTGACTGAAATAATGTGCATAAATAGTATTGTTATATTCGCCACTGTCAATGTACATTTTAGTTGGGGATACACTGGACCGTTGCGCCAGCTTGCGGGCTCAGAAATTGCGCCTCGGTGGCTTGTCGAAACACATAAGAACTGCGTTGTCAATCACGACGCTGTGGTGAAATGGCATTGAGCGGGTGGTGCACAGCTGGCGCTGTATTTGGCTGCCGGCAATGACACAAAGGTTGAATCATTGTTGCAAGCGTGGTAATAATAATTATAATCTGTCTCAGTGTTAGACAGCTTTTGTTGGAACCCTTTTGTTGGAGTGATATCATTAAACCGCATGTCTCCTAAGTGCTCAGGCGGTGTATGTTTCCTATTAATTCAATCGTTATAGCTGTTAGAGTTAGACCGCTTATAGGAGTGGCTACATGCATCCGTGGTGAGGAACATGCATAGCGTGTTTTATTACCTCAAGCAACTACCCGCCACTTGTCCCCAGCAATACGTGTAAGTCCTATCAGTTTTGGACGAATGGGCGTCAACCTCACACAAATTGGAATAGATACACGATCTTCGTCCAATTCGGTGTTGTTTATTTTACGATTTGATAACACAATATCAGTAGCTCTAATTATTGCCGACTTTTTTAGCCCCTCACATCCGTCTGTGGTGGTTATGCTCTGCCAATGTTACCACCAGGGCGGCCTTACCCCATAATAGGGTAGAGACGCTGATTGGCTTTCCGCGCTGCTATGGAATAAAACTAAAATACGGATATTCAAATGCCGGCTAAGTTACCAGGCAGCCTTTGCGGACAGTAGGGCGTGTAAATCTCGCGCGCGAAAACGAGGCTGGGGACAATTGGGGGCAGGAAGTCCATATTTTCCATGTTAACGTATAGGACTTCGTTTTGTTTTTGGTTGTAATAATCGAACTGTTCCAGTCTAAATATTTCAGTTATACTGTCCGAAGGATTATTACAAGCAGAAGCAGTGGAGCACTTTGCCGGTGACAATGCTCACGGAAATCATGACTTTTAATCGATTGTTATGGTGGTTGTCATGGCTTCGCCGGCTTGTAAGTTCTTCTTCTTCCGAGTACCGCCTAGCTTCAACATGCTGAAGATACAGGCGGGCGAACAGGAAAAGTCAGAAATATATATATATATATATATGTATATATATTTTTTTCGTTTTGGGTGCATTGCAGTGTATCAGAGCCGTAATTTGTGCATGTAAAAGTAATGCGTGCAAAAAAAAAACTAGTTATATCTAAAAGGTGGAATAATGGAAAGTCTGGATATTGCTCTTAAAAGAATCAAGGCTGTTTTTATTTACAATACGTTGGGGGAGGGAGTTCCAAAGTCGAATGGTATTTGGGAAAAAAGAATACAAGTGGTAGTTACATCTGGAGTGAGGGATAACGTAAGACAAGGAATGTTGCTTTCTAGTGACTGTGTTTGAAGGAATTAGATATTTATTTGCAGGTATGCCCACTAGGTCATTTGATATTTTATATAACATGCATAGTTTTGCATCTTTTCTACGGTCTGCTAGGGATCTCCAGCCTAATGACTGGAGCATATTGGTGACACTTGACGTATTATGGTGGCGATGTAAAACATATCGAGCTGCTCGGCGTTGTATCATTTCAAGTTTATTTATTTGTGTAGCGGTGTAAGGGTCCCAGACAGTACAGCTATTTTCCAGGATAGGTCTAACAAAGATGAAATAAGCAAGAGTTTTTATTTGGATTGATGATACTTTTAGATTTCTGCGGAGGAAGCCTAATGATCTATTTGCTTTTGAAGAGATGCTATTTATGTGGGCATTCCACCGAAGGTCAGATGTTATGGTTAGGCCAAGATATTTAGCTTGTGAAACAGTTTGAAGTGGTTGTCCGTGGAGAATGTACTGGGTTTTAGTGATAGTTTTATTTCTTGTAACAGGGATGACATGGCACTTTTCAAGGTTGAAACTCATTTTCCATTTTTGTGTCCATTTGTCGAGTGTGTTAAGGTCTTCCTGGAGTGCAGCTGTGTTTATCTTAGGCTTAAGAGCTATATACATTATGGTGTCATCAGCAAAGAGTCTAACTGTAGAAGTAATATTGTCTGGAATGTCGTTAATGTAAAAAAGGAATAGGCAGGGACCAAGTACAGAACCTTGAGTTACTTGTGTTTGGCGATCTTGACTAATAATGAAAAGTGCCATTTTCGCGCAGTACAACCTGTTTGGGGCAAACGTATACATGTGTTATGATTATGTGCATTTAGACAACTTGTCAGATATACGTGCTTATCGAAACCACAACGTACAGCTATCTAAAATGCAAATCCCTTAAAAGACACATACGACCTAAAATTGTGGGGAGTGTCTATTATCTGCAATACATAAATCGCTATGTCTGTGATTGTGTGGTAAGCTCAATATTAAATCGGACATTTTAGATAAGAAAGGTATAATACAAGATATTTATGTCCTGATTTTCCTAGTATTCATCAGTCGGAAGTTACAACTGTCATTCATCGAATATTATTTTTGTGACCAGTCCCCAAATCAGCTCCAGTCGCGCGGAGTCTCGCCATGTATCGTGACCCACTTACGGGCCCTGTTACGCAGCCGAGCGAAAGATGGTTAAACGAGATTACAATTTAGCATGAAGATTGTTGGATGTGTTGTGTCTATGTTCAGATTCGTGAGGATATAGAAGAGTTCATATGTGATTTGAATCCGGGATGTCTCGCATCCGACCTGAAAATTATCAAAAAATCCGTCCTTAAAATAACGAAGAAAATATTGCAAAGTTTCAAGCGTCATTTGGGATTGTTTTTATCTAGAAGACGGATTAACAGCTACATGTCGCAGGTGTGTCAGTGGTCATACCACACCAAAGGAACACAACAAAACAATTGCCAAGTAATGTTGTAAAAAGCAATAAACCTATTGATGGTCGTACTGTGACGACGGTAGATAAGAATCTGGCACCAAGAACCTCTAGCTGCAGGCACGAGGAGAGAACAGAACTGTCCCAATGCCAGATGAATTGAGTTAACTTGACAGTATCTTAGGTTTATGTTGGTGTATTTTAAATAATTAATAGGAAATACATGTTTGTTAGATAATACAGTCGGATTCAAAACATGTATGTATTTGATAAAAGTTTGACAATCACCTGCTTTATGAAAGTTCAATATCAATACCAAATGCATACAGTTAAATGCTGGTTTTGCGATAGATTTCGGCACTGAAGTGGTAAGTGTGACTTCTACCGCCACATTTGTAGTCTTGCCATCTCTGTCAACATTGTGGAACACATTCGAATAGTTTCCACCAAGCGCTGGTAGCAATTTCAGCCGATGACAAAAGGAGTGCATGTATGAACGTGTTGCAGACGCCAGACTCTTTGTAGGCACTTCGTCGTCGCCTTGTCGTGACTCCTTTGTCGTATAATGACGTGCATGACCTTCTAGACTTTTGCGGGAAGAATCGTCTCAATAAAACGGTCCTTAACAAATGACCGCTGACAAAGAGTCGTTTCTTAACGTGTCTACTTAACGTTTGATGTGACACGTGTCCCTTCATGTTGTTAATGCAAAAACTGGCTGCGCGAGCTTGTGCTGAATGAGCAACAAATGTTGTATTCATTGTTTGTTAATTGCACTGTACACATCAGCGATATCTAGTTACAGTAGACGCTCGTTGTTGAAACGTGCGTGGCCGTACGCTGATGATGATCCTGATATCAATTGTTACGTAAAACGCTGCACGCCAGAACGGCGAGATATGTTTAAGCCTGTGTCTTAATAATATCTTCTACTGGCCTTCGTCCAAAAATCCATTTGCTGTCCTGCTTCCAGCAGACGGTAACGTTCCGATAACTCACTAATACATATTGTTCAAAATGTTGCGGTACAAGGATATGTCATTTATCTAGTCAACATTTTTCATAACACTATCGTCAATATAACCTTCGTGTGCTGGCATTGAGGGTAATCACTGCCAGAGCGCTTTTTGTCTTTAATGGTTTCTTTACGTCCTAAATGGATGTAGACCGAGATTAATATGACTTCATAATCATGATGGGTGCTATTCAGTTTACACCAAACAAACGGTAGGGTGAGAGGTGATATTTATATATATATATATATTAATATATTAAATTTACTTGAAAATGGGAAAATCTATCTATCTATATCTATAGAATTCGTTATATACGAAAAAGGAATTCGTTATATATATATATATATATATATATATATATATATATATATATATATATATATATATATATATAACGAATTGGTTATATATATATATATATATATATATATATATATATATATATATATATATATATATATATATAACGGATTCCTTTTTCGTATATAACGAATTATATAGATATAGATAGATAGCCCATTTTCAAGTAAACTTATATCACCTTTATATATATATATATATATATATATATATATATATATATATATATATATATATATATATATATATATATATATATATATAACGAATTCCCTTTTCGTTTTTCTTAGTTCACTATTGAAAACGAAAAACCAATTCCCGCATGACGGAATATGCATGCTCCTGAATATAATTGGGCTATCCGTAATTATATTTAAAAAAATAGCCAATATTAAAACTCAAATTGGCCCTATGATAGCGACTATTTATTAGTCATAGTAGGGGCCTCCTAAGTCAAATATTTTACAAACTAAATTTAAATAACTATTGCATCACATAGTTGCAGTTACAAAATAAATACATCTACTCTTGATTTATCCATCTATATATATATATATATATATATATATATATATATATATATATATATATATATATATATATATATATATATATATATATATATATATATATATACCTGTATATATATATATATATATATATATATATATATATGGACAGATCTGTTACAGTAGTTTGAATATTTATTACATTGTCGAAACATACAAATCAGCGCCGAAACGACCAATATTCACCTATATATATATATATATATATATATATATATATATATATATATATATTTATTATATATATTATATTTATTATATATATTATATTTATTATATATATATATATATATATATATATATATATATATATATATATATATATATATATATATACCACTTCGCCAATGCAATTTCTGCGAGTTTGTTTTCAAAACGCTGCCAGTGCGATCGAAGTATCCCGCCGAAACTACCACCTTTTACTGGCTACACGAAGTGACATTGTGGCCGACGCTTCCTAAATTAAAAACCGAAAAACAAATTCGTTTCGTTTTTCGTCCGCAAATTTAAAAACGAAAAACGAATAGACGGTACATACACGGACCACGCACCCAGAAGTTAATTAAAACAGACAAACGTTCGGACGAATCACGACCTGGTTGCTGCCTGCACCTGCAGATGATGTTGTGTAACAGACTCAACCGAACGAATGTTGGTCACTCAACGGCACATCTGTTTGGCTCGTTGGAAAAGCAGTTTACCAACTATATTAATTTAATATATGTATTATGTGTTATTTTATTGTCTCTGTTGTGCTGGCTCTCCCATAATCAACTTTATTTCTGAATTATGAAACATGGGTTCTGATAACGAACTCACCTGAATTTATCACGCAGAGATCCAATACAACTGTGTTGCAATGCGTGTACGTCTGTGTATCGCGTCTGTAGCCGAATCCCGTACAACAAGACCAAGACAAGAACAAGGCGTGTCTGAGGTGTACGTAGCTTTGAGCGAATGAACTGCGTGATACGCCTCTAACAGATAAGCGGAGCGAATGCCACCTCACGCCCACCTGTTATGTACACGAAAACACAATAGACAATTCAGCTAACGCAATATGCAAAAGAGACTGCCGCAAAAGTGTGTGCCAATCGCGAAGAATGTATATTCTTGACTTATGATTCAATCGGAGGTTTATGCACGGTTTGCATTTGATTAGCGTATTATCAAGAGGAATAGTGGTGGTGGTAGTGGTAGTTAGTGGTAGAGGTAGTGGTAGTGGTAGTGGTAGTGGTAGTGGTAGTGGTAGTGGTAGTGGTAGTGGTAGTGGTAGTGGTAGTGGTAGTGGTAGTGGTAGTAGTATTAATAGTAGTAGTAGTAGTAGTAGTAGTAGTAGTAGTAGTAGTAGTAGTAGTAGTAGTAGTAGTAGTAGTAGTAGTAGTAGTAGCAGCAGCAGCAGCAGCAGCAGCAGCAGCAGCAGCAGCAGCAGCAGTAGCAGATTGCCTACAACAAGACGCAGCTGCTGGATACAGAGGATGCATATCTTTTCTTTTATCTTTATTTATTCCATCGTTCAACAGCAACAACAACAACAATGAATCAATCAACTATGAACAATTACTCAACAATGAATCTATGAATCAATCAACAATGAACACATCGGTGGCACGCCGCCTGCTCCCGTCCGTGGCACATCCACTCGGCAGCGCAGCCCACTACCGAGTGGCCCGTTCGCCGCCGTCGGGGGGGCAGTAGTAGTAGCTGCTCCGTCAGACCGTCTCCGCCACCGCCGCCAGCCGCGCTAGGCCAGCTGGTAACACGACACCCCCAGTCCCAGCTCGACACGCGGCAGCCAATCAACGCGCCCCACGGACAAGATGTCACAGACGACGACGGTAACCTCGCACCTGCTTTCCGGGAAACCGTCCAAGGCTTTCCAGAAAATACCCGAGGCTGCGCGCGCAACAAATGCTGGACGCGCCGTTGTGACGTCTGCAGTCTCGCTTGACTGACTCTAACTCGGCTGCGTAACTTCGCCGAGAAGACAGTCTGGTGGCTTAAAATTAGTCGGCTTGTGAGTAGTATCCGTATGAGGGGTTAACACTGCTTCCACCTCATGGAACCTGGGTAATCCAGGCTAATCCGGCTATAATACCTGCTTCACACACAACTGCAAATTTGTATTTCAGTATATTCTTGCATGAATATAACTTTAATGGTGAATACTTTTAATCGTATAATATTATCTTATAAAAGCATATACTTATTTATTTTTGTTTTTATTTCGTTTTGACTTGAGAGCCAACCAGCGTCTCTATCCTATTCTGGGGTGAGGCCGCTCTAGTGGCAACATTGGCAGAACAGTACCCGCAGCGTATTTGAGAGTCTACGAAGTGCTGCCACCCCACGGAGCTTGGATAGTCGAAGCTACAACGTCTACGACGTGACAATGTCTCGATGCAGCGATTAATTAACACTGAATTAGCAAACTTCCCGCGCGTATCAGTCCGGCCACGGATGGATATCTACCCGGGGCCTACGTCTGTGTCGTCGCTAACAAAAAAATTGAATAATTCCGGCCTCGACGGCATCGGCTTACACTGTGACGTTGGCGACCCTCCCTGCTCAAAACTCAGAACGCCTGGTCGGATCAGCGCGCTCTCGTCGAGTCCCGACTCCCACACGTCCGGACAGCAGATCTGCGCTACATACAGCTGGCTGATCGTCTCCGCAATCTGTGGAAGTGCGCCGAGTCGAACTACAAATATAGTAACTGACATGCGCCAGCCTTGGGTATAAACGAGTCACCATATTTGTAATGACAGTAATTAACATCATTTAAATGGGAGCTGAAACGCTTTCACAACCATTTCCCCAAAAAAGGACATGCGTCCACAGGACACGCTGCACATAAATACGGTATATTTTAAACAATTGTACAAACTTGTTTTGTTTTTGGTTGTAATAATCGAACTGTTCCAGTCTAAATATTTCAGTTATACTGTCCGAAGGATTATTACAAGCAGAAGCAGTGGAACACTTTGCCGGTGACAATGCTCACGGAAATCATGACTTTTAATCGATTGTTATGGTGGTTGCCATGGCTTCGCCGGCTTGTAAGTTACTTGTGTTTGGCGATCTTGACTAATAATGAAAAGTGCCATTTTCGCGCAGTACGACCTGTTTGGGGCAAACGTATACATGTGTTATGATTATGTGCATTTAGACCACTTGTCAGATATAAGTGCTTATCGAAACCACAACGTACAGCTATGTAAAATGCAAATCCCTTAAAAGACACATACGACCTAAAATTGTGGGGAGTGTCTATTATCTGCAATACATAAATCGCTATGTCTGTGATTGTGTGGTAAGCTCAATATTAAATCGGACATTTTAGATAAGAAAGGTATAATACAAGATATTTATGTCCTGATTTTCCTAGTATTCATCAGTCGGAAGTTACAACTGTCATTCATCGAATATTATTTTTGTGACCAGTCCCCAAATCAGCTCCAGTCGCGCGGAGTCTCGCCATGTATCGTGACCCACTTACGGGCCCTGTTACGCAGCCGAGCGAAAGATGGTTAAACGAGATTACAATTTAGCATGAAGATTGTTGGATGTGTTGTGTCTATGTTTAGATTCGTGAGGATATAGAAGAGTTCATATGTGATTTGAATCCGGGATGTCTCGCATCCGACCTGAAAATTATCAAAAAATCCGTCCTTAAAATAACGAAGAAAATATTGCAAAGTTTCAAGCGTCATTTGGGATTGTTTTTATCTAGAAGACGGATTAACAGCTACATGTCGCAGGTGTGTCAGTGGTCATACCACACCAAAGGAACACAACAAAACAATTGCCAAGTAATGTTGTAAAAAGCAATAAACCTAGTGATGGTCGTACTGTGACGACGGTAGATAACAATCTGGCACCAAGAACCTCTAGCTGCAGGCACGAGGAGAGAACAGAACTGTCCCAATGCCAGATGAATTGAGTTAACTTGACAGTATCTTAGGTTTATGTTGGTGTATTTTAAATAATTAATAGGAAATACATGTTTGTTAGATAATACAGTCGGATTCAAAACATGTATGTATTTGATAAAAGTTTGACAATCACCTGCTTTATGAAAGTTCAATATCAATACCAAATGCATACAGTTAAATGCTGGTTTTGCGATAGATTTCGGCACTGAAGTGGTAAGTGTGACTTCTACCGCCACATTTGTAGTCTTGCCATCTCTGTCAACATTGTGGAACACATTCGAATAGTTTCCACCAAGCGCTGGTAGCAATTTCAGCCGATGACAAAAGGAGTGCATGTATGAACGTGTTGCAGACGCCAGACTCTTTGTAGGCACTTCGTCGTCGCCTTGTCGTGACTCCTTTGTCGTATAATGACGTGCATGACCTTCTAGACTTTTGCGGGAAGAATCGTCTCAATAAAACGGTCCTTAACAAATGACCGCTGACAAAGAGTCGTTTCTTAACGTGTCTACTTAACGTTTGATGTGACACGTGTCCCTTCATGTTGTTAATGCAAAAACTGGCTGCGCGAGCTTGTGCTGAATGAGCAACAAATGTTGTATTCATTGTTTGTTAATTGCACTGTACACATCAGCGATATCTAGTTACAGTAGACGCTCGTTGTTGAAACGTGCGTGGCCGTACGCTGATGATGATCCTGATATCAATTGTTACGTAAAACGCTGCACGCCAGAACGGCGAGATATGTTTAAGCCTGTGTCTTAATAATATCTTCTACTGGCCTACGTCCAAAAATCCATTTGCTGTCCTGCTTCCAGCAGACGGTAACGTTCCGATAACTCACTAATACATATTGTTCAAAATGTTGCGGTACAAGGATATGTCATTCATCTAGTTAACATTTTTCATAACACTATCGTCAATATAACCTTCGTGTGCTGGCATTGAGGGTAAGCACTGCCAGAGCGCTTTTTGTCTTTAATGGTTTCTTTACGTCCTAAATGGATGTAGACCGAGATTAATATGACTTCATAATCATGATGGGTGCTATTCAGTTTACACCAAACAAACGGTAGGGTGAGAGGTGATATAAATTTACTTGAAAATGGGCTATCTATCTATCTATATCTATATAATTCGTTATATACGAAAAAGGAATTGGTTATATATATATATATATATATATATATATATATATATAACGAATTGGTTATATATATATATATATATATATATATATATATATATATATATATATATATATATATATATATATATATATATATATATATATATATATATATATATATATATATATATATATATATATATATATATATATATATATATATATATATAACGGATTCCTTTTTCGTATATAACGAATTATATAGATATAGATAGATAGCCCATTTTCAAGTAAACTTATATCACCTTTATATATATATATATATATATATATATATATATATATATATATATATATATATAACGAATTCCCTTTTCGTTTTTCTTAGTTCACTATTGAAATCGAAAAACCAATTCCCGCATGACGGAATATGCATGCTCCTGAATATAATTGGGCTATCCGTAATTATATAAAAATAGCCAATATTGAAACTCAAATTGGCCCTATGATAGCGACTATTTATTAGTCATAGTAGGGGCCTCCTAAGTCAAATATTTTACAAACTAAATTTAAATAACTATTGCATCACATAGTTGCAGTTACAAAATAAATACATCTACTCTTGATTTATCCATATATATATATATATATATATATATACCTGTATATATATATATATATATATATATATATATATATATATATATATATATATATATATATATATATATATATGGACAGATCTGTTACAGTAGTTTGAATATTTATTACATTGTCGAAACATACAAATCAGCGCCGAAACGACCAATATTCACCTATATATATATATATATATATATATATATATATATATATATATATATATATATATATATATATATGTATACCACTTCGCCAATGCAATTTCTGCGAGTTTGTTTTCAAAACGCTACCAGTGCGACCGAAGTATCCCACCGAAACTACCAACTTTTACCGGCTACTACTACTACTACTACTACTACATTAGTTTGAATATATTACATTGTCGAAACATAAAAAGCAGCGCCGAAACGACCAATATTCACCTATATATATATATATATATATATATATATATATATATATTATATATATATATTTATTATATATACTATATTTATTATATATATTATATTTATTATATATATATATATATATATATATATATATATATATATATATATATATATATATATATATGTATACCACTTCGCCAATGCAATTTCTGCGAGTTTGTTTTCGAAACGCTACCAGTGCAACCGAAGTATCCCGCCGAAAGTACCAACTTTTACCGGCTACTACTACTACATATATATATATATATATATATATATATATATATATATATATATATATATATATATATATATATACCACTTCGCCAATGCAATTTCTGCGAGTTTGTTTTCAAAACGCTGCCAGTGCGATCGAAGTATCCCGCCGAAACTACCACCTTTTACTGGCTACACGAAGTGACATTGTGGCCGACGCTTCCTAAATTAAAAACCGAAAAACAAATTCGTTTCGTTTTTCGTCCGCAAATTTATTAAAAACGAAAAACGAATAGACGGTACATACACGGACCACGCACCCAGAAGTTAATTAAAACAGACAAACGTTCGGACGAATCACGACCTGGTTGCTGCCTGCACCTGCAGATGATGTTGTGTAACAGATTCAACCGAACGAATGTTGGTCACTCAACGGCACATCTGTTTGGCTCGTTGGAAAAGCAGTTTACCAACTATATTAATTTAATATATGTATTATGTGTTATTTTATTGTCTCTGTTGTGCTGGCTCTCCCATAATCAACTTTATTTCTGAATTATGAAACATGGGTTCTGATAACGAACTCACCTGAATTTATCACGCAGAGATCCAATACAACTGTGTTGCAATGCGTGTACGTCTGTGTATCGCGTCTGTAGCCGAATCCCGTACAACAAGACCAAGACAAGAACAAGGCGTGTCTGAGGTGTACGTAGCTTTGTGCGAATGAACTGCGTGATACGCCTCTAACAGATAAGCGGAGCGAATGCCACCTCACGCCCACCTGTTATGTACACGAAAACACAATAGACAATTCAGCTAACGCAATATGCAAAAGAGACTGCCGCAAAAGTGTGTGCCAATCGCGAAGAATGTATATTCTTGACTTATGATTCAATCGGAGGTTTATGCACGGTTTGCATTTGATTAGCGTATTATCAAGAGGAATAGTGGTGGTGGTAGTGGTAGTTAGTGGTAGTGG
>OZ024858.1:9922064-10034564 GCA_964017155.1 Oasisia sp. SBJ-2009
CCCGGGGCCTACGTCTGTGTCGTCGCTAACAAAAAAATTGAATAATTCCGGCCTCGACGTCATCGGCTTACACTGTGACGTTGGCGACCCTCCCTGCTCAAAACTCAGAACGCCTGGTCGGATCAGCGCGCTCTCGTCGAGTCCCGACTCCCACACGTCCGGACAGCAGATCTGCGCTACATACAGCTGGCTGATCGTCTCCGCAATCTGTGGAAGTGCGCCGAGTCGAACTACAAATATAGTAACTGACATGCGCCAGCCTTGGGTATAAACGAGTCACCATATTTGTAATGACAGTAATTAACATCATTTAAATGGGAGCTGAAACGCTTTCACAACCATTTCCCCAAAAAAGGACATGCGTCCACAGGACACGCTGCACATAAATACGGTATATTTTAAACACTTGTACAAACTTGGATATAATTGACCACTGGACGCCGCTACATTACGTTCAAGCAGCATTTGATATATAACTAGCTCCTATCTCCTGAATGTGAATTTTCGATATTGTTCCTATTTCTTTCAACGATTGACATTTCTGCGCGAAAACAAATATATGGTGTGTGTGTGTGTATGTGTGTGTGTGTGTGTGTGTGTGTGTGTGTGTGTGTGTGTGTGTGTGTGTTTGTGTGCGTGCGTGCGTGCCTGCCTGCCTGCGTGTGTTTGTATGTGTGTGTATGTGTGTATGTGTATGTGTGTGTGTGTGTGTGTGTGTGTGTGTGTGTGTGTGTGTGTGTGTGTGTGTGTGTGTAAGTGTAAGTGTAAGTGTATGTGTAAGTGTAAGTGTAAGTGTGCGTATATATATATATATATATATATAATATATATTATATATATGTGTGTATATATATATATACATATATATATATATATATATATATATATATATATATATATATATATATATATATAAGAGGAAAAGGGAGAGAGAATGGTTGTGTACACTGCTTCCTTGGCGCCTCTGACACATCCGAGTAGCAACTACAGCCGCTGAGAACAATGGCCATTAGGATTGAGATGAAGACAGCAACACTACAAATCCACGACAAGTAATAAAATACAAACAGCACAATTGAAATAATATAATTATTCTCATACTGACTAAAAATGAGAACATCGAGTGTTACGCGTTTGCTATAATGTTTGGTGGTCGTTCGCCAGGTGGCGTCATAGCCACGGGAAAAATAAACGTAAAATACAAGTTTACTTCCAAGCCCTGGTCCTATTCTATTGTACGATTGCGGGCTCAGATTAAAGTTTGTGTTCAACTTATACCATGAAACTTACGCCGCGGTGAAACGCATCGTGCCGTTTCGTGAAGTGTTCTTTCAACTCTTGCATTACCTTAGACTACATATATATCTGTGTAAGGTATTCGTGGCGTTAGAACTTAATTTAGGGGAGCATTTGCCAGGCCTATCCTGGTAGCCCTGTTCCGCTGTACTAGTGAACAAAGCGGTTCAATGATTTCCAACAAATCAGATAAAGGATGATCAACGCAAACTTATTGCATTATCTTCCACTAAAAATATTGTTTGGTGCCGATATCCATGCCGGATGTTACATGAACTTCTTTCGCTAGTTGCGCCAACATCAATATCTAAGTGTCCGACAGAAGGCGACACAACTACGACGCCATAATAGTTACCACACCTATTAGATAGGAGCTTCTAAATGCTCTTTGATTAAAACACTGGCACGGCGTGTCTCGTGTAGTTTACACGGCGTGTCTCGTGTAGTCTAAACGGCGTGTCACGTGTAGTCTAAATGGCATGTCTCGTTGAGCCTACACGGCGTGTCTCGCGTAGTCTACACGGCGTGTCTTGTAGAGTATATACTCGTGATGCCTCGTGTTGTCTATACGACGAATCTCGTTGAGCCTACACGGCTTGTCTGTGTAGTCTACACGGCGTGTCTCGTGGAGCCTACACGGCGTGTCTCGTGGAGCCTACACTGCGTGTCACCTGGAAGCTACATTGCGTGTCTCGTAGAATTTATACTAGGTGTGCCTCGTGGAAGCCATATACACAGCCTTGTTGATGAAAGAGACGTCCGCAACTTTGACACACCTACAAGTGACAATGCAGATGTGATATGTGCATTATGCTAAGGTACGTGGATTGAAATATAGAAACACACGCACGCACGCACGCGCGCGCGCACACGCACACACACACACAAACACACACACTCACACACAAACACACTCACACACTCACACACTCACACATTCACACACTCACACACTCACACACTCACACACTCACACACTCACACACTCACACACTCACACACTCACACACTCACACATTCACACACTCACACACTCTTGCACCCACACACACACCCATACACACACAAACACACAAACACACACACACACACAAACACACACAAACACACACAAACACACACAAACACACACAAACACACACTCACACACACACTCACTCACACACTCACGGACTCTTGCACCCACACACACAATACACACACATACACACACATACACATACGCACACACACACACACACACACACACACACACACACACACACACACACACACCACACACACACACACACACACACACACACACACACACACACATACACACACACACACACACACACACACACACACACACACATACATACATACATACATACATACATACACAATTATTGTGATTTCACTACGCTTCCTCTTTAATAACAATTAATACCTTCAAACTACCAATATTATGTAAAGCAATTGACAGTCGTTGTGCATGAATACTATAATCTTGAATAAACAAGTTGAACTACACAGTGTATTAAATTTCAGATGAGCTCGTAAGGACATAACTCTTAATTAAAATCCGTCGAAATTATGTAACTTATACAAGTACATTATTTTATGTTGTGTGTAATTTGGTGAATACGTACCCCCTGAAATTCCACCAGACAGCAGGATGCGGCGAAATGCAAAAATAAAACATATTAGTCTATGAATAGTATGTATACACGTAACTAGTAACGGGCAGCATTGTTAGTTTGTTTAGCGAATAGTTGAAAACACAGAAAGCAGTTTCCTTCAATTATTAATTCTACTAAGCCATATGCTCAGTCTTTTAGCATTAAAATAGTAATGATACGGTAGTTGTGTCGTCGGCATCATAGTATAATTATAATACCACATAAGTCAATCATAATTTGAATACAAAATTGTATTGTTCATTGCCACCGACAGATCATGATTCGCCAAAATGGTATAGTACTGACAGCCAAGTTGAGCCAACGTTATGTCAACCGGCTTGTTTCGTTCAACACAACAATGTGAGACAACAGTTCAGTGTTCCGATCATACTGCTGTATCTTTAGTTGACCAGGAGCAGCACATTTTGAGTACATAACTTGTTGCATGCTGTAGGTGTAGGCAATACGTCTAGAACACTGCGTATGTTCGTTATATGCAACTAAATGCAGTATGCACTTGACATACAACAACATGATAATATCCGCTTCCCTTTTATGTCATCTTATCATTACTTATAGAGCATTGTTTTTACAACATGAGCGTATTATTTGTATTTGTTTGAATTCAATATACTTACTCCCTGGATTGTCGTTGTGGACGAGATCGATGGCCGAACGAACAGAAAACAGAAGAAAGAAGAATGTTCTATAAAAAATATACAACGTGGTTGTACTTTCTACGTATATCTGTGCGACTTATGAAACCGACAACTCTTTTGAACATGACTATTATTTACGTATCTAGACATCCGCTATAGTATCAATTTGCCCTGTTTTAATTTTGAACCCGCAATTCAGATGTAGAAAGAAACGTTTAATCACAGAAACATTGTCTTGTTTGCCCATTTAACGGTTGACTGCATCCCTGGCCTTTTCTAGCTTCTTGTTTCTATCGACCTCGATATATGACTTTGATTTTCTCAAACATATGTACAAAGCATATGTCCCCTGACTGGACAGAATGCACTTTATTCTGTATATGCGTACTATACAAAGCCCCGGTAAGATCATTGTCATCTCGTAATCGTAACTTGGCCACAATAGCGTATTTAACGTTAATTTAAGGCATTTTAAGTTCATGCTTTCCTTCAAATATGCAAGTTACGGATGACGTATATTAGTGCTTGTATGTGTGTGCATATGTTTGTGTCTGGGTGCATGCGCGCGCGTGTGTCTCTGTGTGTGCGCGCGCGCGTGCGTGTGTGTGTGCGTGCGTGCGGGCGTGCGTGCGGGCGTGCGTGCGTGCGTGCGTGCGTGCGTGCGTGCGTGCGTGCGTGCGTGCGTGCGTACGTGAACTATGTTAGAATACTTACAAAAACCTTGATGTCCCATCAATGTAGGGAAGAAGACCAAAATCATAACACGAACAAAAATCAGAAAACATGTATTAAATATCACTATAAGCTAAAGCTATAAGCTCTTCCAAAATATAAGCTATTTCAAATACATCAACAGTCTAATTGAACGTGCATAGCTTAGTAAAACTGAGAAATTTCACGAGTTTCTCAGAAGAAAAACTAATGTATTTTTACGATACATTTACATGAGTACAGTTTGGTAGTAGTATTTGTTATCCTTTCTTTATAAATTATCGCACGCAACTGTTTCGTCGGGTTTTTATTCGAAACAATTGTAATTTCGCAAATAAACAAATAACACTGTAGTTCATCGACAGAGCTTACCTTTGCCTTTGTGTTGCAAAATCCATAGAATATGGAACGAAAGAAAACAACATTAATTAATACTCGGACGAGATTATCATGTATACACGTCTACGTGTTATAGGCCACTAATTGTTCAACATTTAGGTCTTCTTGGTAACCAGGGGCAACACAGAACAACATCAAGTATATACATTCGAACTTTTGGAGAAATAAAAATATATTGTGGAATGGGTGAAACAATTATGTTAGAAGTATTGTGTCTGTCGTATACTTGGCTCCAATATGGTGCATTTATCCAAACCGTGCATTATGTTTATTATGTTTATTTGTTTACTACATATTTTGTGAATTACAGGTTTCGTATACAAGCATTTAAGTGTTGAGTGATACTGATTGGTTTTTCAAAGAAAGCTTGCCATTCCAATCAACTAGGATAATATCCAGACGAGTCGATGGAATTCGCTACGCCATTGATTGCACTGGGTGACTCGGCTTATAGGAAACGTAAATAAAAATCAATTGTTGCAGAGCTTAGCCTCGTACGTATTTCACTCGTGTCTCTAATAGCATCGTCATTATAATTAGTGTAATTAAATGTTCTCTCGTGTGGCTGTTTACGTGTAATCATGTTCTCTGGCATCAAGACACATACTATCTTGTAATTCGACAAATACTTACAATCTTTCATGTCCAACAGCGACGGCCACGGAATATGAAATACCAAATAAACACCGTCAGGAACATGACTCACAAATAATTTCACTGGCCACTGATAAAATATTAATATGATAACATTCAGTGCGATTTATTAAGACGTTCAAACAAATATTAACAAGAAATTGTTATGAAGTCATCGTTGAATTCTTTATTGTTATGATTTTTTAAATGGTTCTGTCAATAAAGAGTATTCCATCAGTCGATGTAGTCGCTACTTACCGGCTGATGATCAAATGTTGGAGTGAATGTTCATCGCAGACATCGACGATGAAACAGAAAACAGTCGTGCAGGCATTACGCTAAAAACCAACTGTTACGTTTCTCACAATAATATTGTTTGTGTCGTCACATTATGTGGGACGCATGTTTAATTTTGATGCGAAACTAATTCTGAAAACATGAAATGATAGCTTACGTTTATTGCATATACACGTTTTAATATCTTACTTCCATTTGTAAATAAAACAAAATTAATTATATGTGTTGAGGAATTGGTGTCGTACCCCCATGTGCCAGAAGCACGATTGTGTGTTGTTTGCGGTCGACCGGAAGCGTTTACCGCACTTCGCACACGTGACCGGAACCATTCTGAGGCGAGACGGGAACTGTAGTCTCTGCTCCACCTGCGCCTCAGAGTCGCTGTACTCTAACGCCAGGGGGCTCTCAACAATGTCCGGAGAAGTGCTGTTCAACGTTAACAATACACATAGTTTACTAAGGTTATGTTATCCAATGATGATGAAGATGATGATGACAACGATAATAATATTATTATTATTATTATTATTATTATTATTATTATTATTATTATTATTACTACTATTGTGATGATGGTGATGATGATGGTGGTGGTGGTGGTGGTGGTGGTGGTGATGATGATGATGACGATGATGACGATGATGATGATGATGATGATGATGATGATGATGATGATGATGATGATGATGATGATGATGGTGATATGTAAACAAATCTTAGATATGCGTACATATCAGACAGCACCTAGATTACAAACGGTAGGCCAATCACTGCATTCCCGGTCCTGTTACAAGCCACATTTGAATTATCCATTGCCTAGCAAAATAGCCGGGTTTCTTCTCGAAAAATTGTGGATTAATCCTTGAAAGTTTGGCACCCGAGATGAAAATTGTCTAGGAGAAAAACTGCAATTTACCCCAGCCCACATATTCGCACGCGTGGTCAATCATAACTCGGTCATAATGATATGCAAATAGATACATAGTACATTAAGACAACTTGTTTACCATGAATAATGCGCGAACGAGACTCCATATTTGTGGCCTAGCTGTCTACCCCACTAGATCGTCTAAACCGCAGCAGTTTCCGAAGGAGAAAAACAGGAGTCTACCTGTAGCCTTCGTCGATGCCTAGAGCCGAGGGCACGCGCGGCTTCCAGCCCCGCATCCGGTGCAGATGGTCGTGGAAGATCTTCTTCTTCTCCACCTCCAGACGGTTCCGCTCTTGTCGCAACGTTGCCGTGTGCTGCCGCAAGCTGGCGCTAGTGGTTCGAGCATTTCGCGCCACCTAGTGACAGGTCAGACTTTTACTCCAGCGATGATGTTACAAAAATCAATTAACTGCACATGATTGAATAACGACATTCAATCTTACTGTTTTGTATGTAATAGTCTTCCGGTTTCTGTGTTTTATGTCAACGTTGGTTCTCGTTAAACAAAATTGATTTTCGAATATTTTGACTGCGAGTCACCTTGAAATTGTCGTGGAAGATACAACAGGTTAGTGATATAATTATGGCTTCATAACGATATCGAAACGATCTCAACATGTTTGATCAAGGATCTTATAGCAATAAGATCCTTGGTTTGATAGTGACACGATAGCTACCAATGTTCGCTCTAACTTCAACGTTTTGGGTAGAACTTAATTGTAGTTTGTTTTTAAATGTTCCCACCTCTCGCTTGAGTTTGTTCTCCATGCAGCGAGCGTGTCTCTGGTGCTTGTAGAGGTCCACATCGAGCAGTCTCTTGCCGCACGCTTCACACACCACCCACCGGTACAGGCACTGGTCGATGTGCGACTGCAGCTCCGTCTGCCGGACCTGAACTTTACAACCGAGTTTCCGGTTGGGGCACTCGCATGTTTCCGCCGGACGCCGTTTTCCCATGTTTGTTACGCTACCGATACCTGTAGCCGAAATAACATGTAATATAATTTGGGTCACGAAATTCAGAAAACTTACGTATTACCTAATTGTTGCAGCCTAGTGCAAATGGCAGCAACAACTGTAATCACCTAGTGTGTTAAACAACGATCCAGTAATTAGATTAGATAGGCTTATGAATACGAACATGCATGTCATGCTCATAAACATATTAAAATAGGTTTGTATAACATATAATTAACAACGTTTAGTTATCAATTATAAACTTTACTAATGCTTGCTACTGTCAATATGACATTTTGGCATTCCATAGTATGTGTATGTTTGTGCGTGCGTGCGTGCGTGCGTGCGTGCGTGTTTGCGCGTGTATGCGTGCGTGCGTGCGTGCGTGCGTGCGTGCGTGCGTGTCTGTGTGTGTGTGTGTGTGTGTGTGTGTGTGTGTGTGTGTGTGTGTGTGTGTGTGTGTGTGTGTGTGTGTGTGTGTGTGTGTGTGTGTGTGTGTGTGTGTGTGTTTATTAGCCAATGCCACAACAAAATATGTGTGGGTTTATCTACAACATTTATATATTCATTACTACTACTAATTTTTTATTTTTTATTCCCTTTAGTAGCGAGCAATGTCGGTTTTAACAGTGTGTTTTTTGTGTGATTAATATTATAATTATGTTTTCCTATGAGTTAGACTGTAGCATGCTAATGTTACATCCTGTTTAATTAATCCAATATATATTTATAATGCATATAAAGTATTTGTCTGTAATTATCAAGCTTTTTAGTTTGCATTCCCGGGTGTAAAAAACGATATTTAATGCGTACGCCCTATCATTATTATGCTGACGTGTGTTGTGTTTGTAACTACTCAATTTACAAATAAACGAGTAGTGTGCCCTATGCCTATTGTTCGCTATATTTACACAAGAACGCTCCGTGTGGCTGTCACGTACCAACAACACGTGTCGTGTACAAGCCGGGGCTTGTCACACCACGGGAGAGACCAGCACCTGTCTCAACTCGCTCAAGGCAGGTGCTTGAACTGTGCCGGACACACCTTGTTCCCAGTGACCGGTCGCACTGGCATTGGACAGCCGATATTTATACGGGAATATTTTGTTGCAACATTCGGCCAGTCTTGCCAGCATAAGTATTTTGTTGACGTGTTTATCAAACACCTGTGATGTCCTACTATGGCTGCTGCGTCGTGTAAACTATGTTTTAATTAGACTAATTATTTTTATTACAGCTTCATCGAGGCAGATGACAACATACATGAACACACACACACACACACACACACACACACACACACACACACACACACACACACTCACACACACACACACACACACACACACACACACACACACACACACACACACTCACACACACACACACACACACACTCACACACACACACACACACACACACACACACACACACACACACACACACACACACACACATACAGACATATACACAACACACAACATATGCACACACACGCACACACGCACACACACACGCACACATACGCGCACACGCATATACATACAAAAACACACGCAAATATACACACTTACAAACACATGCGCGCACAAACACACGTACACACAGAAACACACATACGTACACACACACACACACACACACACACACACACACACACACACACACACACACACACACACACACACACACACACACACACACACACACACTCTCTCTCTCTCTCTCTCTCTCTCTCTTTCTCTCTCTATCGCCATGTTAAACAAGTTCACCGAGGACGCGAAATACTTGGCTATTTATATTCCCATAAACAATGCTAAATTCCACGATAATACGGAGTTTATTTAGTCTGAGAGAAATGTAAGCAGTGCCGACCCGCTGTTTAGATCATTCAGAGATTGTGTGTGTCGTTGACAGACGTAGAGGTTCACTGGAGTGTAACCTACTTCTTAAGCCACGACAATGATGTCCCACTGTTGTGGATTAACCCACTAGCGTGTTGTTTGATGTTGTGGTTTTGGGTAATAACAACATTCGCTTAAGCCGTACGCGTGTATGCAGTTCCTAGCGTATTGTATCGCTAATTATAGTGCTCAACGTTGATCTGTTTCGGTGCCGATTAACGGGCGTGTTAAGCGGTGCAAGATGTGTAGTTGTATACACATGTTACCTTCGCAACCGTAGACCTACCATTCGACAATTCAGTCGGATAAGATAATATTGACTCAAGTGGAAGCATTGCTGTTAAAACGTCCATTGAGCGTTTGTTTTCCACAAATATGCTCATTATTTATCGTGGATAAACAAAGTTTTATTATTATATTATACAGTTATTTGTCTAATTTCCTTGCTCAGAAAAGAACGTCTGTTACCAATAGACGGGTCTGTCACTGCTGTTTAACTTCACATCTAAGTGTGTTCTATTGTGATTGATATTTCTGAGAAATAGTGTTGAAAGACTCTCTATAAGTGGTCATATTCTTATCACTGATATATTCCGGTTGATTGTTAGCAGAAACGTCTACTTGGTAAACTTAAAGTGTGTCAATTATCGAGAATGGCCCAGTTGTAGATGTGAATTAGTTTTTACCTCGGGTCGGTGTCGTACCATTTGTTGCAGTGCCCGTAGCGAAATTCATTTAGTGAGAGCGCCACTTCAGTGAAATTTAATACGCATACATATCATGTGTGACAAACGAATAGGAGAGAATGGCCATGGCTGTGCTTCCAGTAAGCAAACAGGGCTGATGTGACTATGTTATATGCAGATTACTACGTTCTTTCGTGGCAGCCCAAATATAATTAGTTGACTATGTATTTGTACATGTGCTTACAGTCGTCCAAACAAACACGTCAAACGTTGAAGGTAGATACTTCTAAACTGCTTTAGGAAGTTAATACATGTTTCCGTCCCCTAAGTGCACATTTTGCACCACCAGAAGAACGTGCCTTCTATTGTCTAACCTCCCCCCCCCCCCCACCCCCTCCTACCTCAACCGTTGGTAGTTGAGTCGTGTGAAATTTGCGATCATTTCCCTTCTTACCCAGTGGATTTTGACGTTTTACCTGATCCTATAAGGGGCACAGCTGGAGGTTTGGACAGTGTTCCTGTAAATGTGAATATCTTATAGAACTTCGACAAGAATTGTTATTTGCACCAAATATCGACGATTACTTCGACAGTTCCTTTGGAAAATGATCTAGCTACAGCTGTGCTTAGAATTGTCTATCGTTGACGCTAGATCTATAGCTCGTATATATACTCACTCACCTACGACACAGCACAGTGACATCAACGAATCCGGCCGCTTTCGTTGAAGACCTTGACAATGACAACTGTCTCTTAGTGGGTGAGAGAGAGTCGAAGGTGTGGACTTGTTGACCACTGTGTCGTGGACTCCAATGACGAAGGGGGCGCAACGTGAAAGTCTTTCCTGTGTCTATTTAAGTCCGTCAATTGATGCGGCTATTTATGGGTTCGTATTTACTTTAGTCACGCTTGGCACTGCAACCGTTAGCGTAGATCAATACGCATTCACTTTATAATCGATTGTAAATTGCCAACGAACCGAAGCGAAGCGAGGCGAACCGACGGTAAGTTGTGACGCTCCAAAATGTCGTTGGGAAACCTAAGTATACTTATTAATGTTGTGCTGGTGGCGACAGACAACGTACAAACTTGGTAGTTGAACATCAGCGTTAAAAATTAGCTCCATATAATAATACATAATGGAATATGGAGAATATTGCTAGTAATTCTGCATAGGAACGTGCGATTGTTATTTTATTTTTTAACGTGGCTAAACTAAATGACCGCAGTCAAAACTAAATAATTGACCGCAACGCGCGAAAACGAGGCTGGGGGCAGTTGGGGGCAGGAGGTTCATATTCTCCATGTTAACGTATAGGACTTCGTTTTGTTTTTGGTTGTAATAATCGATCGGTTCCAGTCTAACTATTTCAGTTATACTGTCCGAAGGATTATTACAAGCAGAAGCAGTGGAACACTTTGCCGGTGACAATGATCACGAAAATCATGAATTTTAATCGATTATAATGGTGGTTGCCATGGCAATAGCGGCAAGTACTTGCGTTTGGCGATCTTGACTAATAATGAAAAGTGCCATTTTTCGCGTAGTACAACCTATTTGGGGCAACCGTGTGTTATGATTATGCGAATTTCGACAACTTGTCAGATATAAGTGCTTATCGAAACCACAATGTACAGCAATGTAAAATGCAAATCCCGTAAACTATTGTATTGTGTATTATTCTAGTGACCAGTCCCCAATTGTCTCGCTTAGACCCCAATGAGCTGCAATCGCGCGGAGTCACGCCATTTACTAGCCTCGGTTACCCAGACTCCGTGAGGTGGCAGCACTTTTAAGCCCCCTCAACTCAAGTCTCGCTTAACCGACTGTCGGTCGGCTGCGGAACTACGCCGAGAAGACAGTCTGGTGACATTTGCCGGCTTTTGTTTGGTATCCGCGTGATCTATAAAATGCTGCCACCTCACGGACACTGCCGTAATATTTTTTTTATAAACAACTGCAAATTTGTATTTCTATTTATTTTGGGTTAATATAAGTTTAATTTTTAATAGTTTTTATAATACAGCATTATTTGATCAAAAGGTTTCCTTATTTAATTTGTATGCTATCCGTATCGGGCTAGACAATGCTGCCACCTCACGGATACTGGTTAATCCTGCCGTAATTCTTATTTTATAAACAACGGTAAATTTGAATTTTTACTTACTGTTGTGTTAATATAAGTTCAATGGTGAATACTTTTCAAATGATATTATTATCTTGTAAAACTATATCGTTATTTAAATTTTTATTTCATAGTTGGCCTGAGAGCCAATCAGCGTCTCTACCCTATTCTGGGGTAAGGCTGCCCGGATGTAGAAACTTAAAGGAACATGCAACCCAAAAAGTAAAAATTGCTTAAACCATTAAACAATGTTCATTGAATCATATCCCATATTTTGTTATTTTTTTTGAAATGATTTGTTAACTTTTAAGGATAATTAGTGAACCTCCCTGGAGGCTGACATTTTGGACATTTCGCCTGTGGTCGTGTGACGTCACAGATCCACCACCGCTAGCGCCTCGGGTGGGCAAAACAAAACGAATTCTTCACGTACCCACTGAGTCTGAGATATATTCATCCATTTAATTAGTTGCAGAGCGTTAGCTATAAAAAAAAACGCCGTCCCTTATAATATAAACATTCATAAAGAATAGGATAAAGAATAATGATGCTCAAGTAGAGACTGCAACAAATGAAATCGCGCAATCCATTTTGGACTTGGTTGGTTCGACGGAGCTTAATAACTTTTATTATCGCCCACTTTCATATGTAAACAAATCGTTTATCCAACTAATTATTCCAGTCGACCGTCGCGCAATGAATATTTTACTAATCATTGATTTTTATTATAATAAAGGAAATACATTGAATGATATTCTAGTACCCCTAGTATTTGCATACATTAAGTTCGTCCCTTTTGCGAGACCCTTCTTCGCGTGCACCACCGACCCTTCGCTTCGGCCCCGAACTTTTCGTTCTGTGCACAAATTCAGTGGGGACAGTAGCTTCGTTCAACAGTCGTCTTTCACCCAAATCCGGGCAACCTGTGTTCCATATCAACGGTGACATGGTCCTGGCAAACCATTTTCCGGTTGAAATTGAATGTTTCCACTGTATGACTCGTACCTATATTGTGGAGCCATTTGATCGCCAACTCGCCCTTCGACGGCGGGCTTCGTAGATAATTTATTGGCATTTGGACAAATCTCTTTCCTTTCACGGACTCTTCTCCTGCCTTCTTTTGACATCCGTATGCTTGATATTCAAGCATTTCATTATCACAAGACTCATAAAACAACTCGATTCATGTCGCTATGCTAGTGTTTACATATTACGCTGCGCCTATATCGCTGAGGTGGTGGACCGCCTACGTCACACTCACGCATTCTCTCGCGTTAATCTTCGCGAGTTCCCCGTGAAATGGGCAACAATGGCAGCGCCCATGGTCAGTGAAAATGCACGTTTCAAGATTAATGTTATGATGTATAACATTCTTACAAAATTAAACAAAAAATTGTATGTGTTACAATATTCTATCATGAATGGTATGTGGGAATTGGGAGGATTTTAACGCTTTTTCAACACTATGGTTGCATGTTCCTTTAAGCATATATACTGTCCCAGGCGTAGTTGAGGGGGCTTAAAAGTGCTGCCACCTCACGGAGTCTGGGTAACCGAGGCTACCTCAACTCGGCCTGGGACAGTATATGGGCTTAAGTTTCTACATCCGGGCAGCCTTACCCCAGATTAGGGTAGAGACGCTGATTGGCTCTCAGGCCAACTATGAAATAAAAATTAAAATAACGATATACTTTTACAAGATAATAATATCACATGAAAAGTATTCAACATTGAACTTATATTAACACAAAAGTAAGTAAAAATTCAAATTTACAGTTGTTTATAAAATAAGAATTACGGCAGGATTAACCAGTATCCGTGAGGTGGCAGCATTGTCTAGCCCCACACGGATAGCATATCAATTACATAAGGATACCTTTTTATCAAATAATGGTGTATTATTAAAAAAATATTCAGAATTAAACTTATATTAACACAAAATAAATAGAAATACAAATTTGCAGTTGTTTATAAAAAATATATATTACGGCAATGTCCGTGAGCTGGCATCATTGTATAGATCACGCGGATACCAAACAAAAGCCGTTAATGGGGCCAGACTGTCTCCTCGGCGTAGTTCCGCAGCCGACCGACAGTCGGTTAAGCGAGACTAGCCATTTACGGGCCCTATACCAACCAACAGAAATAAGATATGTCAGAACGCCAGCACGCGATATATCTGCAAGGCGTGCTTTGACTAACTCGTGCGTCTCCAGACACGGTCCCGAACCGATAAATCTAAGTCAAGCAAACTTAAAGGACAAACAAAGTTAACATTTACGTGGCATACACCTAATAGAGTTAATATAAAATAACAATTTCCACATATACTCAATTTTTTAACGCCAGCGGTTTACCAGAAAAATATTTTTTAACACCCAGCCATCCAAATTCTATGCGCTACCCCATCTTAGACGAAGAATGACGTCACGACGGTGATCGAGGCGCTCTCCACGTAGATTCCCTGCATTTGGCTGTTGTCATGAAATGGCTGCAACTCGGCAACGCGCGTAACATGCTGATGACGGTAAATATAAAGTTGTCTATTATTGTTATCGCTGAAATCAACCCATCAACTGATGATACATGTCTACATCAAAGCATTTCTCCTCAAATGGACCGAGTAAAGTGTCAAACGGTACGCCCGCAAATCACCAACGTGAATCCATTGCTTCAATACTACCGGTTGTTTCAACTATTATTGCAACCGTATGCCGAACTCGAAGGCATAATTACTAAAGTTTACCATAGATTTAACCACAGATTTAGATATACGTCTATAAGCAGCTGCTAGATGTCACGCCAACTGAACGAACTGTCGAAGACTCGAGGTTGTTGACCCTTAACAACGTCGCCGGAAGTTGACCGAGATATAGCATGCCGCGCGCTGAATGGCCAAGCCAATTGAACCCTTCACCTATGGCGACGTCTTGACCATCGTGGATTTCGTTAGAATTTTAGACTTTAAAGTCACATTCTGAGTAAACCGCTGACGTTAAAAAATTGAGTATATGTGGAAATTGTTACTTTGTATAAACTCTATTAGGTGTATGACACGAAGCCGTAGCCTTTTTTTGTCCTTTAAGGTCGTTAATTAAATCTTCACAAACATGACGTCGATTGATCGTGAACTAATCGTTAGAAAAGTTGTTCTCATTTAAATAATTGTGACTAATGAATAGTCGACGGATTTCAATTTTGCAGTCGTTATAAAGCGCGTGTGTGTATACATAATTACATACGCACATGTATGTGTGTAATACAAAATTTCCTCGTTGTTGACTTCCACAAAAACTGTTTGCATAAACATTGATATGGTAGCGTATTGACTAAACTACTTGTGAAAATATATTCCCATAGAACCTATGTAAGTAGATTTACAATAAAAAATATTATCATCCGATCCATAGTCATGCAATTATAGACAATGTTTTCAAAGAGGATGTTTTGAAAGTGGATTTATACAAATTAGTAATATACACTGCATTTGGGTGACTGAGTGAGCGGGTGGGTAAGTGGGCAGATGGGTGAACTCGTAAGTGGGTGAATGAGTGATTGATTGATTGATTGATTGATTGATTGATTGATTGAGTGAGTGAGTGAGTGAGTGAGTGAGTGAGTGAGTGAGTGAGTGAGTGAGTGTGCGGTTGGCTTGTTGGGTGATTGGGCGCATGGGCGAGTGAGCGAGTCAAGTCAGTCAGCGAGTCAGCCAGTCAGAGATAGAGATCCTGAACAGGCAGAAACTAACTGGAAATCACCGGATCGGTAATGTTACCTGGCGACTCAGACTTGAACTACGGATAGATTTATGTGTCGCCATCTAGCGAAAGAAAGTGTATTTCGTGTTTACTGGACTGTTCATCCAGCTATATTTTATTTTACATTTAATTTGTATATGTAATGTTAACTGCCTGATCGTTAACATTCTATAGCTATTATTGCAAACGAAATTAATTTTTACATATTACATATATTACTTAACAATACTTGTTAAATAGACGTTATAGACGCTGTTAAATAATACTACCTCCCTTGCATTTCACATTTTACATGTGTTGCAGATGGCTTCCCCCATGGACTAAAGGACGCAAACTAGTTGAAAACGTGACAGTCAATATTATACAATGCCTGTGACAAGATACGTCGGTCGAACAACTTGGTTTCGTGGGAAACGATTGTATGACATTCTGTCGAGATTAAAGGACTTTGGAAAAGGGCGCATTGTTTATAGACATGTCTTTAACGAGCGTTACCCAGAGCCAAGTTACTATATTATCACCAAGGTTGACCCCGACATGAGGGATCCTACGGAAAAGGTAAATGGCCAATGTGATTAAAACTTAACTAAAACAAGTGCTATTAGTATAGACCCATACATAGCACAGTGTGTACATGATTACCATAGCCCATGGCTTGAAGACACAGCCACCAGCAGTGCAACCTTTTTGGGAGGGCACATTTTTCCCAATAATTTTCGGTACTTTTGCAGTTTAGGCCCGCACCTCGAAAAAAACCATCAAAATGATCACCTACGATGACCAATCTTCGCAGGGCGTATCTACTACACCTGTACTATGCGTGTACACTTGTCACGTGATCAAACAACTATAATTAATGCCTGAAATCGGGTGGGTAATCTTATACTTAACTGGCCTAAATTATTACGGCCTTTTAAACCAATTTTTTTCACCTTATATCGATGTGTATGTGTTCGCAATGTGATTCTACATCACTTCCGGTATAAAGTATTAAAATTAAACAATTTTAATTTGTGTTTTAGAACAATTTAAACAGCTCGCGCCTCCGCGGTTTTGGAGCCTCTGGGAGGTGCATACAGCCCGCGCCATATTTGCAGCGGTGACATCGCGTTGTTTACTTCGACTCAGCGTGTTTAAATTGCTCTAAAACACTAATTAAAGCAATTAAATCTGACTTCTTTGTACCGGAAGTGATGTAGAATCACATTGCGAACACATACACATCGATATAACGTGAAAAAACGGTTTCAAAAGGCCGTAATAATTTAGGCCAGTTAAGTATAAGATTACCTGAAATCGATCAAAATGTGTAAGTAAATAACGCGCTTTCCTCGCCGAGTCACTACTGTCACAGTGAACTCTGTCAGGTGGCGCCGAGGAAAGCACGTTATTTACTTACACATTTTGATCGATTTCAGGCATTAATTATTATTTTTGATCATATGACAAGTGCATACACATAGTCCAGGTGTAGTAGACACGCCCTGCAAAGTTTGGTCATCGTAGCCACTAGGTGATCATTTTGATGTTTTTTTCGAGGTGCGGGCCTAAACTGCAAAAGGACCTAATTTTCTACGGGCCAGAAATGATTAATTACAACGGAGGCCTAATTACACATCTTGTGATAGCAATGTTTGATAAACTAGGACTACTAACTTACGACTTCCTTCCTGGAGAGTGCAGAAAGGTTGCAAGGAAGCAGCGAAATTGACAGGCAGACCACTGGCACTGCATCATATACACTATATATATATATATATATATATATATATATATATATAGACTATAGTGCATGCAGTATTGTGTAAGCTGTACTCCAGCATACCAACAAACACCAAATTGACATCGTGTATGTCAATAGCCTGATCAATGTTGAAACTTCCACTGGGGTAATTATATATTGCACTGTGTTCAAGGTGTTCTTGCAAACGTCAAATCAATCGAGCGCTAGAATGTATAAAGCAGAACTGGAAACTGAGTATTCTCCCAACTCGCTGGAAACAAAGTATATCCCCCACTGACCCCAGCTAGTGGAGTGACACGCCAGTCTTATGGGACGACTCACAGAAGTACTATGTATCTTAATTACCAGAACCAAATAAAAAGTGACTTCAATTCTCTTTCAGTCAAGATCTTATGTGAGCTTTACATTCATGTGACATGTTATCCACATATAAATTTCTCATAAGATCTTGCCAGACAAATGTCACATGTTAACATTATAGACTCCACAACAGTTTAAACACACTCTTTTTCCCCATTCCTCACACTCATACGGTAGTTGTAAAAATAGATACCTTATGGCACTAACTCAATGACATCCAATAAAAATACATACAACAAACACCCATGACATATAAAATTGAATGACTAAACTTTAACATGACATCGCATATAGATTGCACAACATGCATCTGGCTTTTATGCAAGTACAAATTATTTATTATCAGTCCAGCATGTCCAAGTAGATACATAAGTTCATGCTTGCATGGGTAAATGCATGCACACAATCCAGACCAAATGTGCATAGAGCGAATAATATAAAGAGCTCTTGACCAAATTTCCACCAATTTTCCATTCAACGCAATACAGCGTTTTCCCATTTACAACGACGGATAGATGGGCCATTAGCTAAGTCCATCAGGCGGTTACAGATCATGACAGATCTAGTTGTTGGTTGTAGGCGTTTATGGTGATAACAGTTCTGGTATTTGTGGATGTTGTCGTCCTTCCATGTTTGTCAAAGTGGTACATTTGAAATGTTGCAGGACCCGGCCAACCATAAAACCTTTGCGCACGGCCAGAAAGTGTTCCGAGGAGAGGCAAGTGGTGAACATCTCATCAAGTCATGCTACAAAGCGGACTGGCGACTGGTTCCCAAGCACGAGGAGGAGGCCTTCCTTAGTGTCAAGGCTGAAGTTCGGCCAAAGAATGTTATCAAGAGTGTTTTTCCGTTTCCGCCACTCATGCAGCATTTGATGAAGGAACAACGAAAAGAGCAGGGATTGGACGATATGCCTACTCTCAGGATTGCCATTGCGAAAAGTGTCACGAACAGAGCTGTGTTAGACACTGAGCAGCAACAGGCACAGTGATGTCTTGTCGCATTGTGTAGTGTACGCAGTATGGATGCCTCGGAAAACATTTAGTCTTGAAGCTAATCCATGGTACATAAATTATTGTACATGACTGATTACGAGGTTCAACAGTGTCTTCTTCTAAGTGGGATGGTTGAGGGCTACATCATATGGGTCACTTGGGTCTTGACCTGTCCACTCTCAGCAACTGTCCATGTACATCATGTGGCTGGTGGGAGTGTTTGACTTTACAAGTGTTTGAAGATACAATAAATAACACACAACTGTGGTTGCCAAGAATCCTGTATAGCTGTACAAGGAGATCAGTACAGGAAGATTGTGATTGGGTGTTTTTAATAAATGCAACTGTTTACTCAAATTTTGGCTTGTGATTGTAACAGTAATTTTTACACTCACATAATGTTTTATTTGCAAGCACTGATTATATTACATATTGAGACATCAGTGAACTTAATTTGTGGTGGGCTATGTGCGTAGTAACAGTAGTTAACATGTCTGAAATAATCAAGTCTCTGAATGAAATGCTGTAATTTAATATAAACTTTTTCATCCTCTTAGTGCCTAGATGTAGCATATAACAATTGCAAAAATTCCCTCAATATCAGACTGTCTTTGTCGCTGTGCCCCATGTCAATCTTTAATTGTGTAGTGTGGAAGTTCATAAACATTACATCATGGATACGCAACATGACCTACGGGATACATCATACCAATTTTGCTTGTAAAATACATATCTTAGAAGGAATATGGTCTTTATGACACAATATTTTAACTGACAAAGGGCAAAGGAGGAGGAGGTGTTGAAGCAGATGGAAAAGTTGTGATAACAAATATATTTTGTGTTCATTAAATAAAAAACAAAATATAATATTGAAAGGCACTTGTAATGGTCAGAGAAACATTTTAAAATAAAATCTTTGTGTATTTATAGACACTTGATCAAAGTGTGTTAGAATGGTTGAATAAAATATTGCCTATTTATATATTTATAATTTTTTTTATGGATTTCAAGTAAAACACATGAATTTCTACCCCAAAACTTGTGCCAAATCTGTTACATCCAATTAAGGCCCTGTTACCAGAAAGCTTACAAGAAAGCACACATTTTCAGCAATTGTTGAGATATATCTAACCCGTCAATATATTATATTAGATCACTTGGTATTGATTTATGTGTATTATATATATATATATATAATGTATGCATTTTTAGTTTCACAAATAATCACGTAAATTCTCTCTCCTTGGAATGTAAGTGTAAACATGTAAATAGTTTGGAACAATCTTAGTAAAATATCACAACGACTGATAATAAAGACCAGTAATGCAGTATGTTGTTTGAATATGCCTATCAGTCATATTAGCACTGAGAACATTCAGTATTGCTTAAATATACATTCCATAAAATCTATAACACCAACAAGGAAACATATTTCTTGTCAAAAGTTCACAAACGTCAATACGTAGGGCGTATATTTTAATATATATAAACGGATTCATCCTGCTTTTTGTGCACATTAACGTTTCGTTTGGTTGGTGCCTCTTTCTCCCTTTAGTAGAAGTGTGTCTGCGGAAATGATTACCGGCTTGGCCAAAAAATTATTTGTTACGTTTGTTTTATGTTAGGAATAAAACAGTTATCGAGTTATCAGTGCCAATTAAATCAGCAGTGAACACATACAATTTTAACTTAAAATACTCATGTAAAACAAGTTAGAATTATTATCGCGCAATGCAAATTACCATTGCATAAATAACAAGCAATACGGAATGGTCCCCAGCTCAAGTTTACATTTTCGCACTCGGTTTTGCGTACATATGTTAACATTAATTGTTAACAACTTCGATACGTATGGTCTTTGGTGATTATATAACATTTACAATAAGCTCATGAGGCAATTGATTAAATATCGTTTCTTAATCGTGCATAAATTAGGTCCTGTCTGCCTAGCCTAGGTCACGTCGTATTAACCTGACGGCTGCGCGGGAATTTCGAGAAGTTGATGTTGACAATTTTGTGATCGGTTTGTGATTGGCGATATGGATGAAGCGCAGATTGACGAAGTGGTGAGAATGCTTCCCTATGCATCAAGAGAAGATGTAATGAAAGATCTGACCATTACACAATCTGTCGAGCTCACAATCAACCGTATACTCGATGGTCAGGTAAGGCTAAATAAAATGTCAAAAATATAGTCCAAAAACTAGCACCCTAGCCCTAGGCCAGGGGAGTAGGACCTATGCCTAGCCCGGTCCGCAGACAAATTATACTCGGACTCAGAGACATAGTGACTCTCGGAGTATCACCCATTGAGTCATGCAGTTACTAGTACTAATAGTAGAGTCACTTGTCCCAAATTGTCCATCTATGGACTGTTGGAGAAGTGTCAAGTAATATATGGCACACAGTTAAATAATCCAGCAAAAGTTGTATAATTTCTCATGTCATGAATGATTGTTGGTAGTCGGAAAAAATCTGATGCCACAAAAAGCACAACTTTTGCGCTGCATTCCCAAGGAATATTTGCAGAAAAAGAAACCCACTCCAGTGCACGGTAATTAATAATTTTCAGGGTAAACACATTTACTTATTTAACCAAAAATTCTATGAAATACTGGCTTTGTAAAAAGAAATTATGTTGCACTCTCTCGAATTGTGACACCAGAAGTTGGGGGGCTGCTGTTGAAGATTCTGCAGCATCATCTAATATTTTCTCAGCTGCTGAGCCTGCAGTTCTCTGAAAACATTGATTGGCACTGCTTCCTGAAGACTTGGCAAAACCCTCATTTGTGATCTTTAATCTTAATTTTTTCACCCCTTGTGGGATTTACCAGAGAAAACCATCTCCAAGAAGACACATCTTCCATAAATATTGGAGAGCTAATCCTACATCTCCAACCCCACACCACAAAACATACGACTGGCTGAACCCCGCAGATAATCAATTTGCAGTATATGTTATTTGAGAACAAAATGTAACAGTGTCATCATATTGCTAAATATTATAAGACATTATTTTGTTGATGAAATGGTGAAATATTTGTTCTAGCTGACAGTGACGCAAGAAAGCATTGTGACAAGAGAAGAGGGAGTAGAAGACAGATGTGGACGACTGTGTGATGAGTCACCCCCAACCCCACCCCCACCCCCACCCTACCCTCTCACTACATCACGTGTCACTGCAACATCAAACTTTGCCTGTGAACTTCCCAGTCCACCGAAGAAACGCAAGTTTGTATTCCGCCGAATCGACAAAACCACGACACAAAAGCGAAACGACTTCTACTCTGACAGTTCTGATGTCGAGCTCGATGACATAGACACGGGACATGACATCAAGCTGAACCACAATGCACTTGGTTCATCATCACCTGTTGTTGATTTGAGCAATTTATCAGACGACGACTGTGAACAAAATGATATGGTGAACCCAGGGAAACACAATGGTGACAATTCAATGGGTGGACACAGGAATGAGACTCACCAGTCAGAAAGGTCTAATCAAATTGTCCAGTGTATTTCAAGTGACGATGATCTTTCAGTTGACTGCCATGCAGACGCGGAATCTGTGACAGATCACTGTGCAGTCGATTCTGTCTATTCAGATGACCACAGTAAAACTAACTCACTTGTTATCGGCTCCTGTCTAAGCCACGCCATGTCTAGTCACTGCAATAGTTCCTCCACACTTACAGATGCATGTGATGATCTACCCGATCTGAACGTGGACAGTGGGTCTTGTCTCTTGCATGTTGATTCGCAGACATCTACATTGTCTACGATAACAAGTCAATCCCAAGCTTCGGTGTTCTCAAGTGTTTCAGTCCCGACCAGTTACAGAAGTGACCTTGACAGTCAGGGCTCTGAGTTCTCTACTGCGGGGTGTGGCAGAACACTTACAAAGACATCCGGAAATGCAAAAACAATGCAGGTAATGAAATAAAAAAAATGCAATATTCACATGAATAATGAAATGATAAAAAAAAGCAATATTCATGTCACACCATATCATTTCACATTAATTAATATTGAGTGTTTTAAATTTTAAACGAATTGTTTGGTACATTTAAAAAACAAACCTGAAATATAAACCTATTTAAGGCTTACTGAAGCATCAAGTATGTAACATTTTAAAAACTAGAAAACACAGCAGCTGTAACACGGCTGTATGCTAATTTGTGCATTTTCTATGTGTACACAGAAGTAAAAATGACAGCATTTTGTTGCAGGTGTTATGTTCTTACCTTCAGCTGTGAAGCTTTAAGTTGTGTGTTTCCCATCCCATACAGAAAGAGGAGCGAGAGAAAGTGAGACAGCGGAAGAAGGAGGAGCAGGAGGAGAGAAGGAGGGCGAAGGAGGAGGAGAGGGCGGTGAAGCAGCGTAAGCGAGAGGAGCTGCAGAGGGCGAAGGCATTTGAGAAGAGCAAGAAGCAAGCGCAGCAGGCCGCCATCAGACAAGTGAAGCCCGGGGAGTGTCTCAAGGTAGAATCTGTTCTAATTTGTACACAAAAAAGGCAAGTTCTTATATAGCGCAGTATCCAGTCATCGGGACCGCTCAAAGCACTTTACACTTTACTTCCCTGACAGACCTGTTCACTCAGACACCATCTCGGCTTCTCTGGGAAGCATCCAGCCATGTGCTACAGTTAATGCGCGAAAGCAGCTCATACACATATCCACCTCTGTCTATAGCCAGGTACTCATTTATACAACTGAGTGAACTGAAGCAATGTAGAGTGAAAAAACTTGCCCAATGTTTTAACACCGCATCACAGGTTCTCGTAGTCAGGAGTCCGAAGCTCTACCCCTGAGTCATAGCGCTCTACACAGACAGAATCATTGTAGTTCTAATTGTTTCTAGCACTTGGCAGGGTTCTATTAACTGGTCTGGTTACAACTTTATGATCTTGTGAGGTATCATTGAACTAGTCAGTCTTTTTCAGAACATTTACGCCAATCCAACCTTTCTATGCTGGCACTGAGTATGGCCACTGCCGTGTGCTTGTCATTCTCAGTGGTTCTTTTACGTCCCAAATTGAGATGGGGCTGACACTAACATGATTCTCCGATTCACAATCCCCGATTTTGACAGCCAGGGTTTTACACCAAATAAAAATAATGTATTGAACCCCGGCCGTCGGCGTGACAGGTGGAAGTGCTAACCACTAGACTATCCACACCTCTCTTACACTATCCCCACCTAGATAGGACTTCACTAGAATGTAACAACATGTACATAAAGCTAAGAGTATATTTTAAAATTAAATTACTTATAACAATGCAGGCCCCCCTAAGACTCGTGGTAATTATTGGGCAGTCAGGTTTCAAAATAGAATTAAAGTAGACTTCAAATTAATTACATTGTTCCAAGTCTGCCCAGACACAAATTAACAATTACTGTAACTAGTAACTAGTAAAAAGTGTGTGTTTAGTATTAGCATGCACACACACACACACACACACACACACACACACACACACACACACACACACACAAACACACACACACACACACACACACACACACACACACACATGTTGAATCTACCCTGTCTACACAAGGTGAAGCTTCACACTGTCGTTTCGTTTAGTTCATGACCGTCGTCATTGACCCTGCCGTACTGAAGACACCAGGCGGCAGCACCGTGCTGGATACACTACAGAAGGGGGAGGTGAAGTATGAGATTGTCGCCCAGCCTCTGCCAAACATCGTTACTTTCTGGCGCGAGGTCACAAAGGTCACTGAGACAGAACCACAGCAGGTACTTTGGGGTGAGCGTAGCAGGGTTAGGGCGGGCATTTGGGAAAGAATATGAATTTTTATAACAAAAGTGGTTTCTTAATTGTTGACATCATTAGTGTAATTAGATGTAATTGGAAATTAGAAACCATTGTGATGTAGTACATGTAGTGTCTGTAGGTGTTATAGTTTATATTAATATGAAGCAAAAACGAAAGTGGGAATACTAAACTGAAACTATTATTGCTACTATACATGCTGTATTATTCTGTGTAGATGCAAACCGTGTAACTGACATGCACTCATCTTCCTTTTTACAGGAACAAAACCATTCACAAAAACAATTTCATAATCACGTAAATGTCTATAGTTATGAGAAATGGTAAAAAATACAGCATGTGTCTGTTCAGCATCATTCAGATGATGGATTTAACACATGTTTGGTACTACACAAATATGAATGACAGCTGTTAGTGTCAGTGCCATGTCAGGTCAGGTCAGGTCAGGTCAGGTCAGGTCAGGTCAGGTCAGGTCAGGTCAGGTCAGGTCATGTACCATAATAACAAATATAAGTTAATACTTTGATGATATAAAATTAATTATAAAAAAAATTGTTACTAGATTGGTTAGGTTCATTAAAACAGTTTCTTGAACCAGACAAATTTAATATGTATTCTGTCGGCTGATTCATTAATCACTGACTGCTTGTGCTACTTGTGTCTTTTGATAAATTAATAGTCGCCCACCCAAGCCTTTGTACTAATGTGCAGTCTGTTGGGATAATACAATATATAGATAATAGCAATGTCATTCCCTATATAAACAATATCGTTGAACAGTCAGCAATGATTTTTCTATCACTACTTTTTGGATTGAACATACACAATTGGGAAAATATTGATATTTCTACTAAATGAGAACAGAAATGATTGTGTTTGGAATTACAAATGTCTGACACCAACGTGCACCTGTTGTTTTAGTTGCACAGTCACACCCAGGACGTCGTGGAGAGTCAGATTCTTCTTGTGCTGCCACTGAGTGACTTCATTGAGCTGGTCCACGCCTCACAGACTGTGAGTGAAACCACAGCTACTGCCATTTTTTAAGTCACTGACCCTTCGTAAGCGTCATCTGAAGACATATTTATTTAAAAGAACATATGATGCCAATTAGCTAGACACAAGATATTTCCGTGACTTTTTAGTGACATCTAGATATGTAAATAATTTATTTATCTTTTCTTAATAATTAATTTATCAATCTTTTTTAATTCAGATATATTAAAAAAAAATTTTTTTTTATAATATCTACTCTGTGAGCGCAGTGATTTAGAGATCATGTGATAGAAGACCTACTATTTATTTAATTTTATTTAAAGCGAAAGTGTTGGCTCCAGGGTTTTATTTTTTCATTTAATATTCCGTTCTTATCAGTGCAACATGCATGTCGAAGGTGTACTGCCAAAATGTGTTTAGTTACTTTAGTAAGCTCAGCACAATGTTTGTAATTTGAAAATTTCCATCCGCTACACGTAGAAATGGTAAAAAAATCCAGTTAAATTTTTTTTATAATGTTTTTTCCCAAGTTCTACACAATAGACTTCTCATTACGAACTACTCCTCTGCCAAATGTAATTTAATATGTACAACATGTATATTTTAAATTGCAGATGTAAATTCCTTACGTGGGCCTGTTCAAGCAGAAATGCATGAATAGAACAATGCATGTTCTCTCACACATATTAGAGTAACAAAATGGTTATTTGCAACTGCTTTACATAGTTAGTATTTTTGTAGATATTTAGAACATTGTTATATTTGTGTGTTGATGTAAAATTAAACAGACCCCCAAACCTTTGACACTGCCAGGTGAGACGTGGCGCGGCCAGTGATGATGTTGACACCCTGACGACCTACATACAGAGGGCGCGAGACCTGTTGGAGGGTAGACAGGTCACCCTGCTCATCCAGCGACTGGAGGGGTATTTCAGGTAGGGGGCGATTAGAGGCGAAAGTCAGAGACTAATGTTCTTTTCCTCAAGATGTTTGTCTGATGCAGTTGTCGATGCAAATGATGCATATTTTGTTGAAGATTGTTGTTTTACATGGTTGCGTTTAGTTAGTACTAATAGTTGTATTTTCAATATGCAAATACAACTGCCTTAGAAAGTGTAAAATAAAGTTATTTACTGTGTCTAATCATTTCTTTAGAATGACTTGTGCTGTGGCTTATTGTTGATGTACAATTTGCTTATGTCAGTCATAGTTATAGTATGTTATACTTTGTTGACGTGAAATTCATGTGGCGTGTCAAAAGAATATAAAACTGCAGACATGTGCAAGGAAACAATGTACAACATCGCAGATTGCAAAGAAGAGTATCTAGGAAGTATTGTGATGCTTTGTTACTGATGGCAATGCACACACACAGATACACCACAAACCACACACGTACCACACACATACACACCACACACACCACACACCACACACCACACACCACACACCATTCCACATCACATGTAACTGCCCACTTCCCAAAGTATTCTTGTCGGCAATGCTGTGGCCAGAGGGTGCGTACGTCCGATGGTGGAGGAACCATACCCGTGACCACAAGCGAGAGAACAGTGACAATGATACCAAACTATCGGCTGCTAGCAGGGCTAGGAGCACCTCTCCAGACACTCAATAATGAAAATTATTTCTTATAACTGTAGGGGCCTACCAAATAAAGCCTCAAAATTACACCATAGACCCTGTGTGCTGGACATATTAAATGATGATGACATTGATATTGTATGCCTCCAAGAAACTTGGTTTAGTAAACAAGATCTTGGATCTTTAAATATGTTACACTCTAATTTTCATGGTACAGGGGCCGCGACTGTAGATTACAGGGATCGTTTACGTAGGGGTCATAACCCGGGTGGTGTGGCCATACTATGGCGCACACACCTTGATATGCATGTAACCTGTTTAGATCTAAACATTGACTGGCTAACAGGTATTAAAATTACTATTAGTAACCGGACATATGTTATATTATGTGTCTACATGCCTTATGAATCACATGCTCATGAAGACCTGTTTTTAGAAAATCTTGGTGCTATTAAAGCAGTGATAGAGGAGTTAGACACCACATGTATTTCTGTACTGGGGGATTGGAACTCAGATATAAGTGACAGTGAATCGGTTTTTTGTAGACACTTTAAACAGTTTTGTGAGGAAAATTCCTGGTTGCTGTCTAGTGAGCTGTTACTGCCAGCAAATACTTTTACTTATTTGAGTGAAAGGTGGGATTCCACCTCATGGTTGGACCACTGTGTGTCTACCAGTGATGGTCACAATGTTATTCAAAGTATAGATGTGTTATATAGTGTTTGTACGTCGGATCACATTCCGATATGTATCGATGTTTCCCTGGAGCTAGTGCCTCAGGTTGAGGGTTTATCAACCCACGAGTGTCAAAAAATCTGCTGGGATAGAGTTAGTGATGAATGTATTAATAGTTATGCTGAGGCAACAAAGTGTAACCTGAAAAATGTTAATATTCCACATGATGCTATTATATGTAATAATGTAAACTGTACAGATGATGCACATATATCTGCGATAAATTTATTTTATGATAATATCATTGAATCGATGAAAAATGCAAATGGTGAACTGGTGAGTCGGCAGGGTAGGACAAAACCATACAAGTGTAGACCTGGCTGGAATGACCATGCCAGAGATCTCCATACTGCTGCCAGAGAATGTTTCATTATGTGGATTGACGCTGGTAGACCAAAACATGGTCCTGTATTTGATCTAATGAAGACATCTAGGGCACGGTTTAAATATGCTATACGTTTTCTGAAAAATCATGAATGCCAACTTAGAAAAGATTCATTGGCAAAAAAACTGTCGCAAAGTAGGCCAGATGACTTTTGGAAAGAAATACGCCAGGTAAACAACTGCAATATACCTTTACCTAATAGTATTGAGGATGTTACTGGTATTGATGAAATAACTGAATTATGGCGGTCTCATTTCAAACAGCTTTTTAATTGTATTAGGGATATAGATATTCAACAAATCAAATGTGATGCCAAATATACAAATGATATAGTTGTGGAAGTTAGCGAAGTTGAAAATGCTATTAAATGCCTAGATATAAATAAGACTTGTGGTGTGGATGGTATATATGCTGAACACCTTAAACATTGTGATAAGCGCATTGTGCCTTTACTTGCTATGTGTATAACTGGTTTTTTTGTACATGGATTTTTACCTAGTTCTTTGTTATCTGTTGTGCTGGTTCCTATTATCAAAGATAAATGTGGCAAGATTAACAGCAAAGACAATTACAGACCTATTGCATTAGCTAGTATTGTGTCAAAAATTGTTGAAAACATATTGTTAGACAGAATGTCAGTTACGCTGTCAACAATGTCCAATCAGTTTGGATTTAAGAAAAAACATGGGACAGACTTGTGTATTTATGTCTTAAAGGAAGTTATTGACAGGCATAGGAGTCTAAATGGGTCTATGTTTACATGTTTTTTAGATGCTTCTAAAGCCTTTGATAGAGTGAAACATTCTATCTTATTTCAAAAGTTGATTGACAGGGGAGTACCTGGATATATTGTTAGACTACTTATATATTGGTATTCAAATCAGACTATGTGTATAAGATGGTCAGGTAAATTGTCGGAACATTTTGGTGTTACAAATGGTGTCAGGCAAGGTGGTATACTCTCGCCGTACCTTTTTAATATATATATGGATGATTTAACCATAGCTTTAAACAAATGTAACACAGGGTGTGTAATAGGTAGTACAACTATCAACCATCTTATGTATGCTGATGACTTGGTAATTCTGTCTCCATCTGTATCAGGACTGTCTGAACTGATGCAGGTATGTGGACTCTATGGGCTAAATCATGATATCAAGTACAATTCCAAGAAAAGTGCTGTGTTAATATTTAAAAGTAAATTTATGAAAAATGTTGATGTTCCATCATTTAAGATTAATGGTGAAACAATCCAGGAGGTGGATAATGTGAAATATTTGGGTCACTTTATTTCTAATACATTACGTGATGACAAAGATATTTTACGGCAATGCCGACAACTATATGCTAGGGGTAATACGCTATTGCGGAAATTTTACATGTGTTCCACTGAAGTGAAGCTGACTTTGCTTAGAACTTTCTGCTCTCCCATGTATACTGCTCAGTTGTGGTGGAATTACACAGTAGCAAGTATACATAAACTTCATGTGGCTTACAATAATGTGTTTCGCTTATTGCTAAATCAGCCTAAATATTGCAGTGCCTCCACTATGTTTGTAGAATACCATGTACCAGATAGTAAAGCTGTAATTAGAAACCTTGTATATAAATTCATGCGGAGACTTGATGCCTCTTATAATAAGTTGGTAATTGCAATTATCAACAGTGATATAAAATGGCAATCCAGGATAAGACGACATTGGATCAAAATGTTGTATATACATAATAGCTTTTGTTGAGTTTTGACTGAATGTACCATTGTGCAATGTTTTTTTTCTTCTATTTACCATGTGCAATATTTTTATAGTTTTCTAGTCACTTGTATTTTTTTAAATGTTTATGTGGACATCTGTATGACACTGACAGTCTGAAATAAAGATATTGAATTGACACCACACACCACACACCACACACCACACACCACACACCACACACCCCACACCACACACCACACACCACACACGACACACGACACACGACACACGACACACGACACACGACACACGACACACGACACACACACACACACAAAACATACACACACCACACACATACACACATACACACAACACACAACACACACAACACACACACACACACACACACACACACTAACGTGGGAATACAGAAGCAAAGGAATCATAATTTAGATTTTTAAATATTAATAAAAGTTGAATTTATCTGTCAAATCATCAAATGTTAAAAAATATTTTACTTCTCTCATTGGTGTCTACTAAGAAGTTCCCACAATTGGTTGTTGCCATGGTTACAGGGATCAGAAGACGAGGGAAGACCGGGCATTCCGTGGGCTGGTGTTGGGCAACCAGGGAGGTCATAGGTCAAAGGGTCAGAAAGAGGTGCTGCCGGACGTGACGAGATTGGACGTGGAAGAGGTCAGTCTGTGTCCTGGTCAGGCAGGTCACATATGATGGACTCCTACCAGTGGTGGAGATGGTGTGTTTGTGTGTGTGCAGGGTTGCCACTGGTCAGGGAAAACTCATGGAAATTCAAGGTCATGGAAAAGTCAGGGAATTTTGTGCTGGGTCAGGGAAATTTGAGATTTTCAGAAAAGTCAGGGAAATACAGGAAAATCCCTTGAAAGTCAGGGAAATTTGACTTTCTTATGTCACAAGTGTAACGCCACGAACTCGAATTCATTACGCTTAACGATCCCATGAAACAATGTTGATACCACAAACATATGCTGTTAAAAATGTGGATACCATACGTTCTTCAGTTGGCTGTTGTAATAATGCCATAACTGTTCTTTTGGCAACTTTAGCATACACATAGGTTTAAGTGGTATAGGAATTGAACTAGGCAATCTGAGTGGGCATCGAACACTGATTACATTTTGTAAGTTAATTGCTAATTATATGTACATCACGCATACATTTTCAAGATTACTCAGCCAGCATGGTGAGGGAAAATGAAATTTTGAGTCAGGGAAAAGTCAGTGAATTTTGAAAGCTTCCATGAGTGGCAACCCTGGTGTGTGTGTGTGTGTGTGTGTGTGTGTGTGTGTGTGTGTGTGTGTGTGTGTGTGTGTGTGTGTGTGTGTTTGAGTATTTGAGTATTTGAGTGTGTGTGTGTTATGATGTTACTCTCAGCTACTTTGTAGCAATATTTTCACTGCCACATGAGTACTGTTACTGTTCTTAATCTTTGATTGTAAGCATTCATATAATTTATCCATTATAATGGCACTTCAGAAATCTACATTGGATTGTCAGTAGTTACTGACAGTTGTTTATTCCCGCCAGGTGCTACTTGACCTACAAATGCGCTGTCAATGCAACGTAAAACTTCTAGACACTGATGCTGAGCTTGGGAAGATGATACTGCACTACACACGCGCTGTCGCAGAAACACCTTTCAAGTAAGTCCCTGTAGCAGGTCAGTTAAGGTCATTACGATAAACAAGATTTACGTGTGTGTAAGACTTGTTTTGGTGAACTTAGTAATATATTGTGTGCAGGGAAAAGCATCATACAAATTTTAATTTGGTTGATTACGGAATGACATAACATTATTCACTGTATAAAACAGTATAGTCATTATATATGTATTACATAACAATTTAAGTTAGCTAAAGTGTTGATCAATATTGGGTTATTTGATATATTTATCAGGCAAACTATTTGGGGGGAAGTTTTGTAACAAGACTTTGAAGTCTCTAGGTAAGAGCAATTTACTAAATTGGTGATACAACTGAATAGTTATTTGCAAAGTTTGAACAGAAAATGTCATTTCTGCAAAGATCTGCTAAATTTCCAATTACTGTACAGCACATATTTATTAAACTAGTTTAGCATAAAGCGGGTCATTCTTGAGTGGTTTGAAGTTAGACTCTTGACTTTTCTCAGAAAGGATAGACTGAAGACTTGCTTCTCGTTCCACATTGAAAAGAAAGGTTGTGTGAAGGTCGACAAGGAAGGTCAAGGGTTGGCCACCGTGTGGCGCCAGCAGTTGCAGCAATTTAAAAACGTCAGCGCTGACATGGCAAATGCAATCGTTGCTGAATATCCATCACCATGGTTACTCTATCAGGTATGCAGCTGTTTTGCAAGTCAGTATGTAGTCAGTATTTTTGTATGCATATTTTCCACGATGGCAATTACATTCATGCAGCATGTAATATACATGGAATTATATCTCGGACGATTGGTGGATTTTATAGGTTTAAACTACATATCTGCCAGGTTTACACTAACGACATTGTAATTATTTACTAATGTAAGTGACAACTGTGCAAGTCTGAATGTTCGCTGCATGTATCGTTTGAGATAATATAAGTATAATGCAGTTTTTAGTTGTATAATTAGTTATACACTGTATGGAGTGAACACTTTCATTGACTGCTGCGCGTGTCATCCTACGTTTGCATCGCCGTGACCAACACAGCATGACGGCTACACTACAAGAACTGCACTGTCTACCTGTGATGCAGCAAATTCAGTTTAAACTGCTGACTTTGAAGCACAGTGCCGTGCACGTTAACAATCCACGCTATCTCATGTTTCGGCCGACGAGCTTTTTCATGCACAGGCCCCTCACTTTGGAACTCACTTCCATTACATCTGAGGTCACACATTTTAGGAAGGACCTGAAAAGTTTATTGTTTAAATAGGCCTTTGCTTAATTGTTTACATAATTGTGTGCATTGTGTTACTATCGCAATGTGTACTTTTAACATGCTTATCTTATGTAATACATAGCCCCTATACACCGTGTTGTAATGACATTTTTACATTTGTAAAATATTTTTTACTTTGACATGTACCCAGGTAACCACCCCTGAGTCTACTTTGTAGAGATATGTGGTGTAAACTAGTGTTAAAATTAAATTGATTGATTGATTGATCATATTCTATGGCCTCAAAGCTGGAAACATTGGGAAACATTGAAATGTGAGAGCTGTGGACACAATCCATTTGATAATACGAGAATACATGTAATTTTAGAAGTAGCAAATGCAGTTAATTCATTTCCCGCAAAAAAACAAAAGGTTCATCTTTAAGACATGTAGTTAAGGAACTATATTGTTTCAGGCGTACAAGAGGTGCCCCACAGAGAAATGTGCCGAGGAACTACTGCAGGATATTTTGGTACGTGTGTCCTGTATGTTGGCAGCAGTGTTTGACCGGTGTCAGTTGAGAGTGACCATGTTCCTGTCATGGGTGTTGAGAGTGACCTTGTTCATGTCATGGATGTTGAGAGTGACCGTGTTCTGTCGTAGGTGTTGAGAGTGACCGTGTTCCTGTCATTGGTGTTGAGAGTGACCGTGTTATGTCATAGGTGTTGAGAGTGACCGTGTTCCTGTCATGGGTGTTGAGAGTGACCGTGTTCTGTCGTAGGTGTTGAGAGTGACCGTGTTCCTGTCATTGGTGTTGAGAGTGACCGTGTTCATGTCATGGGTGTTGAGAGTGACCGTGTTCCTGTCGTAGGTGTTGAGAGTGACCGTGTTCTGTCATAGGTGTTGAGAGTGATCGTGTTCAGTCGTAGGTGTTAAGAGTGACCATGTTCCTGTCATGAGTGTTGAGAGTGACCATGTTCCTGTCATGGGTGCTGAGAGTGACCGTGTACATGTCGTGGGTGTTGAGAGTGACCATGTTCCTGCCATGGGTGTTGAGAGTGACCATGTTTCTGTCATGGGTGTTGAGAGTGACAGTGTTCCTGTCATGGGTGTTGAGAGTGACCATGTTCCTGCCGTGGGTGTTGAGAGTGACCGTGTTCCTGTCATGGGTGTTGAGAGTGACCGTGTTCCTGTCATGGGTGTTGAGAGTGACCGTGTTCCTGTCATGGGTGTTGAGAGTGACCGTGTTCCTGTCATGGGTGTTGAGAGTGACCGTGTTCCTGTCATGGGTGTTGAGAGTGACCGTGTTCCTGTCATGGGTGTTGAGAGTGACCGTGTTCCTGTCATGGGTGTTGAGAGTGACCGTGTTCCTGTCATGGGTGTTGAGAGTGACCGTTTTCCTGTCATGGGTGTTGAGAGTGACTGTTCCTGTCATGGGTGTTAAGAGTGACCGTGTTCCTGTCATGGGTGTTGAGAGTGACCATGTTCCTGTCATGGGTGTTGAGAGTGACCATGTTCCTGTCATGGGTGTTGAGAGTGACCGTGTTCCTGTCATGGGTGTTGAGAGTGACCGTGTTCCTGTCATGGGTGTTGAGAGTGACCATGTTCCTGTCGTGGGTGTTGAGAGTGACCGTGTTCTGTCGTAGGTGCGTCGAGGGGCGGGGGTGCTGTCGACGTCCCGCCGGATTGGGAAGGAGCTCTCTCGCCGCGTCCACCAACTCCTCACTGCCACAGACCCTAATCTGGTCATCTCTTGACCGAAGCACTGGACAAGGAAACTGGACGATAACTGTACATCTCAGCTGCTAATCTTATTGAACATAATACATGTAGTGGTATGAATGGTAGAATAAAATACATTTCATATACAAATAATTACATTTGTAGATATTCTTCTTTTATATGATGGGGAAGAATCTCTTACTTCTGCTTCTCCGTCCTCTTTTCATTTCCCCCTCCCAATTGTCTCCTAGATGTCTTCATGAAACAGCACAAGTAATCTTTACGTTGGAGTTGGTCCAGCAGCCACTGAGCCTGTCTGACTAAGCTAGCCGACCTACTGTGGCCTGCCCAGTACACCAGTTCTTGTATCCCTGATACAAAAACATGTTTATTAGCTTGGATATATTTCTTAGAACTGCCACCTGAATTAATTTTGCCTGTCACAAGACCTCAGTCTATAATTATTCCTGTAAAATACAGGAAATTAGTATTGTTACTTTGGTTACTTCAGCATTCAGTGTGTGATCGTTAGTAGTGACACTTCATTGTATAACTAATATTGCAGTATCGCATTCAGTAATTTGTCTGAAATCATAAAATAGTAAAAACAATGTATACTCCTAACGTGGGTAGTAGAACTTTGTTAATTTACATACCTTGATTCCAAGGGTATGTCTGAATGAACAAGGGTAATAATTATTGTTTGAAAATGTTGTCCCTGTGAAATAATGCCAATGTGTCTGGGTGTGTTTGGATAAATGAGGTTTTACTTTACTTACAGATTAATATTTCAACTTATATGGTGATAGATCGTGTAAAATGTGCATATACTTCATGTAGTAAGAAACAAATCGCAATAAGTCGTGAGTTTAATAACAAAAACACAAATAATACAGATATAAAATAAATAGTGGTAAATATATTGTATAGATGAGGCTGTCATGTTGTATAAGTAGACTATGAATGTTTTTTATTTTAGCCGAGTATTGCAAGAAAGAGAACACAATGTAAGCATCAGATGATTATTCCAAACACTATGTTTCTTGTAGAACACATCATATTAGGGCAAATACATGGTACATCCTAGAGTTACTGACTGCATCTCACAAGACATACATATATTTCACCTTGCTATAATTTGAACAAGCAAACTGTCCCTGGGAAAATAAATAAATAGAAACATACAATTAGCCACAGTGGCACAGATAAGTATAAACAAAATGTAAAATCTAAATACACCATGTCATGGATGTTTGCTTAGCCAGGGCACAACAGATAACAAAGCTTTTTTCACAACTAGTCTACATCCTAGGAAGCAATGTCTTTAAACCCGTTGCATTGTTACTAATGTTTCTAGTTTCTAATATAATTGGTTGCTAGTCATCCCACGTGTCTGAACCAAACACATCCAATAAATTGCTTGTTTATAATTTGTATTTGACTCAAACAACCACACTTTAATACTAATCTAACAGCCTGATAGTAACAGTGTGTTTATTCCCAATGTATTAACATATATTGTATTACATATAATAAATATTACTGGCAGCATAGATAGTACATTGTTCGTATAGTTGTGGGTTAACACCGGTAAGCCTAAAACCACTCAATTTGAAAGTTTTCCCCAGGAAATGTCCAAATTGTAAATACATCATTTGCCAATTTATAAATGGCCACTACAGATACCTACTGTAGGTAGCCATTTACTGCTTTGAAGCTGGCAGGTTCCGACTGTTGAATAAATAGGGCCAAAGTACAGTTGGTACACAATGGAACAGGAAACCTCCCTCTAACATACAGTTAACACATAAAATGATACACTTTCTTTCATCTCTACACAGTATATTTAATATGGACGTAAACAACATTGCAGTATGCATACCTGATAATCACAACTTTGTGCATAAACAATTCCTACACACAACATTCGCCCACAAATTCCCATCAACGATGAACGTAACTGGAATGTACTGAACCTGGTAATCAGGAAGGTGTTTGTTCACATACATAGACATGGCTGACAAGCACTCTTTCATTCAATGTCATGTTTTGATCGGCGCCAGATTTGAGTTAGTGCTATGCAAATTATGGCTAAACCCGTAACAATTAACCTGCATAAACATCAGTGGACTGCAGGAATCTTGCCCTCCACTGACCACATATTCACAGATAAGTCTATGGTGCACCACTGCATACATCCAAAGACAGTTCCTGTTACGATGTGGTATAATTTCACTCCAGTCAGAGGTCATAAAAACCCTTAAGTATAACGCACCATGAAATTAATGTCATTTAATCTCTGTTCCCTGTGTTTAATGACATCAATTTGTGCCAACATAATGCAACAGTTTTCTGTGTGTCCTCTCACACTTGTTCCAATTGTTCTTTTGATTGGCTAATCGATGACATTGTGTTTTATTTGGTACATGTATTTTATTGTATATAACCGTAACATTGTAATTTCATATACCACAGTCCTAATAATATTACTGATATCTTTTTTTTAAATAATGTATTTCATGTAGTTCACCATTAGTGTATAAAAATATAAATGAATTATTGACCATTAAGCAAACTCAAGAAAATCAATCACAGTTTTGTTTTCTTGAATTTGATTTGTGGTCAATAATTTATTTATATTTTTATAACAATTTTATGTATAATACATTATGTATTTATGTATATATAATTTTAATAATATGAATTTCACCACTGGCCCATCTATAATGTATATCCTCTGAGTGTATAATACCTAGTGTTATGTAACATGAATTACACATTTACCATAACAGGAACTGTCCTAGGAGACAATGTACAAGTCCCCTACATGTACAGCACTACAGCTTCATTTGAGACAGTGTACAAGTCCCTGACACATACAACTTCATACAACACAACATACAAGTCCCCTACATGTACAGCTTCATTCGAGACAATGTACAAGTCCCCGACACATACAGCTTCATACAAGAAAACATACAAGTCCCCTACATGTACAGCTTCAAACAGGACAACATATAATTCCCCTACATGTACAGCTTCATACAAGACAAAAGTACAATTCCCCTACATGTACAGCTTCATACGAGACATTGTACAAGTCCCCTACATGTATAGTTTCATACAAGACATTGTACAAGTCCCCTACATGCACAGCGTCATATGAGACAATGCACAAATCCCACACACATGCAGATTCATTCGAGACAATCATGTACAAGCCCCCTACACGTATAGCTTCACCCCCTACATGTACAGTTTCATCTGCTCCTTCATGTCCCCCATGGACGCGATGCCAAACTTATCCGAGTCTTCCTCCATCATCTGGAAGATGGCCGCCAGCTGCTGTTGCTGTATGGAGCGCTCCTCCGCGATCTGTTCTGTCGTCATTCCTTCCTGGAGCTTCTTCGCCGCGTACTTGTGTTCTGCCTTCTTCACCTCACTCTGAATGTGTTCGCAGAACCTCAGCGGGTCTGGCACTGCACTGGCTGGACACTCCCCCGTTGTGTCGTCTACAACATGTCGTACTTTAAAGTTGCATTCTGACATAATTTCCCCTTTTTAACGTATTTTAGAAAAGTCAATGTACACCATGACCGATATTTGCTTATTAGTATACTTCCTACCACATGTCTCACTTTGTGGTTTTATACGTTATTTGATCAAATATAAGTTTGCAACAAACAACGGCTCTGGAGTTTCCCAAAAGTCCATCTATTTTTACCATCGGAACTCTCCGGTCAACGTAAGTAAACGATGGGGCAAACTAAAAGGCGGTTCCACATATCCACGTTAGTCGCTAGAGGCGCCACTAGGCAACAGTACCCTAGTTATTTAAATCATCCTCAATTAGCCATAGACCGTACAGGCGCGTAGCCAGCGATAGTTTGTATGTGGGCAACTGGACATGCCGTAAATATGGAGCGTATCGAGCGGTGGCATCTTTGTGAATGTGGTATGTCGTTTCCGTGCGGTCTGCCAATTGTGATCCGCCTTTTAGTGTGGCCCTAGTGTGGTTTCCTGACAGCGCTTTTCACTGGAATTCCCTTCTTCGAGGTCTAAACCAATCAGTGAATTTTAACTGGTGAGGCTCACCAGGACAATTTTTCGTCTTTTGCTCCTTTTTATCTTAAAATGGCATATTATGTGAAAATAAGTTGATAGGTAGTTGAGGAAAACAATATATAGTGTATGGAGCATGCTGGTTTACTGGAAAATTTTATTTTAAACATGGCAGAAGTCAGAATGCAACTTTAAGTCAGACAGAGATACTTCTCTGTAAGACACTACTAATTATCATGATGTTATATTTTTAAAGATGTTATAACAGGAAATTTGATCAAATGTATGCAGTGTAAGAAGTGCAAATGTTCTCAATATAGAATACACCACCCAAAGGTACGGTTAATTAAAAATACACATTTGTTAAAATATTTTTTACAAATTAGCTTGACAATAATAGCCAGTAATAATAACAGTATATTAATTAAACTATGCTTTATGGCATTTTCAGTGTTAAACAATCAAAACGTTTAAAGATTTTAAACTACACTGTACTCATAATAAGCATTTTTATTTAAGCATAGCCAAATAATGTTTCCATTTACCCAGATTATATCAAAATATTAAATGAGCCTTGTTATAAATAACATTTTCTCTACCAATGGCATTTTTGAAGACTTGAACATTATAAATTGTCCCATTTATGTTATTTTTTGAAGACCAATGCGCTGACTGAATATTGTGGAATTGGTCTCCAAGAGACTCCCACTACAGGTAATTACATTTCACCTGCTCTTCCCCCACACCCAGCTAATCATAAGACCCAAGGTGTCAAGGGAAACAGCTGGTCTGCTAATGACTGACCATGTAGTCACCAGTGTTAATTAGCAGCTCACAGAGCAGTTACAGGAAACAGGTGTTAACACTACATAGCCCTCCATTGTACCTAAAATATACCACACAGGTTACCATAGCAACTGACACTTTTAGTGTTCGTTAATTAACCAGAACATTTCTTGACAGCAATTATCTGGATGGACAGTTTTCTTCTGGTGACTTAATTAACCAAATAACACAAATCACCTGTCTATGTCTAGATTAAAGTTAAGGTTGTACCTGTTGTACCAACTTGATATAAATTTATGTTCTATAAATATAATCCATGAACCAGTACTTAGTCATGGATCGAAGTGAAGCAAGATATCTCAATGACACTTAACTCATAAGATACTAATATGTATCTCATAAGACAGTAATTAAATTAATATATAAACTTGAGTTGGGTGAGTCTGTTTGAAGCTGAGACAATCTGAAGTATTTAATTACATGAATAAATATACCTATATTTGCAAATCAATAATCTTTAAAGTTAACTGATCTGCTGATATTTTGAGAAATCATCTAGGCTATTCTAAATTACTAACTCGCATTTTCTGTTATCGATTCCTGAAACTTCCAAAATATGTTATATTATAGTCCTCTTGACCCTTCCAGTACAGTAGTTGTTTAGTTCGTCTCTCCAACGTCTGGACAGTCTTCCTCTAGGTCTTTTCCTTTCGTAGGGTTTCCCAGTGGTGATATGTGGTGTCCATCAGTTATCTCATATCCTGCTGACTTGCCCTGCCCAGGTCCACTTCTGTCTTCTGACTTGTTCAATCACGCTTGTGACCTTTGTCTTTTCTCTTACCCAGATGTTTGTTTTTCTGTCCTGATATGTGATGTTTAATGTACATCGTTCCATCTTTGTTTGTGTGGCTGCTAGCGTGTTGCCGTGTTCTTTGCTTGGGTGGTGAGTGCCTATGTTTCTGCACTGTATGTCATTGCTGGAAGTATGTATGAGTTGTAGACTTGTTTTTTCAAGCATATTCCAATGTTACCCTTGAAGATGTTGTGGTGCTTGGTGAATGCTATCCATTCAAGCAGGCTTGATTCTTCTTTGAATCTCCTTGTCTTGGTTTTTGTTTCTGGTGCTGTATCACTGTCCCAGGTAGATGTAGCTTTCAACGTTCTCGATCTGAGTGTTGTTGACATATATTGGTGTGTGGTTTTCCATCATCACCTTTGTCTCTGACTTGTTCATCTTCAGACCCTGATATTCACTTTCATCTGTTTCATCAGCAAATTTTTACAGCATTTGCTGTAGCTCATGTGGTGTATTAGCGCATATGAGTATGTTGTCAGCGAAGTGAAAATGACTAAGATATTCGCCGTCTATATCTTCAAGCCTCTGGTTTCCCAAGTCAGTCGTCAGAATATGCTTTCGAGGGCTGCAGTGAACAGCTTGGGCGTTATGGTATCTCCCTGTCGTACTCCTCTCCTGATGTTGATCTTGTTGCTGTCTTTGTTTAGGTGGACTGTCATCAAGCTGCTGGTGTAGATTTCCTTCAGGAGTTCGATGTACACATGCATCTTCTATCCCCTGTTCCTGAAGTGAGGTCAATACTGCTTGAGTTAACACTGATCAAGTCGAAGGCTTTGTCATAGTCGACGAATGCAATGCAGAGTGGGATGTTATATTCTCTGTATTTCCCCTTCAGCTGGTTTACAACATGGATGTGATCTGTCGTTGAGCATCTGCTTGTGAATCCAGCTTGCTCTTGTGGCTGGTTTTCGTCAAGTGTTTTCTCTAGCCTTTTTGTTAGTATTTCTTACCCTTCTTGAAGATTATCATCATCTTACCGTTCTTCCACGCTGATCAATCATATCATGCACAATCTACCTGTGTGATTGTGTTGTTTTGATCTGAGCTTTTCGATATGTGACCCAATTAATTATGAAGAAGAGCTGTCATTTAATTTATTTTACGTCATGTTTTTATACACTTTGTCTTTGTGAAAGAACATTCGCACAAAATATAAACAATGATTATACCAAAATTAAAGTGTACCTGTTGGCCATTTCCCGGTTTCGAAATGTTCCTTGGAGCCATCTTCTGTAGTACTGTCTTCTACCGCCTCGTCTGCCTCCTTCACGCTGTCACCGTCACCTGTTGACTTTGCCTTTGGCGTTCCTGGCGACGCTGATGATGTGACGATTTCCGTCGACTGTTTTGATCTTTTGGTGTAAACATATCCGAAGATAATCGCTAACACAGTTATAACACTTGCACACGCTAACCACAAAGACGTTGGAATGTAAACAATTTCCAAATTCATAGTGCATAGATTTCAGGAGACGCAATTCCAGGTAAGATTGTGTACGCCAATCCTATGAAAACATCGTTTTATTTACCTTTACATTTCGTCGATAGGTGGCGACACTTCCACAGAAATTGCCCAACAGTAATAGTTTACTGTCATCAGGTTCTTGATTACGTTAGAATTAATAAGAATACCGACAATTTTTTTATTAGGATTATTCATGTGCACGTTGCAAACAAATATGGTTTAATTTCAGTTATTAGCTGAATAATTAACGACCGCTTCTAGCTGATATAGTGACTTCGTGTTTGTCTTGTTATATTGCATGGGAATTTTAGAAAATACATTTCTTGTTAGAAGTCCACTGCCCTATGTTGCCCACAAGACACGTTTGTGTAAAGAGGTCTCACAGTATTTCATCTCAGGAGTGATAAATAAAAAGTGCTTTACACATTTGTAAACTAAATTTATTCCTGCCAATAAATAAACAAATCCTAGATGGCTCGGGAGTGTTAAAAAAATATATTGAACTACTCTAACATAGACCCGCTAGAGCTCCTGCCAAATATTATCATCGTAGAAGAGTCACGTATTGATGGTGATAAATTAGGACAGGTCGTTTGTCCAATTTTGATGATTCAGAATCAACGTGATAACCATCGTGTCCCCGTTGCTTATAAATGGCTGCGCCCATGGGTAAGATGATTTCCTAAAACAAATATAATTTGTTCTCCCATGCAAATATTGTTTAATTACACAAACTGAGCCTCAGAAATACATCAAAAGGAAGTGTTCCAATTTGAAATATTCGATGTTACGTTCCAATTGATGGAAATTACACATTGCCCCCTTTTATCGCCCAACTTGCTTATCTTGGCAAATGCATCCAAAGGGGATATGGACTTTATGTCCCAAGTCACATATGTCCTAGAAGATATGTCCTAAATTTATTATTACGTTTTTATGTTATTTTTGCACATTAGTCGTAAAATAAATCTGTTGATATATTAACACTAATGATGGCACTCTTTGTAGAACATTTCAAGTCCATTTCATATTTTAACTGTTACTTAGCATCTTGTTTTTGGGACAAATCGTCCACAATATTTGGGACATAAGCGACTTGGGACATAAGTGAATTGGTACATAACGTCTATAACTCATCCAAAGTACTGACCCATAACACCGGCAGATGTTTAGCAAATAATCGTAACACGTATACTTTAGAAATGGGAGAATTAAAATTGCATGGTACAAGAAATATGAAAGGGAAATATGATTCTACTGTTACATCAAATTTTGTTACATTAAGGGATAATGATTCAATAACGAGAGGGCACAACCTAAAAATATTTAAAGAAAGATGCCGATTAAACATCCGAACAAATTCATTTGTATACCGATCTACTGATGTATGGAATAGTCTGCCACAGTCTGTGGTAGATGCTCCATCAGTCCAATCATTTGAAGGTAGACTTGATAAACTATGGAAAAATCATCCTATAAAAATGATTTTACTGCACCACCTCAACTATGGACTGTGTCACCTTTAGACGCATGCGCACAGTCTCAAATCAATGATCAAGACAGAGCTGGCACAAGAGGCAGAAATGCCTAATTCAGCCAGAAAAGGACCTGTAAGAACCTGTAAGAAGAAGTTTAACATAATTATGGTACAACGTAAAACTTATCATTTGGTTGCAAGTAGACAACTGAGTTAAAATTTGGGACTTCCAATGACAATGTAGCCATTGTAGGGTTACTTTTCCAGAGATAGTTACATTTAATCTTGTTCTTGACGTTATGTTGAGTGTAACAGAGTGTAGTAGTTTAATTTTCTTCTTCACTTCAGCATATCTCTGCGAGATGTAGCTGCCCGAATGAAACCATGATATGCTGCTCTGTCTCCCATTCATCTCAATGGTCTTTCCCTTCCTCTTTTTCCGTCTACTTTGCCTTATAAGATTATCTTATCTAAGGAACCGTGTCTTTTGATGTGGCCAAAATATCTCAGGTTTAGTCCTTTATTAATTGGCAGTTTTATGTGTCAAATTTTTAAGTAGTGAAGACCTGCTATTATATACAATCATGTTATGTACCAGTACTGTAAGCAGGGTCCTTACATGGCCTTGATTAATATCCTTGCATCCATGGTTATGCTCTGCTTCTGGTAGCCAGAGCATTTACTGCTGATCTCAGTCCCCGGATCGTCTTATCTGCTAATTTTAATCATCAGTTATTTGCTGTTTGCAGATATGGGAGAATCAGATAATTTATCAAGTGTCAAACACATAATTGTGATCCTGTCAGGCAAAGGGGGTGTCGGCAAGAGCACAGTAGCCACACAGGTTGCTCTCGCCCTCCGCAATGAAGGAAACAAGGTCGGTATTTATTATCTGAATTATTACATATCTTTACTATTTTATTTATCACTTATTTATACTATTTTATTTATATATTAATTATTATAATTTGTTTAATACACTGTATAGTTGTGTGCTAATTTATGTTGATATTTTAAGGGAACATGATTGTCTTTATTAGCATATGCATATCTCATCAAAGTAGTATTGTATTAGTGTTTTATTTATTTATTTTATTATAATTATTATTTTTACTCAATTAGGAAGAATCATTGTAAAGCACCCCAGAACAATTATTTGGATGGGGCGCTATGTAAGAAATTTATTATTATTATTGACAACCTGAATAATCTACAAAAGTAATTATTTTGATATATTGTATTTTTGGAAACCTTATAATTTATATATATATATATATATATTATATATATATATATATAGATACATATATATATATATATATATATATATGTCTGAGTAAATGCAGAACATAACGCCTGTATAATTCTGGGCGCAACTTTTTATTGTACTGTATGTTTTTGGATAGTCTCAGTAATTCCAACGTTCTTATTACGTGGTTCATTTTTTCACAAGGTTGGTCTGCTCGATGTAGACATTTGTGGACCGAGTATACCAAAGATGCTGAACTTGCAAGATAAAGAAGTATTTCAGTGCTCTGATGGGTAGGTACTAGACCTAGGAACATTTATGTGTAGTCCCTATGTTTTCGCTAGAACTTGGTTTGGATCTATAAGGATTCTAATTCCACGCACTCAAAGATTGCAATCCGATTCCAATTCCAGCCACTCAGTCATTTGTGATACATATACACTGCCTGTGTTAATTTTGAGTAACTGAGTCTTTGCTATTTTATACGGCAGTGCTGTGACATTTTATAGCATGTTTTTTTGAAGTTAAATAAACCCCAAATTATTATGATGTGCTAACTGAAACTGCCATATTTTATTCCAAGACATCCTGTCGGTATGCCACTGTATTTGTAATTACAGTGATTAATACAGAACAATACAGGTAATCTGGTGGAAGTATTACAGTGCTGTGTTTGACTGCACAGCCAACATACCGGAAGTTACAAGAAGGATGTCTGTGTGTTATTATAATTATGCCATGATAAACACCCAGTGTGTGAGTCAAACAGACACTAGCCAACATCAAAGAAAATACCCATGTAATGTTTCAGTAATGTATTGTTAATGTTGTAATCATGTGACAGGTGGGTTCCTGTGTTTGTCGACAAAGAACAGACCCTGGGAGTGATGTCCATTGGGTTTCTCCTACACAGTAGCACAGACGCCGTCGTGTGGAGGGGACCCAAGAAAAACGGTACATTTGCAGGCTTTCTCAACTTGTTATAACTATTTTTCACCCCACTCTAATAAGCACCGATAGGCATTAAATTAAATAACTTCCAGTTTCTTTCTTGGCTCATTCAGTTATACTTGCAACTATTGTTTTACACAGAATAACTTTTGTGCTGATTAAAGGATGAACATAATAAATGGTAAACCAGACTACTAGGGACCATTGGGGAGAAATATGTTACGTGTCTCGTATCCTAAGTCTTCTTTTCCTATAATTTCTGGCTGTAATCATATTGTTTGTTTTATAACTTCACTGATTCAACGTAAACATACCATCCGAGCAGTGCTGAAAACAACTGCTATACAATTTACCTTACAGCATGTGTTATATTACTTTTCAATACCTGTCTTATATTATGTCTCCTCTAACATTGATGCGCCTCTGAGCTTGGTTTCTAAGGATTTAGGCGCAGTAGAAGTTACCGTATTATTATGAACATAGTCCAATTAATAGAGTCATACATATCATTGATACAACTGGCTTGTATTATTTTAATTAAGATTCTAATAACCTTTTTATTTTGCTGCTATGAAGGATGAATTAGAACAAGATTTGGCATGAAGGTAATAACTAAAAGAGACACTTATTGTTCCAGCAATGATCAAGCAGTTCCTGCGTGATGTTTACTGGCGCCAGTTGGACTACCTTATAATCGACACACCGCCCGGCACCTCAGACGAACACCTCAGTGTGGTCGAAAACATTCGTCAGTACAACCCTGATGGGGCAGTCCTTGTCACCACACCTCAGGTACTTCACAACTTTAGTGACGTCACACCCTAAAATGACCCCTTTGCCATTTAAAAAGATTTATAGGATATTTTTTTCTTTTTAAACACAACATATATGTATGGTTTGCAATGCTAACATTGGAAAACATAAATTTTATGACTTTTCAGTTGTCAAGAAAGGTTAATCCTTTGACTTTGTTGCACCAGTAACCTCACACATTCTGAGGTTAATGGAACAAAAGAAGTCATTTCATTATAATAAAATAATATCAAAGTAAAAATACAATGTATGCCAATGCTACAATATACGTATCACTATTTATATTATCTATGAATACTAATGGCCAATACAAACATAAGAAACTCTTTTTCCCGAAGGTTTAGGGACAAGCTTGCCTCAATACCAGCCTTCATTTTGTTCCCTGTCACTGTTCTTGCACTAATATGTCCACTGAACATTTCCATTCCCCTGTCTCTTTCCCTCTCTTTCTCTTTTGTTCTCCATTCCTCTGACAAACCTTTCAAATCTAGTCTTGCTTCCTTTTACCTTCGACCTTCTGGTCATCTGTGTAACTGTGATTGCTATATTCACAAACTATTCCTTTGCAATATGTCCAGCTCATCTCAATGGTGTTTAATCATTTAAGATATTATTTGTCTATGCCATGGAAAGTATACTATCTGATCTGATGTGGATTCATTAAGTCAAGGGAAATAAGTTCTCTTAAATTAACTGATCTTTAGACATAACCAACAGCAGCTTCTTCCTGCACACCTGGCATGGGTATTCAGGGGAGTTGCTATAGAACGTAAATAATATTTGGATATTCAGTCTGTTATCGCTGTCTTTTCTCCGGGACGCAACAGTGCAGTGACAGGGAAGTATCTGGTTGTAGGCAGTGTCTACAGGAGATGTACGGAGGGAGGCAACCTTCTGCAAGAAGACGGGGATCCCAGTCATTGGGCTTGTGGAGAACATGAGTGGATTCGTGTGTCCGCACTGTTCTGTAAGTTCACTTCTTTTTTAAAGACCTTGATCCATTTCTTACGTTAAGTCTGGAGTGGTAATTATTAGCCCAAACTTTCACCGAGTCATGTGTACTTTGCCCTATTTGTGGGAATTGCCCAACTTCAGACTGTACTTGCAAGGCGGCTTTGAAGTCATTGAAAAAGCCTTCAGTGCTCCAGTGTTTATCCAGATGTTTTTTTAAATGTGCATTTACTACATTGTCTGGTAAATAAGTCAGTAGTAATATTAAAATACAACATTTTGCTGCTGACACGTTGGCTACCTGTGTGTGTTACAATAGCGATTTAAATTAATGAGCAAAAATAAAATTACGGATATGTGGGTTTTGAAATTTAGTTGTTCATGGAATAAATTAATTGTATATAGTTTTGGTTCTACTTGTCCACTAAAATTCCAAGCCCTGGAAGTCCGTTCTTGAAGTGACAAATAAATGTGGTTAAATTACCAATTCCTTGAGTTTAAGTAATAACAGTTGACATGTCAATAATAACAAGCTATACAAAATAAAATGACAACATGGGGCAACGTTTTACAATAAATATTTATTACAACACCAACAATGACATCTGGAATAATACACTTGCATGTAAGTTGGCAATACATTGCCATACATAACAAAGTTGAATAAATACGTATCACATGTGGTGTGTCGTCCAATAGGAATGCAGCAACGTGTTCTCCAAGGGAGGAGGGGAGGCGTTAGCAGCGCAACTTGACGTGCCCTTTCTTGGTAAGTAAACACACTGTATATAACCACCGACCATAACAAACAAGGCTAGCTTGTGTAAAAACATGGATCTGATACAATCAATTACACACTTATGCTATTAATGTGCCCTTTTACAAAATATATAAAGCTGTTAATTGTGTATATTCACTACGCAAAACCATCCACTTCCACAGTCGACAACAAAGATCAGAAACACACAGCATCTATGGCCGGTTTCTGCTGAAATAATTAACATGTCAGATCAACGTTTGTCTTCTGACGCTGGTGTCAGATCACATTTCTGTTTAATTTCTGCAACATTATTGTTATTAAAAGCAACACTTGCTGGGTGCTAGCAGTTCTCCAAATGATGTCACTGTTGTAAAAATAACAGACATGCAAACATCTAGGATCTGGTTGTCTTCTGTTTATGTTCGTACCATTTATGATGCACCACCTCAGTTTTACCGCCATTTGAAAGCTATGGTATAAAAGCCAATATCATGGTTTTGAGAGATCTAACAAATGTGTTCCCATAACAAATGTGCCACTACTAATTTTCAGGGTGTATACCACTTGACCCTCAACTGACTCAGAGTTTAGAAGACGGCAAGAACTTCCTTGATCTGTTCCCCGAGTCAGCCACAAGAACAGCCGTACAGAAGGTTACAACTGCTATATTAGAACAAGTTCAGAAGAACGTCAAAGAATAACAACCACAAGAGACAAGTAACTTGTACCTTGTATGTGCACAAATTGAAATAAACTATACATGCATTTAAACACGTACTCATCTTTCTTGAAAGTTTGTACTAATTCTTTGAACAAAAGCTTGGTTCTGCCAGGGGCAGTACAGATATAGCCATGAAACAGTTTGATAAATGCTTTGCAGTTGTAAATTACCATTGCATTTGTTTTTCTATTGTCACTGAGAGACGTATTTAGTTGTGTAGTGGTCGAATTTGTGATGTAGCATTAATCGTTCAGTGCAGCTACAAGTAGAAAATTGTTCAACAAATTATATTTCTGGTTATAATTTTCCACCAACATCCCACACATACATGCATTATATATGCTCAATTATATAACATTGTTGTATATAAGAAATGAATAATTATACACCTGTATGCTTAAACATTTCAAAATGTATCATCACAATACATTACGATATAATAATGCAGTAGCGTTGTGCATTGACCATATAAGTTATCTACTTTCATACAAATCGTGATCCAAGTTATATTGTATGGCCTTTGAAAGATATATTAATTTTACTAGTCTACTATTAATTAATAATTTTGATCTGCTAATTAATCACATAAAAATACAATAAATGGATTAGCAGTGACTATTTAAGGAACAGTAAGTAATTTAAATTACATGAGAAAGGTAAATAGAGTGTAAATAACAACAGGTCTTGTGTCACAATTCAACAGCTCCAAAATTACTTACTAAAATGTAAAATGTAGCTTATATCTCTTATATACAGTACACCATCTCAACCCACAAAGCTTGGCCATTCTTAACGCTAACATTAAAACAATCTGTATAGATATTACCTAATAATAATTAATGTAATTGTGATAAACTGAGTATCGCAAAAAGGTATGCTTTCAGTTCACATATCAAACAATGTGCATAATATGTCTTACTGATGTAGGTAGGGACCATTGATTAGGCCACTATCAGTATGTTGGACCATCATCAGGATGTTGGGCCACTAGGCCACTATCAGGATGTTGGGCCACCATCAGGATGTTGGGCCACTAGGCCACTATCAGGATGTTGGGCCACCATCAGGATGTTGGACCACTAGGCCACTATCGGTATGTTGGGCCACCATGAGGATGTTGGGCCACTAAATCATTATCAGTATGTTGGGCCACCATGAGGATGCAGGGCCACTAAACCATTATCAGTATGTTGGGCCACCATGAGGATGTTGGGCCACTAAACCATTATCAGTATGTTAGGCTACCATCAGGATGTTGGACCACTAGACCAATATCAGTATATTAGGCAACTGTCAGGATGTTGGGCCACCATCATGATGTTGGGCCACTATCAGGATGTTGGGTCACCATCAGGATGTTGGACCACTAAGCCACTACCAGGATGTTGGGCCACCATCAGGATGTTGGGCCACTAGGCCACTATCAAAGGTGCGTCATCTTCAGTAGTTGAATGTCGATCCTTGTGCTTATCGGTACAGCAGCCACACCACAAGGTGGCGCAACATGCTCCACATGCGGACCAACACCTCCGTGATCGTCCAGCTCGCTCCTCAAGTGGCGCCATCTGGGCACGGGCGAAGTTGATAAACACCTGCTCGAGCGTCGTCTGACTGATCGAGTAGTCCTCGATGTTATATGTGACCTTTGCCCTCTCCATCGAGCCGAACAACGACGCCCACGGAACGTTGGCGTTGGTGACGTGATAGTGCAACAGCCCCTGGTGGACGTCCTTGAGAACACTGCCCGGAAACGTTCGCTCGATGAAGGTCATCACCGGCTTCGTGTTGGGCGCGTCTCCGTCGCCCGTGTGCCCGACCTTGACGATGAGTGTGAAGCCCTCGCCAAACTTGTTCTTGAGGTGTTGGGTGCTGCCCAGACACTTGAACTGACCGTTGACCATGATGGCCAGACGTGTACACAGTGCCTCACACTCCTCCATACTGCAACAGGTAGTAGGAGTCAGACCAATTGTGCATTTTCCATAGGCGACCATTATAACATTTCCTTCATTTCCTACTAATCTTGAGATCTGTTATTGACAATTTCACAGCATAAGTACCCTCCATAGACAGAGGTTCAGTGAAAAATTTGTGAACTTTTAATACCTCAGGCTCCCACAAACTTCTTTCAAACTTTACACCCCCCATTTCTGCTCAAACCACCCACGAATTGTCCCTGATTACATCACCAAGCAAAATGACAACTGTATTAATACGCAGAAATGCACCGACTGACAGCTGTCATAATTTGACAGCGCTGATGCCACGCTGCACAAAAACATCATTTCTACTCACTCCGCACTACATGTGTGCTCACAGAAATTCAGACAACCTGCATAATGCTGTTTTCATAGGGTACTCTTTGGTCGGGTAATGGCGGACGGACACCTTATTGTGGTCTTGCATCAGTAGCAATAGCAACACTTCTATAGGGTTTAACATAGGGGTTTAACAAGTTGCCGTCCAGAGCCAAGCTCCAGACGGCATGTGAACAAGGAAGCCTATGGCTTATCGAGTGTTCACTAAATTATAAAAGTGTACATAAAAATTAGTATTATACATAAAATTATAAATATACAAAATTATAAAATACCACTAAAATGCTACTAATTAAAATAGGTTGTCTCTGAAAATACATAAGTAAAATAAAAATTATACATTGTCTCTAAAAATATATAAGTAAAATAAAAAATACATCAAATGTCCTACAATAATAGCAATTTGTTATATAAATAAAAAATTAATTAAAATAAATGTATGAATAAATAATTTAATAAGTATTCAAATAGTTTCTAAACAATTTAAGATAATTGTAAATTTTATTTTTAAACATATTTACACTGCTGTCACGTATATCCTTGAAACTTTAAGCTCGGAGGCACAATATTATAGTCACATTTGGGGATCAGCAAGTTATCACTGGAGCATGGGAATAGAAGACAATTTTATAGTTTCAGAAGACAATTTTAATTGTAATACAGAATTTATGCCAAATTTTTGCGAGGCTACAGAGAAAGCATGTTTGCTAATACTGAGCTTAGTTTTAGGAACAAAAATTATTATCTAAAGGTCCTAGGAATATAGGGGAAATGTAGTAGATTAACTGAGTAAGTTGTTTGTTGAGTATAATGTTCACCACGGTCGCTTGCATGTCCCATTGCCTAGACTGATAAATGTTGAGTGATCAGACTTTCCATCATATATTAATTTTTTTATTCTTAACGACAACTTTTCTTGATGAAAAAAATAGGCGAAGTTTTTTAACTGGAAAAGATGATTTACCAGACACCACCCCACACCAGTGACGTAATGTACATATCATTAGTTGCAATTAGTACTTATTAAACATTGGTAATAAGGTAAAGCTGGCGGGGTCATCATTATCGTTCTAAAGGACAAAGCTGACCATGACCACAGCTGCCCCTTACCTGTGTGAGGTCAACACAAGTGTCTGACCACTGGCACGAACTCGTGACAACACGTCCCACGTGCGTCGCCTAGCAACGGGGTCCATCCCTGTGGTCGGTTCGTCGAGGAATATTATTGGAGGGTCTCCGATCAGGGCCAGCGCAGTGCTCAGTTTCCTCTTGTTCCCCCCACTGAAGACAAGAGGGAAGAAATTATTCTTCACATCAGATGAATACATGTGCATATATGCTGTCAAATGTTTATAATTTTATAAAATTACATAATCGCGTGAAAATCAATTGAAAATGTGGACGAGCAGCATAAATAATTAGGCAGGACTTTAAACTATGTGGCATTATTTGTAATACTTTGACATTGATGACATTTACGGTGGAATGAAGAACGCTGATCTGAAATCGACATCTTCAGTTTGAAGTGTAAACCAAACAGTAAACAACAACATACATGGTTTCCATAAATAAGGGACAAAACCATGTTTATTTACACATTATATATCAAATAATTAGATCATTTGTTTTGCAATTTTCTACAGTAAAATATAGTAGCTAGTTTAAATAACGATACATAGTATTAGTGCTGAACATAAAGCTGAGATGTATCAAAATATATAGACAATAAATTAGAAGAAATTGCATTTCGTAAAACAAATTCCAAGTGAAATGATCCACCTGTATGTGGCTATGAGCTTGTCGGCGTGTTCTTCAAGTAGTAGCGCCCCCAGCAGGGTGCTTATCACAGACAGGATGGATTTCTCGTAGACCCCACGCAGCCGGGCGTACATGGTCAACATCTCTCGGCCGGTCAGCTGGTCAATGAGGGCATCGAACTGTGGACAGTAGCCCAGCAGACTCCTCACCTGGGGGAGGACAGGACAGGACAGGACAGGTTGAGTCACATGGTGTGTCTAGATCTGTATTGTCTGTGGCTGAAGGAAACTTAAATCGTCAGCACTCTTTGTTAATGACAGGATCCGTGCACATTTGGATATTTGACATTCAAGGCTATTCAAGACTTTTCAAGGCTATTTGAAAAAGAAATTCAAGACTGTTTTAATGGCATCTCTGTACATTTAATCGCAGTAAATTAACATTGAAAACATCAATTCAAATGAATCACATCACACTCGACCAAATTATTTTACTCGACTAAGAACAAAATGGCGCAACCACGTTGAATTGCTGCTTGCCCAATGAGCACACGAGTTATTTTTGTGCGTCGGCTTTCCCTTCTGCCCGACTGCCACTGTGGCCTACATCTGTTAGTTTGTTACGACAATTGAGTAAAAAAATATTTTATTTCCCACAATTATATTCAAGACTTTTCAAGACTACTTTATAAAATTCAAGAATTTCAACGCCTTGAATTTGGTCCAATCAAATTCAAGGCTTTTCAAGGCCCCATACGGTCCCTGTAATGAGTTTGTTAATGGATGAACAAGTGGCTATCTGGTAGTAAAATCTAAGACACCATCATAGGACTTCAAGAGCTCACCGAACACGGCAAATGCTGAAGAATTAGTGTAGATATTGTTATACCAAATTGCATTGTAAAAAAATTTGTAGGATGCTGTATCATGTAGACTAAAATCTGCAAAAGTATTAAAACTACACAAATACTTATGATATCGAAAAATAAGAAACATTAAGTAAAACAACATGTGATATGACTATTACATGAGGAAACATTAATTAATATATCCATACTTGTTGCATTTGACTCGAGATGTCGAGTCCTTTCAAATATGCCTTGCCACTGCTCATAGACAGATCTCCAGTCAACATCTTGAAAGTCGTCGTTTTCCCAGCTCCGTTTATGCCGAGCAGACCGAAGCACTCTCCCTGAGGTATTCCGACACTGAGATGATCGACGGCCAACATAGTGCCGTAGTATTTCGTCAATTCCTGCAGTACCAGAGACTCCTGGTGGACCGTCGATGAACTCGCTATGCGGTGGCGCTCCCTGGTGACATCGCTGTCTTCCTGGATGAACGTCTCGTTATCAGAATGAGGCTGGTCGATCTTTGTGCTGCTCGAGGAGGAGGAAAACAGTTTGTAGTAGACGACTTGGAGCAGGCGAGACTCGATGAGGAACAGAATGAGGAAGTACAGGTAGCCTTGGGCAGCGAGGAAAACAAGACTGCGGCCAATGCCACCGGGCTGCAGTGACAGGTAATTCTCCTCGTAATCCAGACACATAGTACCACAGTTGTCTGCAAACAGATAAAAATATCAGTTATTATATGGCAAGATATTTCTTCTAATGGGAATGAGAGGTTTGACAAAGCAATATTTGCAACAAATGGATGTCATCATGGGAAAGATAAATTGAGGGAGTTCTAGGTGGGTCAGGAACAATCAAATGATTGTTGATTGTTTCCTGCAACCAGTTGGTAAACCAGTCCAACATGGGAAATTAACCACAGTTTGTTGTGTCAATTTGAACCATGGCAACATGCAACATATTAAGGTATATAGTTATATAACTTTTTGGTCTATAAATGCATGCATTTAATTGGTCTTGACATTGAAATGTGAGAGTAATCAATTCGGTTTTCTTCTTCTTACGGCCAGATCATCACTCTATATTAGCCACATGTTTGTGGCTAGAGTTGGTCATCCACCTCTAGAATTAGTGTCCACTACAGGTTACACATTTACCCCGAGTGGGATCTTTTAGTTCCGCTGGAATAGGCAACAGAGAGAAAGAACCACCAGCTTTTAGTGTGTCTTCAGAAAGACACTGGCAATGTGAAGTGAATGAAATTGCCCAAATGTTTTGAAACAGCGGCAGGTGGATTGAACCACGGTCCCCTCAATTGATAGTTCTCACATTTCTGCCAAAATCAAAAACTTACCTACCGGTATTTATCATGTCACCTACCTGGATAGCAACTCTCCGTCAACCAACTGAAGATGTACACATGTTGCTCTAAAGATATTCAGTGGCATGACAGTCAGACATAGTTGCTAGGCAGATGATGGATAGGCCAATTGATATTTTTGGCTATTGTGCAGAACAAGCCAGTTCAACTTAACTCTGGTTCACAGCGGCAGGTCACATACATAGACAATAACAGATAACGTTTATGTTCACGAATTATTAATTGTTGCGAAATTGTTAAAATACATAAATAAGGAAAATAAGCATTGTTGCTTAAATCCAATTGTTACATTGTAACATGTACTTTGACATGAAATTATTACTTTACTGTATTACTTTACTGTATGTACATGACATTATGAAACAATAAAGCTATTATTATTATTATTATTATTATAACACCTGATTCACTGTGGCAGGTCACATACATAGATACAGTTGTACTGTAATAACAATAATAGATAACAATAGAAAATATGTCGTACCTTTGCAGCAGGGGAATGGGTCTTTCAGATGCAAGCCACAGATTAATTGGACCTGGTGCGTGTCACACACCTGCAGGATCTGGTAGTTGGTGTAGAAGTCGTTGAGACCCTGGCCCAGGCAGAAGTTGGGCAGGACCAGGAAGACCCATTCAAGGACCCGTGACAGGTCCATGGTCCCCAGCTGTGGAATGCTGAGGATATCGACGGCCAGCACCGTGGCAATACCTGATAGAAAGTCACAAGGGCGTCCATTTTTATGTAATCATTCAGTTAACTGGCCTGAATTACTAGGGCCTTCTCACTACCTTGTATGATGTATTTGTAATGCCATTCTACATCACTTTTGGTATAAAGAAGCCAGATTTTTTAATTGTATTTTAGGCCACTTTAATTATGTCGAGTTGATGTAAATAAGCTGATGTCATAGCTGTGCTGCAATTTGTCCAGACATATCCCCCGAAAATCAGAAGGTAGCATTTATTCTTGACATTGCTGATTTTTACTTTTTTTGTAAATGTTCAAATTTACACAATATTTGCATTTATTTCATATTATTTATTTCAGATTCTGCATTGTACATACAGTTTACGTGTACCTATGACATCAACTTCTTTACATCAACTCGATGGAATTATATTGGTATAAAACAAAAAAAATTAAATCTGCTTTCTTTGTATCGGAAGTGATGTAGAATCACATTCCAAATAAATATACACCAGAAAAGGTACAGTGAAAATCATTTCGAAATGGCCCTAATAATTTAGACAAGTTAACTGGAAGATTACCCATTTTTAATAGATTCCATGACATTTTATACTGTTCCTCAAAAAAGTACACAATATTTCTGTGGAGTTAACTACTATTTTTGAGACCATCATACAGACAACAGACAACAGACAACAGCTTTTTATGTGATGTCAGAGGCACCATGTCAGCAAATATGGTGTCTCTACCTGGGGGGATGACACCAGTGAAAAGATTAAAACTACGCTATTGCCATCATTTTGTCGTTATCAAAGAAGCATTTAACTAAGAATGTTTCTTATGCATACTGTACACTTAACAGAACAAATATGTCAAACTGAACGACATCTGGGTTTAACAAACACAATTGCCTGCTTTATGTAACCATTAAATATAATTTCTCCTAAAGACCCTGTTAAGATTCACTTCAAATTTAAGGCTAACAACCATAAATCCCTTCAAATCAAGGAATGACCCACCTGCGAGAATATTGAACATGGTGAGCCAGACAAGCCCACTAGAGGGCACTGTGAAGATGAACGAGAGAATGTACATGAAGGGCAACATGGCCCAGCCGTAGAGGGCAAACAAGAGGAAGATGTCCCACAGCCGCCCGTCACCAACGTACGCCTTGATGTCAAACGCTGCGAACGTGACGAGTAAGCACAGGCACGGTACGAGATAGTTGACAATGTCCCAGCAGAACGTTGCGCCCCAGAACGTCGCCGAGTGAACCCCGCTGACAAACTGACAGTGCTTTGCCCTGGTGGCACGTTCGCGTATCAAAAACAGCACGAAGCTGCTGGCGACAAACGACATGCCGAACATGACGTTGAACGAGATCGTGAAACCCTCCTCTTCCTCCACCACCTTGTTGTCGACCATATCGTTGGCGGTCTGTGGTAATGGGTGATTCGTTGTCATTATTGTGCGGTTACCGCCGCCAACGTACCGCAGTATGGCGCTACTGATAACACCGAGAGTGACACCTGGCGAGTGGTACGCTTGGTTGTTGAAGTAAGCGGTCGCGTGAATGGTCTTTCCGTCATTGCCCACCTCGAACTCGGCCGCGACGATGTAATGCAGGTTATAAGTCGGGAGGCTTTCCCGGCCTTTCGCCTCGAGAAACTCCTCCATCTGGTGGTGAACTGAGTCATTGGTTATATTCTCAACAATCTGAGATGTCCCCTCAAACAGCTTGCTGTAGACTGCGGATAACTCCCGGGTGGCGGCGGTGGGATGAACCCCGCTCCCATACGGGATGACGGTGTATCCGAAGCGGGACAGTTTGAGGGCGAGGGGTGCTGAGTCGCCGACCATGGGTTGTGTCTTGAGGATGATGAGGGCGGTGATGGTGAAGAAGAGAGGCACGGCGAGCTGGGAGACAGTGATGAGCCAGTTGCGGGATGTGTGAAGCACTCGCTTGAGGAACATGGCGTAGAACTGTTGGTAGAACAGGAACATGCCGGTGTTCTTGGGCGCCGGCTCACAGAACACTGGAACACACGAATCAGAAATGACGTCTTCAAATTTGTCTAAATTAACACAGAGCTATGTTTCCCACGAACACAGCTAGGACAATGGATTTGGTATGCACCAAAATGTAAAATATGGGTATGTGTTCCTCGTATCACAAATTGATGGTAAATACAAACACAAGATTTGAATGTTCACAGTAGTGGTGGCGGAGCGGAGGTGGCGGTGAGGACAAAATTAAAAGCGACTTACATCGATGAATTCAAAAATTCGAGTAGGAAGTCTTCGTGGTCTTATCCCATGATGCCAAAGGTGAACTAGACCACAACTGGTTGGTTTAGACAACCGTTTACGTTATTGCACAATACATAACCACCATAAAATCACTTTTGGCTTTACCAAGAAGTTGACATTTATGTTTAGTCATGTCTTGTGGGGATAGATCATGGTACTTCATAGTGGCCGTAGCTCGTTTTTGATGTTGAATAAAGAACAATGAATACATATATAACAGGTTGGAAATGGGCATAATTTAATGCCAGAAATGGTATGCACATCAGGCATACCCACAGTGTACATGTCTAGCATTAAAATGTTTTACACACAGTTGTGTACATAACAGACAAGTAAAATCCAAATATATAGACAGTACAACTCAATACTACACTATGACATCAAAAAGGTGAGGGGCGACATGCCACAGTCCTACAAGAGTAATACAACTAACAGCTTTTGTGCAATTACATTATTTTATATGCTGTTCAAATATGCATTGGTTGCCATTTAATTATTACATTGAACAATAAAATAAAGAACCATAGTATTACACATGGCATTCCAGATTTGTAAAATTGTACACCTTAGACATCAAATTTAAGAAGATTAAAACATTCCTCCTACACAGATATGTTCATGGCTGAAATATTTGTCTCTAACTTGGCACAATTGCTGTCTGAAATTATTCAACCAAAATACGTAACTACTGTTTAAAGACATTTGTTCACAAATGCTTACATGTTTGCTGGGTGGTTGGATTTGTAAGCATGGACAAGGAACGACTCTCACGAACAGGACCCGTCTGTATGTCTTCAGCACATTCACCGACCCTGAAACGAGACCCATGTGACTCTGACTTGGTTTGAAAACTGAACAAAACATGTTTCTATCATTTCATTTTTTGGTAAAATATGAAGATTTTTTTTCAGAATAAACAAATATATCTGTAGTGACTTGAAAGTATGTTATTGTTGTATTAATTCTACTTGTGTGAACCTAGTGTGATAAATCTATCAATTTGTTTTATTCCCTATGTCAAACATCATCCGAACCAGTGCAGATCACAATCCTCCAGTGTATGGCGCTAAACAGTGACAATTCACTAACCTCCTGCTTGTAATGTTGCAAAGACAATAAATAAAAACGTTAAAAAATTATGTATATGAATAATAAAACAAAAACGTTATTTGTGCTAAAACAATAAATAAATTAATCAAATAAATAAATAATTAAAACTATATAAAAACATGCAGTTAAACAAATCGTGCATTTATAACATCAATGACTGGGGAAGCTGCTGCATGGGTAGAATGCTTCTAGACGACGTCCGATAAACAGGTCATTGACCTATGACCCTACCGCAGGAACACTTCCTCCATGGTGGTGACTGACACACCAAAGCTGGCAATCTTCAACTCGTCCTTGCCCAGCTCCAGTTGGGTGAAGAGATGCTCGAAGGCCTGCTTGCTCTCATGAGGCAGGATGAAGGAGAGCTCCGCACTGATGTTGCTCTCTAGCTGAGCATCGGGCACGCTTGACTGCACAAGGTCACAGATGGCCGCCGTGTCACAGTCGGCGCCCTTCACTATCACCATGTGATAGCCCGCACCTGCAGCAGGGAGGCTTCATTAATTCATATATATTCACAGATCAAGGAAATGACAAGTTCTTATGTAGGGCAGTATCTGTCTTCTGATATGTTAATCTAAGCTCTGTTGCAGATGTTTTTATTTTAACCCAATGTCGATTTCTTTTGGTCGCATTAAGCTATTCTGCAATTGCTATACAGGCAGATTCGTTCATTCATGATACAGCCAAATAGTGCAACTAAAATAAAACTAGCAATCAAGAAATTATGTTCTTCATCCTACTGAAATAATTTATGATCCTGGTGACTAATCCAGAAATCCCTTTTTATTTCTCTAAACATTTCTCTCTCCGGAAATATAATAATTGTTCATGATTTGAACAAAGTTCACCCCATGCCTGGAAATAAAATACTCGTTCATAATTTGAACAAAGTTCACCCCATGTCTGGAAATAAAATAATTGTTCATGATTTGAACAAAGTTCACCCCATGCCTGGAAATAAAATAATTGTTCATGATTTGAACACCACGCCTGTTATTACACTTTCACATCTGTCTACAACAAAATCCTTGGCCCAAAACCTGTTTGGGGCCATGCTTTCAATGATGCATAACATTAACTTTTAGGAGGAAAACGTGCCAAGGTATTACAACACAACAACAACACACACTTAGTTTGCCAGTCACAAGTTCCCATACCATATTTCTTCTTAAGAAACAACGGACTTCCACAGCAGTGGAGCTGACCGTCCACCATGATGGCGATGCGGTCACCCAGCAGGTCAGCCTCGTCCATGAAGTGGGTGGTCAGTACCATGGTCCGACCCACTCGGTGGTGTTGCAGGATGTCCCACATCTGACGACGCGCATTTGGGTCCATGCCTGAGGTCGGCTCGTCGAGAATCACAATCTGAAATGGTTTGGCTGCAGTTGTATTGAATCTGAGAATTTATCTGCAAAGTATTGATTCACCAGTTTTTTTAATACAAATTTGTATATGTTGTTCATAAAACAACATATTTTGTCAAACTAGACGTTCATAAACCTGCTGTATGGCACTTTAAAAAAACAAAAGTGACATTAATAATGTACACATTTGAGAAGAAATGATTTATCATCTACATAGAATTTACATCTGCTGTGAAGTGTTTTGTCTGCCTTTTGGATAAACTTTTCCATTGAGAGTCCACTACAGGTTACACATTTATCCCCTGTGTTTGATCTTTTACTTCCCCTGGCATAAACACCAGATAAAAGGGACCACCGGCTTTTAATGTCTCTTCCGATAGACACAGACAAATGTTGGGTGAACGAAATTGCCTAAGTTTCGAAACGGCGGTAGGTGGGATTGAATCACCGACCCCTCGATTTACTGTCCGGCGCTCTACCGCGCCACCACCGTAGTTCTTTAAAAACTGTATAGCTGTATTTAGTTATCTATGAGGTGACTGTTACATTACCTGCATTCATAATATTTACTTTTGTACTTAGTACGAATCTCCCTGACAATAAATTTATTTACATGTTTGTTGTGATAATATGATTCTGACATAAACAATATTTAAATGTAAGTTGTGATGCATCACTGTATCGGATCAAGATGTTTATATCTTTCCCCTTGCTGACCTGGTCACTTAATTGTGCTTCTACAGAAAGTCAGACAGAACTTACCCAAGCTCTAATTTTTATGCAGAATTTTTTTTCAATGTAGTTGAAATAACGTAAAAAAAATCAAAATTAATACGTTTCGGTTACACAAATCATTAATGAATCATTTGCGTTGCACTGACCTGTGACCCGCCAACAAGCGCTATTGCGACACTGAGCTTCCGTTTCATGCCACCAGAGAGCGTCTTTGACTTCTTGTGCCTCTTACTGGTCAGTCCCACATCGTCCAGCAGACGGTCAACTTCTTGGGACACCAGCGCACTTGGGTAACCTTTGAGCTACAATGTGTAGAGAACTGCATTAAAAGTGTGTTGGATGGAGCAATGGAACATTTACAAATCGATCATAGTTTACAACAAGTGTGTTAAAATTATCACTGACACAATAGCGTATGGCAAAGGTTGAAATTACTCCATAGTGCAGGTGACAAACAACATTGTTTTACCTGTAGCTGGCCATTATTTCTGAGTGAATGACGCAGTAAAGTTTTAAGAATTCAGTCAAGCATAATCTTAAATTGCATTTTGTTAATAAACATATCCCATGTATTTGAAAAAAATATTTGAAAATTTCAAATAAAAAATGAAAGTTTTGCAGAAGACTGTGTCAGTGCATAAAGGTAATTAAAGGCAAAGTGTCTAACTACAAAAAGTTTTAATTCCTAAACGTCAAATACAAATACTTATTTAACGTATTTAAAAAATCTCAATTACAAATGTATTTGACCCCATGCCTGCTGTACCTCTGACATATCTGTCTATCAAAATGTGTACCTATCAGTTGCTATATTATTTAATCATGAGATGAGCATTCTGAATTGCCGTGTATCATTGTATGCAGGTGTCTGCTTCATAGGATAAATGTGAGATGTGGGTGAAATGATTATGTGAACTTACACAAATTACCCATAATACACCATGGTTATTATAGCATCACACTGTACTACGATCCCAATTTGAGGATGAACACTGTACACAAGCAATCAGACAGAACATTTTCACAGAATATTTTACTGAAGTACTTTATCCATGACAAAAAACAATACCCTTTCATCACTTGAAACAGAATCTCAGGCGGCAAATAAAATTTATTTGCAAACAAGACAAGACTCCCTAAACAAGAAGACAAGAACATTGCTTGTGTGAGTGGCAAACCTTCGCAAAGAAGACAAGACTCCCTAAACAGGAAGACAAGAACATTGCTTGTGTGATTGACAACCTTTGCAAAGAAGACAAGACTCCCTAAACAGGAAGACAAGAACACAAGAACACTGCCTGTGTGAGTGACAAACCTTCACAAAGAAGACAAGACTCACTAAACAGGAAGACAAGAACAGTGCCTGTGTGAGTGACAAACCTTTGCAAAGAAGACGAGATGTTCCTGGACCGTGAGAGAGTCAAAGAGAACATTCTGCTGTGGACACAGTCCGAGACTGCTGCGGATCCCGTCAATGTCCTTCCTCACGTCCAGCCCATTCACCCAGGCTGTGCCCGAGGTTGGGGGGAACAAACCTACAAATTCAAATGAAACAACTCAATGGATGACCTTCTTCAAAATACTGCAATGTGTAATTTGAAATAATTCTATGTTTTGTGGTTGTAATGTGTCAGTTTAAAGTAAAAACAAAATGACTATGGTGACATTAAAACCATGTGCAACTAAAAAAATCCAATTCATAAAGAACTTATTTAACTGACACTTTAATTATAATCAGAAGCCGACACCTAAATATTTCATATGTTACAAATGGGTGATTATGGTACACAAATTAACCAGTTATATGTGCTTTGAAGATTAGCATTATTAGTATAGTCTGAAACTACAAATTACACAAAGATTCCACCTGTCAACATGGACATGGTGGTCGTCTTGCCAGCCCCATTGTGTCCAAGGAGAGCAGTTATCTGACCCTCGTACAAGTTCAGACTGATGCCATCAACAGCGATGTTCTGACTGGCGCCACTGCCAAACACCTTCAACACACAGGGTATGGGTTTTGATTAGTTATCCTCTAGTGTGAATCACATAGCTACAATAAAATATCAACGTAAAAAAGAACAAAAAAGTTTCATCCAATGTGATTACCTTTTTAAATGTTACCACATTGATGATAATGCAAACAGTCAGACACGACGTTGCAACTGGCGCCACAGTTAAACACCTTCAACACACAGGGTAACAGGTATGGGTTTTGATTATTCTTCCTCTTGTGCGAATCACATAGCCTCAATAAAATATCAAAGTAAAAAGAACAAAACGGTTTCATCCACTGTGACCACCTTTTTTTAATTTTCCAGACTGATGATTATGCAAACAGTCAGACACAATTATTAATATTTCTAAAATAAAACATGTTGTTCACTGGTACGAAGCAACTGGTAAATTTGACATAACAGTGAGCTGTTATTAGTCATTATTAAAGAAGATCTGGTTTTGCCATTTGCTAGACCGATGTATTCCTTGACCAATAAAGCCTTTATAAAGTCTTACATCATGCAGGAGCCAGTCCTCAGGACTGTGCAAAGTGCTATAGTGGCAGATCTGTTTAACCGAACACAACTATGATTTGTCTGAGAAGCATTCATCCATTCTGTGATTAATGCACAAAGCCTATTTGTACACAAATATTAAACACCGCCAATAGCCACTGAACAAACAAAGTACTTGTTGCTACAGCCATGTCAACTGGAACAATGAAGAGTGAAGGAACTTGCCTAAAATGTGTTCTTTTGATTGCTCTACTCAACAACAACAAAAAACAAAAGAATCCAACTCTCCTCGGAACACCATCACACCCATTTTACCTTCTTGAGGTTCTTGATGCGTATTCCCACCCTCATTCCTTGGGGCTCCTTCTCAAAGAATTCTGTGTCCTGTTGCAATAAATGGTCCATCAACAATAGCTGGTCCCCATGCAGTGACTGGTCCTGCGACAGTGAATGGTCCCTCAGCAGTGGTGTGTCCAACTCTACATCGTCTGTCAAACCCTTCAGATTCACGCCACACCAGTAGGATCGCTGAAGTAAAGATGGCAATTATGAGCTGGTCCATTACAACAATTAATGCAAAACATTTTTGTAATTCCATTTTCCTGGGTGGGTTCTTAGTCTTATCATAATACTGAAGCAAGGTACAGTGTAGACCTTTACGCACCAAGATGATGTGGAATGAAGTACGACGTTTTGTTGTTCTGCTTTATCTCATGAAATGGAAAACTTGTCACAGACTTGTTAACCATTTCAGTCCTACCGCCCGGATCTGCTGATCTGACTATGGCATTCGCAGTGAATTTGCAGCAAAGCTGATAACCTCATTCAAATCAAGATTTCAGGACAAAATATGCAATTTATGAATAGGAATGTAACCCGGATGTTACATATTTATGGAAAGTACAATAATCAGCGAGTAAAATTAGCTGTACTATATATAATATATATATATATATATAATTATATATATATATATATATATATATATAATTATATATATATATATATATATATATATATATATATATATATATATATATATATATATATATAATTATATATATATATATATATAATTATATATATATCTCCTTGGTAATATATATATTTAAATAATTACCTGTTGGTTGTATTAATGTGATTCTGACATAAACAATATTCAAATGTAAGTTCTGATGCATCATTGTATCAGGTCAAGGTTTTAACTTACCATGAAGGGGAAGTACCAGGGGCGGGGTATGCCATACTCCCCCGGCCAAACGGCCTCCACGTACCACGCTATGAGGGCGTACAGGATCGCATCAAGAAACAGCATCAGGATGACATTAAGCATGGTGAAGTCGTCATCGACAGAGATGCCCTTGTTGATGTTACTCCACTGCACTGCAGCTCCTGTGTACAATGTCAACCTCCTATCATTACAATGTCAACCTCCTGTCATTACAATGTCAACCTCCTGTCATTACAATGTCAACCTCCTGTCATTACAATGTCAACCTCCTGTCATTACAATGTCAACCTCCTGTCATTACAATGTCAACCTCCTGTCATTACAATGTCAACCTCCTGTCATTACAATGTCAACCTCCTGTCATTACAATGCCAACCTCCTGTCATTACAATGTCAACCTCCTGTCATTACAATGTCAACCTCCTGTCATTACAATGTCAACCTCCTGTCATTACAATGTCAACCTCCTGTCATTACAATGTCAACCTCCTGTCATTACAATGTCAACCTCCTGTCATTACAATGTCAACCTCCTGTCATTACAATGTCAACCTCCTGTCATTACAATGTCAACCTCCTGTCATTACAATGTCAACCTCCTGTCATTACAATGTCAACCTCCTGTTCATTATAATGTCAACCTCCGGTCATTACAATGTCAACCTCCTGTCATTACAATGTGAACCTCCTGTCATTACAATGTCAACCTCCTGTCATTACAATGTCACACTTATCTGGCCTCTTGTGTCAATATAATTACATGATCAAATTTTGATTCACCGGGAAAAGGTCCGGAGAACATGTGATCATTACAGCAAATGTTCCAGCAATGTTTTCCCCAAACTACAAGCATGCAGTAATCCTGTTTATATGACTAAACTAAACGCATAAAATATGTTCACATTATCTTCATTTCACCTCCAGTAAAATCGAGACTACCTCAATGAGATATAACTATATTTGAACACTCCAAAATTTTGCTGTTTCGGTACTGCACGTATTTGGATACTTATGTCAACACTGAGATTCAGTGACATTGATACACCACAACAATATGGAAGAGGAACAAATGTGAATCTAATCAGAATTTTATGTTTTGTCTTGGACTGTGGATGATTTAATTATTTACATTATTGTAAATGACACATGCACACACACACACACAGACCAACCTGTGCCCTCGAACATCCCGATGACTTGACCCCCAAAGGCCATGCCGACGTTTGAGATGAGACAGGACAAGATCTTTCCCGTCCAGGTCATCTGGTCGTAGCGGGGTTGAAGGAAGATGTACGGGATGTAAGACACAAAGAAGAAGATGCCACCAGCTGCCGCAGCAGAGTTAGCTGCAGAAGAAAAACACAGTCCTCTCATCACACAAGATCTTGTTAATTCAGATTTGAAGAAGAAGAATTTGTTTTTATTTGATTATTATTTCAAAACAATACACTCATATACGTTATCCATGTCACACATAAGTAATCAGAACAATACAAACATAAAGGTCATAGCAAACACGGTAATAATGCATATAATTAACATTACAACGTATGGTCATGTGACTCCTCTAAGACCAGGCTAGTGGCTATCGAGGAGCCACCTTTCAGGAAATTTAACGTACAGAATAATTTCTTCATCTAGAACAAATTCTTCCAGAACCAAACTAAACAAACAACAACAAAGATCACCAAACAAACAAACATAATATGAAGATGTATGTGCGCAGCTGACAAGATTATTGTATCTCAAGGCACTGTTTTAAATATAAATACTGAATGAAGATTTTAGGTGGCTTCAAAAAGTAGTCCTATTGGTGTAACAACGATGATACTATTTTATTGCAGTTTTCATTGCATTCTCTTTCTAGAATTTGCATGTGTATGATATGAAATGCAAAACTTATAAGAACTGTTAAGACAGGACACGGCAGTTCAAATTACGCTTTTCAAAAAAACTTGTTTTTGCCGCTTTCTAATACTTTTGTATGTCTTCTATCAATAACAAAGTAGTCTAAATAAGATAGTGAAAGAATTATTATTGTATGTTCTAGAGTAATGACTGGGTATGGTGCACATAATTTGCAATATTTAACCATTACGGCGGCCATTTTGTTTGGTTACCATGGCAATGGTGGGTCTGAGTAAACAAAGTTCCATACATTTCATATTCCCAATGACATATCAGTTCTAACTGGATAGATTTTTTTAAACCTATTTAGCTGCCTCACCTGACCTTAACAATTATGTTTTTTATTATTAAATCATTAATGCATCACAGTTTCCAATGGATCAGAGATAATCCTTGAAAATGTGGCAATAAAGATGCAAACCATCAAATTACAGTGTCTATTAGGAAGACACCAACACATCCCTAAATGATAGCCAAATTTTAGTTACATAATTTTTTGGTCACAACCATACTTTGTTATTGAACCAACAATGTGTAAAACTAAAGAACTCATACACTACAATTATATGTGTGGCATTTGTTACTCGATATATATATATATATATATATATATATATACCCAGGTATGTGTGTGTGTGTATGTAGTGTGTGAGTTCTTTAATTTTACACATTGTATAATATATACATATACATATACGTATACAGTGTGCACAATAGTTCTACCTAGCTGGTGGTCCGTCGTTATAAACAACTTGTCCTGAATATGATTTTACTATGTAAAAGGGACAGCTCTTACTAGGCCAAGTTCTAAAACTACTCGTCCCGGACATTCGGACTGGCCTTATTTCGCAACCTGAATATATATATACATATATATATATACATATATATATATGTGTGTATGTGATTCTCAACTGAACAGTCTACTAACGATCAAGTAATAAATGTCACGTACCTTTGTTGAAGAAGACGCTGACGGCGAAGCAGAAGTTGATGGTGGCCACAACATAAGCGAGGAGAAAGACGAGGAGGACTGTGGGGGAGGTGTTGCCTACCACACTGCCATACTGACTGACAGGGAGGCAGAAGAAGACAGTGATGATGAGGACAGAAAAGAAGAGCAAGATGAAGTACTGGAGGAACCAGGCACACCAGTGCAGCCAGTTGCTCAGACCCATCATCTTCATCAGCTCCTGAAACACACACATGTCATCATATTAGTCACAGGTGTCACCACATTACTCACATGTGTCACCACATTGCTCACGTGTGTCATCACATTACTCACATGTCATCACATTACTCACATATGTCATCACATTACTCATGTGTGTCATCACATTACTCATGTGTGTCATCATATTACTCACATGTGTCATCATATTACTCACATGTGTCATCACATTACTCACATGTCATCACATTACTGACATGTGTCATCACATTACTGACATGTGTCATCACATTACTCACATGTGTCATCACATTACTCACATGTGTCATCACATTACTCATGTGTGTCATCACATTACTCACATGTGTCATCATATTACTCACATGTGTCATCACATTACTCACATGTCATCACATTACTCACATGTGTCATCACATTACTCACATGTGTCATCACATTACTCACATGTGTCATCACATTACTCACATGTGTCATCACATTACTGACATGCAGCACAGGAAACAAACTGTTTCTTCGTATGGTCGTCGTATTGGTGTTTACCAAAAGCAACTAATTTATAATGAACTTTATCGCAACTTAAAATGTTAATAAACTTAATATTATGACTTAATGATATGTTAATGATTTTGTTGTTTTTAATTTGCCTAACTTTCTGCAAGCGGAAAACTGTTCGAATTTACATCAAAAACCGACATTTATCTTTCGAAAATGTTCTTAGCTCTTTCAGCAAGGTGGGCATTATGGTTAAATATAATTTTTTATTTATTTATTAGTATTCTGCTAGGGTTTTTAAAATGTTGTCTGAAGCACACAGTCAGAACACCACAGTAAGTGTAAGCAGTCTGTTAAAGGACAAACAAAGTTAACTTTTACGTGGCATACACCTAATAGAGTTAATATAAAGTAACAATTTCCACATATACTCAATTTTTTAACGCTAGCGGTTTACCAGAAAAATATTTTTTAACACCCAGCCATCCAAATTCTATGCGCTACCCCATCTTAGACGAAGAATGACGTCACGACGGTGATCGAGGCGCTCTCCACGTAGATTCCCTGCATAGGGTTTGGCTGTTGTCATGAAATGGCTGCAACTCGGCAACGCGCGTAACATGCTGATGACGGTAAATATAAAGTTGTCTATTATTGTTATCGCTGAAATCTTCCCATCAACTGATGATACATGTCTACATCAAAGCATTTCTCCTCAAAATGGACCGAGCAAAGTGCCAAACAGTACGCCCGCAAATCACCAACGTGAATCCATTGCTTCAATACTACCAGTTGTTTCAACTATTATTGCAACCGTATGCCGAATACGAAGGCATAATTATTAAAGTTTACCATAGATTTAACCACAGATTTAGATATACGTCTATAAGCAGCTGCTAGATGTCACGCCAACTGAACGAACTGTCGAAGACTCGAAGTTGTTGACCCTTAACAGCGTCGCCGGAAGCTGACCGAGATATAGAATGCCGCGCGCTGAATGGCCAAGCCAAATTAACCCTTCACCTATGGCGGCGTCTAGACCATCGTGGATTTTGTTAGAATTTTAGACTTTAAAGTCACATTCTGAGTAAACCGCTGACGTTAAAAAATTGAATATATGTGGAAATTGTTACTTTGTATAAACTCTATTAGGTGTATGACACGAAGCCGTAGCTTTTTTTTGTCCTTTAAAAGTAAATCCCACTGAGGTTTTACCAAGTAATAAATCAAACAATGTTATTAAAACACAGCCATACCTTCAGTTTTCTCTCCTTTTCGTGCACCACATCCTTCACTATACTCAGGGCACTGTAGACGAAGCTGAGCATTAGCACCAGGGGCAACTGTTGCTGAATGATCAACACAAAATAGTCATCTTTGTACGGCGGGTATGGAAATCGTTTCAGTTTCAGTTTGATATCATCCAAGCTTGGTTTCTTTGTTCCGTCATCATTTGCTGTTAGCTTCAATTGTTTGATGATGGCGATGTCAATGTTGTGTTGAAGTGAGAGAAACCCTTCCCGCCAGTAACCTGGGGAATAGAAAAGTGTCTCATGTAACTGAAAATAAAACATACAAATAGTAAAACCCATCTACAAAAGTGGAGCTTCTACAGGACAGTTATGAATAAATAAGGTGATTACTCTTAGTACTTTGTCAACATTTGAATTTTACAAAACTCATGCCTTGATATTTGCCCTGGCCTGAAGCCTTTTTGAGTGGCAGAGCCAGTTTGGGTGAAACGTTTTCACATTTTGTACTGGTTTACCGGACTGGTTTTTTTCTGATTTTATCAACCACAGAATATCCAGGTGATAATTGCCAATTTGTTTTTGTTTTTTAATAAAGGGAGGTATTAAAATTAGATATATATCTAAAGCTTAAACAATTGCTAGATAAATTATAGTAATTTAATAAAGTAGACAATTATAATGTTAAAACAGATAAAGATTAAACGACACAAGGTCTTAATAACTGATAAACTGTCGATGGTAGATGGTATATTTCAAATATAACTCCTCTGTACCTGGGTCTCCTCCTTGCAGCCAGCCATTCTCCCTGGGTCCCATTCTCTGGAAGGGAGGAAACATATACGCTGTCTTCCAACTGAAGTCCTGCTTAAACGGATCAAGATGGAGCTTCGGAGCGGTGGAGCTTCTGGGGGACGAGGAGAGACGGATCTTGTAGCGAATGTGGGAGGGTAAAGTGCTGCCTCCTGGTGGCAGATTTGTAAACACAATGCCACCCAGGATGTCACTTTTCACGTTTGGTGTCTGTACATCTGCCTGTATCTTGTCAACCATTGCAGATTCATTGTCAAAACCGATCACATCTGCAATTAAGAAGTGTATGCAATATGTGACTGTCAGGACTTCACTTTAACAATCCTTGGTTAAATGCTAGATGCTATGCTTAATTTCTTTGTAGCAAATTTAATGGTGCGTATGAAATATATCTCATTGTCTGTTTGTGACAACGTGAACACTTTTGTCATCATTCGAAAAACAACACACAGTTTTTATCCTGCACAAAATCTTTACATCTGAAAACATGTCACATGAAACTGAAATTTGTCACTGACAAAAATGTGTATTCCTTTCAACATATTTACAGTCACGGTATGACAGTATTAAATGTCATGTATTAAATGTTGTACATATACTTCCAATTACTGTCATGCAAACGTAATAAGTAGTAATCAAAATATTTTTATCCATGCATACATCAACTGAAAACTGCTCTGGAGCAATACAAATACATGCTGATTAATCTAAAATTAATTTTAACGAATTTTCTCTCATAATATCATATTATGGAGGTCGTTATTGTACATATGTCATTAGTATTGTATTTATTTTTTAATCAATTTTTTACTATTTATTTTTACAACTTATTTAATTAATGTCCTCATATATTTAGACATTTTTTTTAACTTTACACTTATATTTTTACATTGATCACATCATTGCTTTGATTGTATTATATGTATTGTACTTTTCATATTTTTTTAATTATATTTTATGTATATGTATATGGACGACGTCTTGTCTGAAATAAACTTTATTATTATATTTATTATTATTAACATATGGGCAAATTTATATGTTAGGTCTGCCAAAGGACAAACAATCATTACAACGCAGAGCATCCAACCCTTACATGAGACAGTCAATCGTTCCTTGTTCAGCTGGTCACTCACTGCACCCATGATTGACCTCGTGACCTCAACATCTGGTGAATAGAACAGCCTCCACGGTTGGCTCAGTTGGTCGGGGTGAAGATTGGGGGGCAAGGAAGAGACGTTGTACGCATCCCATTGAGTCGAATTAGTCACGTCACTCGCCTCACTCGTCCGGCGGATGTAACTGAGAAGGAGGGCAAAGAAGGTTGGGAGGCCGATCTCCAGCAGGGTCAGCAGCTTCTTCCTCCGCTGTAGGGTGTAGTTCTTCCACAGCAGCAGAAGAAACTGACGTGCCTTGGCCATCGTTGCCTGTGAATACCACGAGAAACTGCATTACTTTAGTATATTTGTAAATAAATATAACATTCAAACATTTTACATAGTAGTTCTGTATTGAGCAGATTTATATGGGCAGTACATATAAAGATGCATTACAATTAGTGAAGGAATATCTATAAAAATATTTTTAAAACAACCAACCTGGAATTTAAGACTGAAATTCAGATGCAATGAATATCTGAGATTAACTATTGGGAGCAAAATGTTGCACAAGAGCACTAGCTGGAGAGGTGTTACCTTATGATAGGGGGATAACAGCGCTTTATGCTGGATACAAAAATACTTGTCACACTTTTTGTGGACACATGGATGTTAACTCATACATACAGGCCAGTTGAGATGTATTTTAAGACCTGAAATAAACTACAAACACACGTTTGACACTCATTTACACCTATTTTCGAGGCATATCTATGATTTTAGACAAGTTTTTGTTCCTTCATTTTTTACCCATCCACCACCCGTGCAGTGCTTTCTAGTTTTCTACCCGCGCACATCGGGTTTTTCCTGTCCAAACGCTATACATGGAGAACCGGTTCTGTACCTGGTACCCCTCACATTACACACTACACAGGACCACGAGAAGGCAGTTTTCAGCTGGCCTTTCTTTTGTGAATAACTGGCAAAATTAATGTGTTGATCATGCTGTACTTTTCACTGCTGTATCAGAATACACATATACGAAGAGAGTATAGATACTATACTCTATAGTCAGTTATTTGGTACTTATGTGTAGAATTCGGACCTACCTCAATTTTTTGGTTATAACTGTATCTTTACCAATATTTGATGTTTTACTTTGTTAGATTAATCATTTAACATCATCTCATGCATATTTGTGTTTTATAAACAGCACATTTTAGCGGACTTTTTTAAGGCAAAAAGATGGTTTATCGCTCATTCTATCTATGACTATGTCTATGTCAACTATGTATGTGCAACGCAAATAACGTGCATGGCCGCTGCGCTTGCAGCTGACACAAATTGGAGTGTTATTTGGGTCTCAAAACACAATATTTATTGAACTTAAATATACCTGGGAATGCTGATTTATTAGGGTTATGATTACATCCGTTACATTTACAGTTAGTTAGTGTGAGGTATCCAAAGTCTTTGCCAAAGACGGTCAATTCTTTTTTTCCCGCTGCACAAAATAGCCAAATTCTCAAAATAAAACGATTGTCAACATTCCACATTAACGGACGAGTAAATGTACTAAGATAGCTAAACAGGCATCTAAGTATATTCTAAAAAAAACAGCCCCCAAATCATAAATCCATAAATTATTCTACATGACAACCACCCTAACTTTTCCAAACAAAAATGGCGGACAAGTAAACAAATAGTTAAAGCGCGCGAAATAAAATCACTCACAAATCAACTCAATAAAAATACGTAAATAACAGCACATAACACATCAATGAGGTACCACAATAACTAATCCGACAGAAGGCGCTCTGACGCAACTAGTGTCTGAGTGCCGTTTTTTGCATATGCTTGACGTATGTAAAATGCGGCACCGTGTTGCGTAAGATTTTGCGGAACGCTTGTTTATTAAATCATCCTACAATCAGCTGTTGAATTCGTATGACTCCGAAGCCTCACACATAGCTAAATATGGATATAGTCTGATATGTCCGTCAATATGAAGACATAATATGTACATTAATGATTAATGTACATTTACAGCCGATGGAACGTCGACTGGTGGCCCGACGACAGGTTTACTGGCTTGATGCGGGAAAGGATGTTTAATATCATCTATGGCTCACCGTATGCATCGCACGAGACTGCTACTTCTTCACACACACTATAGTTAAACAAGCGTTCAGCAAAACATGCAAACAAATCCACGTTAGTCGCTGGAGGCGCTGATACACAACTAGGGTCTAGTTGCGTATTAGCGCCTCTAGCGACTAACGTGGATTTGTGGAAGCCCATTTACTTTCGACGTTTCGTAAAACCCCATCCTCTGTTCTCCCATTTCTGAACTAACAGGCCTTTTTTCGGGTGTATCATTATCACCTCTGTCTGACTTCAACTTTCAAGACACCTCAAGCCCTGAGTTGGCCCAGGGCTAACATACAATTAATTAAATAACTTTGCATTTCTTACTTAGACGTTTTTTCTATCTGTTTTGTGTTTGCACTAACCCCAGCCCTGAACATATAAACAAAACAAAAAGTGATAAATATATATGTATATACCCCGAGGTATATATATATATATATATATATATATATATATATATATATATATATATATGTATATAAATAAAAAAACGAATTATTTTTTTATTTTGATAATTGTTATCAAAATTCAAGGTGTAGGAATTACAAATTATGGAAACTGGTGGCACACCACTACTAACACAAACATCTAGATCATTACGAGGTAGTTCATCAACAAAGAATAATTCTATAAAAAAACATAAAGCAAATAAGAAACTGGAGGTAAGTAAAGACCAAGTTAGAGATAACGACAAAAGTGTCTGCCACGACTGTAAGTAACCTTGAAGTTAACAATGACAGAGGAATCGAATGTGACATCTGTAAGGGATGGTACCATAAGGTGTGCCAGAAAGTATCTGATGCACTGAACCTACTGATTAGCGAAGAACAATAGCAGATCAGCTGGTATTGCTCGTCATGCCAAAGAGGGGTAAAGGCAATTATGACACAGTTGCTAGTTATGCATGAAAGCAAAATCAGTTCGACCACAAGTTATCTGTATTGGAAAATAAACATGACGCACTAAACAACAGGGTAAGTGAAGTAGAGGATGCAGTTGCCAAAGTAGCAGATCTGCAGGCTCAGGCTACAAACAAATCCTTAGATCCAAACCAGGTTCCACCAATCCTAAATAAAGATGAAGTAGTTGCCACAGTCTACACCCAAGTCAATGACAGGATAAATAGAATGAAAAACATAGTAGTCTACAACGTGCCAGGGCAGAGGGGACCAGCACCCTAAAAGCAGAAAATGGAACTCATGACAGAGATCTCATGAAACAACTAATGGAGCACGCAACAGATGGACAATACCAGCCAGAAACGTAAACCATCCAAGTACGGAGATTAGGGAGCAGAGCTAACACCGAGACTGGGAAAGATGAGGCAAGAAGCCGGCCCCTGCTTGTGACCTTTTCAGGCGAAGACAAAAAAGCTTCAGTCATGAAAAACTTGCACAAACTAAAAAACAAAGGTGAGCCATTCAGTGAAATGGTCATAAAACACGACATGAGCAGGGAGGACAGAGAGAAGGAGCGACTACTGCAGAAAGAGGCAAGCGAAAAAACACAGCAGGAACAGACTTCAAATTTTTTATACATTGTAAGAGGTCGACCAGGAGAAAGACAAATCACCAAGGTAAAAAAAGGAGCAAAATGAACAACCCAACTCAGGCACAAGTGTAGGTGAAATAATTGTGTGGTATTCGAATGCAGATGTATTAACAAAAGACAAACTAACAGAACTTAAATGTAGACTAAATAACAACTCTACTCCACCCCATATTATAGCTATATCAGAGGTAAAACCTAAACACTAAGAGAAAACTTACACTGCAGGAATACAATCTGGAAGGCTATTCTATGGAAACCATAAATATGAATGAAGATATAGGTAGAGGGATGATCCTATTTATCCACAATTTGTTACCGTTTCAAGCGCACCATTTTGAAGTTGATTTTAACCAGGCACTGTTTTGCACCTTGAAACTGAAGGGGAAGGAAACACTTCTTGTAGGTTCATTTTATAGAAACCCCAACAGCACTACTGAAAACAATGATAACCTAAATGAGCTACTAGAGAAAATAAGTGAAAATAAATTTCACATGTCCTTCTACTTGGAGACTTCAATTACCCAAAGATTGATTGGAAAATAATGTGTACATCGGTTCCAAGTATAGAAGACAAAGAGTTCAAATTTATCAAAAAGCTTCGAGATTGTTATCTCATCCAACATATATAACTGAGCCCACTAGAGGTAGAGGGACAACAGAGCCATCACTTCTTGACCTAGTAATCACCAGTGAGGATTCCAAAATGGTGTCTATTAAAACAACCTCAGCAGCCAGCACTAGGGAAAAGTGACCACTCCATAATCAAAGTGATTCTTAACTGCACACCAATACATGAGCCGATCAGAAAAACTGTTTATAAATATGATAAGGGGGACTACCCCAAAATGGAGGACATGTTAAGCATTGCCGAATTTTTAGAACATGAGGGAGTTGTGCAAGCCCAATGGGACATTTTTACAATGAGACTTAGAGAAGCTGTAGAATGGTGTAAACCTAAAAAGGTGATGTCAGAAAGAACAAAAAAATACCCAGTACCACTAAATGTAAAAATAAGAGCTAAAATCAGAAGAAAAAATAGACTGTGGAAGAAATATCTTCTAACTAGAGATGTCCAAGCTTACCAGGAATACTGCAGATTATGCAATCAGGTTAGGAGGTTAACAAGAAAGGCACAACAAATATATGAAAAAGTATCATTAGCCAAATAAAAGAGAATCCTAAGAAATTTGGGCAATACGCCCAGGCAAAAATGAAGACAAGAACGGGTATACCAAACTTAATAAAAGTGATTTGAATGATGACGTAACAAACTCAGACTCTGAAAAAGCAGAGCTGTTGGCTGATTACTTCTCTTCGGTATTTACAAGAGAACCACAAGAGAATACTCCTGAGGAACCTATAAGATGTTATAATACAGTTGAAACATGTACTTACTATTAACCCATCAGTAGTGGCAGCAAAACAAAAAAAAATTACAACATTTAAATCACCTAGCTGGACCTGATGGCATTTACCCCAGGGTCTTAAATGAATTAGCAGACTGTATCAGTATTCCACTATCAACTATTTTTAACACATCTCTAACAACAGGCAAGCTACCCAAAGAATGGAAACAGGCAAACATATCTCCAATCCATAAGAAAGGAAGTAAAACATTACCACAAAATTACCGACCTGTCAGTATAACAAGTTTAGTGGGTAAGATAATGGAAGAAATAATTAGAGACACCATCACTGTACATATGAACGAAAACGAGCTATTGAGTAAATATCAGATTGGTTTTATAAAGAGCCGTTCAACAGTACTTCAGCTATTAAAGGTATTAGACACATGGACAGAAACACTGGACAATGGAGGCTGTATTGATGTAATATATTGTGATTTTATGAAAGCATTTGACAAGGTCCTACATGCAAAACTTATTTTTTTTAAATCCAGAGCTATGGAATAAAGGGTAACATAATTAACTGGATCATAGATCTACTTGCACATAGAAAACAAAGAATACAAGTTAACAATATATTTTCTAACTGGCATGAAGTGATCAGTGGAATACCACAAGGATCCGTGATCGGCCCTCTTCTTTTTGTTATCTTCATAAATGATCTACCTGATGTTATAAAAAAACTCATATTTTCTTATTTGCAGATGATATGAAACTTTTTAACCCTATTTATAATGAAGAGAACTGCAACAATCTACAAAAAGATCTCACCTCAGCGGAGAAATGGTCTGAAACATCACTATTGAAATTTCATCATGATAATGTTGTAACATGCGAATTGGACGTTCCTCCATAAGAAATGATGGATATACAATGGGTAAAGATCAGAAAACAATGAATAAAGCAGAAACAGTAAAGGATATTGGAGTAACGTTTGACTCATCACTTAACTTTGAGGCACATATGTCAGAACAAATTAATAAAGCCAATTCTATGATGGGGATAATTCGACGCACTTTTGAATATCTAGATGACAAGTGTTTTTCTACTGTTTTTAAGTCTCTTGTCCGACCACATATCGAGTAAGCAAACCAGGTATGGAGTCCATATTTAATGAAACACATAACAGCACTTGAAAATGTTCAGCGTCGAGCAACTAAATTAATTCCTGGATATAAAGAACTTGATTATAAAGAATGCCTAATAAGATTAAACCTACCAACTCTTTCATACCGTACGTCGTCTTAGGGAAACATGATAGAAATTTACAAAATATTAACTGGGAAATATGACTCTACTGTTACATCAAATTTTGTTACATTAAGGGATAATGATTCAATAACGAGAGGGCACAACCTAAAAATATTTAAAGAAAGATGCTGATTAAACATCCAAAAAAATTCATTTGTATACCGATCTACTGATGTATAGAATAGTCTGCCACAGTCTGTGGTAGATGCTCCATCAGTCCAATCATTTGAAGGTAAACTTGATAAATTATGGAAAAATCATCCTATAAAAATGATTTTACTGCACCACCTCAACTATGGACTGTGTCACCTTTAGACGCATGAGCACAGTCCCATAACAATGATCAAGACAGAGCTGGCATAAGAGGCAGGAATGCCTAATTCAGCCAGAAAAGGACCTGTAAGAACTTGTAAGAAGAAGTTTAACATAATTATGGTACAACGTAAAACTTTTCGTTTGCTTGCATGATGTATACAATCGAGCTTAAATTTCGAACTTCCAATGTTGGGTTACTTTTCCAGAGGTAGTCACATTTAATCTTGTTCTTGTGTTGAGTGTAATAGTTTAATTTTCTTCTTCACTTCAGCATATCTCTGCGAGATGTAGCTGCCCCATACTCAATAATACCAAGTTATAGAAAATAAAATTACAACATGGGGCAACGTTTTACAAGTAAAGATTTATTACAACACCAACAATGACATCTGGAATAATACACTTGCATGCAAGTTGGCAATACATTGCCATACATAACAAAGTTGAATAAATACGTATCACATGTGGTGTATCGTCCAATAGGAATGCAGCAACGTGTTCTCCAAGGGTGGAGGGGAGGCGTTAGCAGCGCAAGTGGACGTGCCCTTTCTTGGTAAGTAAACACACTGTATATAACCACCGACCATAACAAACAAGGCTAGCTTGTGTAAAAACATGTATCTGATACAATAAGTTACACACTTATGCTATTAATGTATCCTTTTTACAAAATATATATAAAGCTGTTAATTTTGTATATTCACTACGCAATACCATCAACTTCCACAATCGACAACAAAAATGATAAACACAGCATCTATGGTTGTTTTTTGCTGAAATGATTAACACGTCAGATCAACTTAACTTTGTCCTCTGACACTGGTGTCAGATCACATTTCTGTTTAATTTCAACAAGGTTATTGTTATTAAAAGCAACATTTGCTAGGTGCTAGCAGTTCTCCAAGTGATATGTCACTGTTATAAAAATAACAGACAGGCAAATATCTAGGATCTAGTTGTCTTGCGTTTATGTTCATACCATTTATGATACATGTTCGTACTATTTACGATACACCACCTCAGGTTCACCGCTATTTGAAAGCTATGGTATAAAAGCCAATATCATGGTTTTGAGAGACCTAACAAATGTGTTCCCATAACAAATGTGCCACTATTAAATTTCAGGGTGTATACCACTAGACCCTCAACTGACTCAGAGTTTAGAAGACGGCAAGAACTTCCTTGATCTGTTCCCCGAGTCAGCCACAAGAACAGCCGTACAGAAGGTTACAACTGCTATATTAGAACAAGTTCAGAAGAATATCAAAGATTGACAACCACAAGAGAGAAGTAACCTGTATGCGCACAAATTGAAATAAACTATACATGCATTTAAAGAGGTACTCGTCTTTCTTGAATCATTGTCTTTGAATGAAAGGTTGGTTCTGCCACAGGCAGTATAATACATAGCGATGAAACAGTTTGATAAATGCTTTGCAGTTGTAAATTACCATTGCATTTGTTTGTCTATTGCCACGTCATTCACTGGATGACGTATTTTGTCGTTTACTGGTCGAATTTGTGACATACCATTAATCGTTCAGTGCAACTACAAGTGGAAAATGTTTCAACAAATTATATTGTCGTAATAATTTTCCACCATCAATATTCCACACATACATGCATTATATATGCTCAATTATATAATATTTCTGTATATAAGAAATGAATAATTATACAGCTGTATGCTTAAACATTTCAAAATGTATCATCACAATACATTACGATATAATAATGCAGTAGCGTTGTGCATTGACCATATAAGTTATCTTTGTTTCATACAAATCGTGATCCAAGTTATATTGTATGGCCTTTTAAACAGGTATTCATTTTACTACTATTAATTAATCATTTTGATCTGCTAATTAATCACATAAAAATACAATAAATGGATTAATAGTGACTATTTAAGTAACCGTAAGTAATTTAAATGACCTGAAAAAGGTAACCAGAGAGTAAGTAATAACAGGTCTTGTGTCAAATCAACAGCTCAAAAATTACTTACTAATATGTAAAATGTAGCTTATATCCCTGATATACAGTACACCATCTCAAACCACAAAGCTGGGCCGTTCATAAAGCTAACATTAAAACAATCTGTGTAGATATTACCTAATGATAAACCATGTAACTGTGATAAACCGAGTATCGCAAAAAGGTTTGTTTCAGTCATCATATCAAACAATGTGCATAATATGTTTTACTGATGTAGGTAGGACTATTTACAACCATTGATTAGGCCACTATCAGTATCTTGGGCCACCATCAGAATGTTTGGGCCATTAGGCCACTATCAGTATCTTGCGCCACCATCACGATGTTTGGGCCACTAGGCCACTATCAGTATCTTGGGCCACCATCACAATGGTGGACCACTGGGTCATTATCAGGATGTTGGGTCACCATCAGGATGTTAGGCCACTAGACCACTATCAATGGGCCACTAGGCCACTACCAGGATGTTGGGCCACTAGACCACTATCAGGGTGTTGGGCCACCATCAGGATGTTGGGCCACCATTATGATGTTGGGCCACTAGACCACTATCAGGATGTTGGGCCACCATCAGGATGTTGGGCCACCATTATGATGTTGGGCCACCATTATGATGTTGGGTCATCATTATGATGTTGGGCCACCATTATGATATTGGGCCACTAGACCATTATCAGTGTATTAGGCAACTGTTAGGATGTTGGGCCACTACCAGGATGTTGGGCCAACATCAGGATGTTGGGCCACTAGACCACTATCAGTGTATTAGGCAACTGTCAGGATGTTGGGCCACTACCAGGATGTTGGGCCACCATCAGGATGTTGGGCCACTAGCCCACTATCAGAGTATTAGGCAACTGTCAGGATGTTGGGCCACTAGACCACAATCAAAGGTGCGTCATCTTCAGTAGTCGAGTGTCGATCCTTGTGCCTATCGGTACAGCAGCCACACCACAAGGTGGCGCAACATGCTCCACACGCGGACCAACACCTCCGTGATCGTCCAGCTCGCTCCTCAAGTGGCGCCATCTGGGCACGGGCGAAGTTGATAAACACCTGCTCGAGCGTCGTCTGACTGATCGAGTAGTCCTCGATGTTATACGTAACCTTTGCCCTCTCCATCGAGCCGAACAACGACGCCCACGGAACGTTGGCATTGGTGACGTGATAGTGCAACAGCCCCTGGTGGACGTCCTTGAGAACGCTGCCCGGGAACGTTCGCTCAATGAAGGTCATCACCGGCTTCGTGTTGGGCGCGTCTCCGTCGCCCGTGTGCCCGACCTTGACGATGAGGGTGAAGCCCTCGCCAAACTTGTTCTTGAGGTGTTGGGTGCTGCCCAGACACTTGAACTGACCGTTGACCATGATGGCCAGACGTGTACACAGTGCCTCACACTCCTCCATACTGCAACAGGGACACCGCGGTAGTAGGAGTAGCAACACTTCTATAGCACATATATCCTTGAAAATTTAAGCTCGGAGGCACAACAACCAAAATAATTATGTATAGTCATATTTGTGGACCAGCAAGCCATCACTGGAGCTGGAGCATGGGAACAACAAAGGTTTATGGTGGGAATGCGATTTCAAAGAGTTATTTGAGCTTTTTTTGTATTGAGCTTTTTATGAAAAGTGCATATAGTTTCAGAAGATAACTGTAATATGGAGCTAATTCTAAATTTTGGCGAAGCTACAAAGAAAGCATGTTTGCTAATATTAAGCGTAGTTTAGGAACAAAAAGTTGTTTGGAAACGGATGATATACGAGTTCGATGGATATAAGGGAAATGTAGCAGATTAACTAAGTAAGTTGTTTGTTGAGTAGAACATTCACCACGATTGCTTGCACCACGCAAATATTTGATCAGATATGACCCATTGCCTGGACTGATGAATGTTAAATTATGTTGAGCGATCAGACTTTCCATCATATATTAACATTTAAAATTCTGAACCCCAGAAGTTTTCTTGATGAAAAAAACAGGCGAAGTTATTTAACTAGAAAAGATGATTTACCAGACACCACCCCACATCAGTGACGTAATGTACATATCATTAGTTGCAATTAGTACCTATTAAACATTGGTAATAAGGTAGAGCTGGTGGAGGGCTTCATCGTTATTATTGTAAAGGACAAACATCACTGGACATTTAAAGTAATCACCCATGTGACACACACAAGACAGCTGACCACAGCTGACCCTTACCTGTGTGAGGTCAACACAAGTGTCTGACCACTGGCACGAACTCGTGACAACACGTCCCACGTGCGTCGCCTAGCAACGGGGTCCATTCCTGTGGTCGGTTCGTCGAGGAATATTATTGGAGGGTCTCCGATCAGGGCCAGCGCAGTGCTCAGTTTCCTCTTGTTCCCCCCACTGAAGACAAGAGGGAAGAAATTATGAGATGAATACATATGCTGTGACCCCAGCTGACCAAATGAGTGATAAGTCGGGATTTTACATTTGGCGTGAGTGCCAACTAAAGCCAGATGGCATGATTTTGGTGATTTTTTGGTTTGTATGGAAAATAAATTCATAGCGTCTGTTAACACTTCCAGCCATCCGACACTATTTATGCAAAATAAAATATGTATTTTAACGCAATCTAGTGCGAACCCTCTTGATTAACTAGCACAAAATGCAAAACGTTAATGGCGGTTTTCAACAGTTTTACTTTTTAACCCCTACCATTCCTAATGTGACATAACTTCAAAAACATTTGTAGTAGAGTCATAATTTTTGAAAGACTGTAAAGTACTACATCTCCTCTTTCAAAATATGTAAAAAGAGTACTTCAACATATTTCCTACTTATCACTCATTTGGTCAGCTGGGGTCACATATAAAATTACATCTCTAAATAAGCATTGCTTGTAAATCAATTGAAAAGGCTGCATAAATAATTAAACAGGACTTTGGCATTATTTGTAATACTTTGACATTGATGACATTTATAGTGGAATGAAGTATGCTGATCTGAAATCGACATCTTCAGTTTGAAGTGTAAACTGAACAGTATACAACAACATACATGGTTTCCATAAATAAGGGATAAAACCATGTTTATTTACACATTCTATATCAAGTAATTAGATTATTTGTTTTGCAATTTTCTACAGTAAAATATAGTAGCTAGTTTAAATAACGATACATAGTATTAGTACTGAACGTAACGCTTAGATGTATCAAAATATGTCGAAAATAAATTAGAAAAAATTGCATTTCGTAAAACAAATCCCAAGTGAAATGATCCACCTGTATGTGGCTATGAGCTTGTCGGCGTGTTCTTCAAGCAGTAGCGCCCCCAGCAGGGTGCTTATCACAGACAGGATGGATTTCTCGTAGACCCCACGCAGCCGGGCGTACATGGTCAACATCTCTCGGCCGGTCAGCTGGTCAATGAGGGCATCGAACTGTGGACAGTAGCCCAGCAGACTCCTCACCTGGGGGAGGACAGGACAGGACAGGACAGGTTGAGTCACATGGTGTGTCTAGATCTGTATTGTCTGAGGCTGAAGCATAGCTTTATGCAGAGATCCGTCATTTGGACGGGTAAAAACGAATACGGACGGGTAGAAATATGGGTGGACGGGTAAAAAATGAAGGAAAACAAAATCTACTAAAATCATAGATATTGTTAGTTATCCCTTGAAAGTGAGCGTAAATGGTATCACACGTGTGTTCATAGTCTTTTTAGGTAAAAAAAATACATTTAAAGTTTGTGAACTGGCTTAACAGTTAACATCCACATGTCCACCAAAACATGGATGACTGGCAATAATTTGATCCTGCATAAAGCCCTGGACTGAAGGAAACTTTGTCGGCACTCTTTGTTAATGAGTCTGTTGCTGGATGAACAAGTGGCTATCTGGTAGTAAAATCTAAGACACCATTATAGGACTTCAAGAGCTCACCGAAAACAGCAAATGCTGAAGAACAAGTGTAAATATTGTTATAACAAATTGCATTGTAAACAAATGTGTAAGATGCTGAATCATGTACCGGTAGTCTAAATTCTGCAACAGTATTAAAATTACACAAATACTTATGGTATCGATAAATAAGAAACATTAAGTGAAACAACATAGGATATGACTATTACACGAGGAAACATTGATTAATATATCCATACTTGTTGCATTTGGCTTGAGATGTCGTGTCCTTTCAAATATGCCTTGCCACTGCTCATAGACAGATCTCCAGTCAACATCTTGAATGTCGTCGTTTTCCCAGCTCCGTTTATGCCGAGCAGACCAAAGCACTCTCCCTGAGGTATTCCGACGCTGAGATGATCGACGGCCAACATAGTTCCGTAGTATTTCGTCAACTCCTGCAGTACCAGAGACTCCTGCTGGACCGTCGATGAACTCGCTATGCGGTGGCGCTCCCTGGTGACGTCGCTGTCTTCCTGGATGAACGTCTCGTTATCAGAATGAGGCTGGTCGATCTTTGTGCTGCTCGAGGAGGAGGAAAACAGTTTGTAGTAGACGACTTGGAGCAGGCGAGACTCGATGAGGAACAGAATGAGGAAGTACAGGTAGCCTTGGGCAGCAAGGAAAACAAGGCTGCGGCCAATGCCACCGGGCTGCAGTGACAGGTAATTCTCCTCGTAATCCAGACACATGGTACCACAGTTATCTGCAAACAGACACAAATATCAGTTATTATATGGCAAGATATTTCTTTTAACTTTTGACAAAGTAATATTTGCAACAAATGGATGTCATCAAGGGAAAGATAAATTGAGGGGGTTCTAGGTGGGTCAGGAACAATCAAATGATTCTCTTGATCGTTTCCTGCAACCAATGGGTAAACCAGTCCAATATGGGAAATTAACCACAGTTTGTTGTGTCAATTTGAAGCATAACAACAGGCAATGTATTAAGATATGTACTTATATAATTTGTTGGTCTATGAATTCATGCATTTAATTGGTTTTGACATTGAAATGTGATTAAACAATTCGGTTTTCTTCTTCTTACAGCCAGATCATCACTCTATGTTAGCCACATGTTGGTGGCTAGAGTATTGTCGAGCTTTGTCTTTAGAGTTGTCCATCTCTAGAATTAGTGAATCCACTACAGGTTAAACATTTACCCCCTGGGTGGGGTGTTTTAGTTCCGCTGGAATAGGCAACAGCAGAAGGAACCACCGGCTTTTAGTGTCTCTTCCAATAGACACTGGCAATGTGAAGTGAATGAAATTGCCTAAATGTTTTGAAACAGCGGCAGGTGGATTGAACCACAGTCCCCTCAATTGATAGTCTGGCACTCTACCACCCGATCATCACTCCTCACGTTTCTGCCAAAATAAAAGAACTGACCTACCGATATTCATCATGTCACCAGACGCCTAGCAAATCTCTGTCAAGCAATCAAAGATGTACACATGTTGCTCTACAGATATTCAGTGGCTTGACAGTCAGACATAGTTGCTAGGCAATAGTTCAGATGATGGATAGGTCAACTGATGTGACACGACCTAGACTGCTATTTTTGGCTATTGTGCGGAATAACCCCCAGTTCAACTTAACACCTGATTCACTGTGGCAGGTCACATACATAGATACAGTTGTACTGTAATAACAAGATAACAATAGAAAGTATGTCGTACCTTTGCAGCAGGGGAATGGCTGTTTCAGATGCAAGCCACAGATGAATTGGACCTGGGGCGTGTCACACACCTGCAGGACCTGGTAGTTGGTGTAGAAGTCATTGAGACCCTGGCCCAGGCAGAAGTTGGGCAGGACCAGGAAGACCCATTCAAGGACCCGTGACAGGTCCATGGTCCCCAGCTGTGGAATGCTGAGGATGTCGACGGCCAGCACCGTGGCAATACCTGATAGAAGGGCACAAGGACGTCCATTTTTACGTAATCATTCAACTGGCCTAAATTACTAGGGCCTTTTCAAAACGGTTTTACTACCTTTTTGATGTGTATGTATTTGTAATGCCATTCTACATCACTTCTGGTACAAAGAAGCCAGATATTTTATTGTGTTTTAGGCCACTTTAATTCCGTTGAGTTAATGTAACCAACCTGATGTCATAGCTGCGCGCATCACACAGCCATCAGAACCATAAAGACATTTTACAATTTTTAATATTTAAATTTATAAAATATTGCATTTATTTCATGATATCATTTTATTTCAGATTTTGCATTGTACAGTTTACGTGGACATCGGCTAGTTTACATCGACTCGATGGAATTATATTGGTATAAAACATAATTAAACAAATCTGCTTTCTTTGTACCGGAAGTGATGTAGAATCACATACCAAACAAATGCACACCAGAAATGGTACTAAAAACAGTTTCGAAATGGTCCTAATAATTTAAACAAGTTAACTGGAAGATTATCCATATTTAACAGATTCCTTAATATTTTACAGTTCTTCAAGAAAGTACAAAATATTTCTGGGGAGATAACTACTATTTTTGAGATCACCCTACAAACAACAGACAACAGCTTTTTAATGTGATGTCAATGGCACCATGTCAGTTTACAACGGAAAATTTGGTGTCTTCGTCTGACATCAGTGAACAGAGTAAAACTACGCCATTGCCATCATTTTGTCATTGTCAAGGAAGCATTTAATTAAGAATATTTCTTATGCGTACTGTACATTTAACAGAATAAATATCGTATGTCAAACTTGAGCGACATCTGGGTTTAACAAATACAACTGCCCACTTGATGTAACCAATAAATATAATTTATCTTAAAGATCCACTTCAAATTTAAGGCAAACAATAAAATCAAGAAATGACCCACCTGCGAGAATATTGAACATGGTGAGCCAGACAAGCCCACTAGAGGGCACTGTGAAGATGAACGAGAGAATGTACATGAAGGGCAACATGGCCCAGCCGTAGAGGGCAAACAAGAGGAAGATGTCCCACAGCCGCCCGTCACCAACGTACGCCTTGATGTCAAACGATGCGAACGTGACGAGTAAGCACAGGCACGGCACGAGATAGTTGACAATGTCCCAGCAGAACGTCGCGCCCCAGAACGTCGCCAAGTGAACCCCGCTGACAAACTGACAGTGCTTCGCCCTGGTGGCACGTTCGCGTATCAAAAACAGCACGAAGCTGCTGGCGACGAACGACATGCCGAACATGACGTTGAACGAGATCGTGAAACCCTCCTCTTCCTCCAATACCTTGTTGTCGATCATATCGTTGGCGGTCTGTGGTAATGGATGATTCGTTGTCGTTATGGTGCGGTTACTGCCGCCAACATACTGCAGTATGGCGCTACTGATAACACCGAGAGAGACACCTGGTGAGTGGTACGCTTGGTTGTTGAAGTAAGCGGTCGCGTGAATGGTCTTTCCGTCAGCGCCCACCTCGAACTCGGCCGCAACGATGTAATGCAGATTATAAGTCGGGAGGCTTTCCCGGCCTTTCGCCTCGAGAAACTCCTCCATCTGGTGGTGAACCGAGTCATTAGTTATATACTCGAGTATCTGAGACGTCCCCTCAAACAGCTCACTGTAGACTACGGATAACTCCCGGGTGGCGGCGGTGGGATAAATCCCGCTCCCATATGGGATGACGGTGTATCCGAAGCGGGACAGTTTGAGGGCGAGGGGTGCTGAGTCGCCGACTATGGGTTGTGTCTTGAGGATGATGAGGGCGGTGATGGTGAAGAAGAGAGGCACGGCGAGCTGGGAGACAGTGATGAGCCAGTTGCGGGATGTGTGAAGCACTCGCTTGAGGAACATGGCGTAGAACTGTTGGTAGAACAGGAACAGGCCGGTGTTCTTGGGCGCCGGCTCACGGAACACTGGAACACACGAATCAGAAATGACGCTGTAGCGCTTACATTTTTCCAGCGTTATAAACGTTCCGATTGACTTTTCTGTGCATGTGCGATCAATCTAAAATCATTAATATGCAGCGAAAGGACAATGCATTCATGGTATAAATACTATGGGTTGTTCATTAGGATGTATATAACCTCTCTGCAAAGTTTTTTGTCGCAAATTAACATGAGGCAATCAAGTTTTGATAGCAAGCGTAAATCACGTGACTGTAGTGTGCCCAAATCCGTGACAGTGATTTAAATAAACGTAAGATGTTATTGTATTGAATGACATTTTAAGCAGCTCTTCACAGTAATCATCACAGGAGAGATAGTCTGATACCAAACAGCCCGTGGCATTTCTACCAAAAATGCTTTGTCGTTTCACTGCACATTAAAGATTTTACATTTATCGCGCATGCGCAGAAACGTCAATTGGAAAGTTTATAACGATCGGAAAAATGTAAGCGCAACAACGTCTTCAAATTTGTCTAAATTATTGCAGAGCTATGTTTCCCAGGAACACAGCTAGGACAATGGATTTGGTACGAACTAAAATGTAAAATATGGGTACGTGTTCTTAAAATAGTAATACAACTAACAGCATATAAAAGTGCAATTAAATTATTTTTAGATGCCGTTGAAACATGCATGGGTAGCCATTTATTTATTACATTGAATAATAAAATAAAGAACCACAGTATTACATATGCCATTCCAGATTTGTAAAATGTTAGACCTTAGACATCAAATTTAAGAAGATTAAAAATTCCTCCTACACAGATAAGTTCAAGGCTGAAATATTTGTCTCTAACTTGGCACAATCCATGTCTGAAATTATACAAACAAAATACATAACTACTGTTTAAAAACATTTGTTCACAAACGCTTACGTGTTTGATGGGTGGTTGGATTTGTAAGCATGGACAAGGAACGACTCTCACAAACAGGACCCGTCTTTATGTCTTCAGCACATTCACCGACCCTGAAAAGAGACCCATGTGACTCTGACTTGGTTTGAAAACTGAACAAAACATGTTTCTATCATTTCATTTTTTGGTAAAATATGAAGAATTATTTTCTCTTCAGAATAAACAAATATATCTGTAGTGACTTGAAAGTATGTGATTGTTGTTGTATTAATTCTACTTGTGTGAACCTAGTGTGATAAATCTATCAATTTGTTTTATTTCATATGTCAAACATCATCCGAACCAGTGCAGATCACAATCCTCCAGTTTATGGCGCTAAACAGTGACAATTTTTTTAATGCTGCAAAGACAATAAATAAATAAATAAATACAATAATAAAATAAATATATGAAAACAATAAATAAGTTACAAAATTATGTATATAAATAATAAAACAAAAACACTATTTGTGCTAAAACAATAAATAAACTATATAAAAATATGCAGTCCATAGTTAAACAAATCATGCATTTAAAATAAATATATAAAAACAAATAAGTTACTAAATTATGTATATAAATAATAAAACAAAAATTTAATTTATGCTAAAACAATAAATAAAATAATCAAATAAATAAATAATTAAAACTATATAAAAACGTGCAGTCCATAGTTAAAGAAATCGTGCATTTATAATGCCAATGACTGGGGAGTTATTTGAGAAAAAAAATAAACTGTGTAATCCAAAATAATAATACTTAAAACTACATAAAAACGTGCAGTCCATAGTTAAACAAATCATGCATTGCACTGCTCTGTGGAATGCTTCTGGATGATGCCCAATAAACAGGTCATTGACCTATGACCCCTACCGCAGGAACACTTCCTCCATGGTGGTGACAGACACACCAAAGCTGGCAATCTTCAACTCGTCCTTGCCCAGCTCCAGTTGGGTGAAGAGATGCTCGAAGGCCTGCTTGCTCTCATGAGGCAGGATGAAGGAGAGCTCCGCACTGATGTTGCTCTCAAGCTGAGCATCGGGCACGCTTGACTGCACAAGGTCACAGATGGCCGCCGTGTCACAGTCGGCGCCCTTCACTATCACCATGTGATAGCCCGCACCTGCAGCAGGGAGGCTTCATTAATTCATACATACTGACAGTTCAGTGGAACAACAAGTTCAGCATCCATCTTCTGATACGTTAATCTACGCTTTGTTGCAGATGTTTTTATTTTAACACCATGTCGATTTATTTTGGTCGCATTCAGCTATTCTGCAATTGCTATACAGACAAATTCACTCATTCATGATACAGCCAAACAGTATGAATAAAGTAAAACTTGCAATCAAGAAATTATTATCCTACTGAAATAATCTATGATCCTGGTCACTAATCCAGAAATCCTGTTCGCAATGTACTAAACATTTCTCTCTCCGGAAATCAAATAAACGTTCATTATTTGAACAAAGTTCATCCCAAGCTTGGAAATTAAATAATTGTTCTTGATCTGAACAATGTTCATCCCACACCTGTTATTATACTTGATGGCTCTTTCACATCTGTCTACAACAAAATCCTTGGCCTAAAACCTATTTGGGGCGATGCTTTCATTGACGCATAACAACAAGTTTTAGGAGGGAAAACAAGCTGAGGTATTACAGCACAACACCAACACCACAACACCAACACCACAACACCACAATTTTTTTGCCAGTGACAAGTTCCCATACCATATTTCTTCTTAAGAAACAACGGACTTCCACAGCACTGGAGCTGACCGTCCACCATGATGGCGATGCGGTCACCCAGCAGGTCAGCCTCGTCCATGAAGTGGGTGGTCAGTACCATGGTCCGACCCACTCTGTGGTGTTGAAGGATGTCCCACGTCTGACGCCGTGCATTCGGGTCCATGCCTGAGGTCGGCTCGTCGAGAATCACAATCTGAAATGGTTTGTCGGTTGTATTGAATCTATAAATTGATCTGCAAAGTATTGATTCACCATGTTTTTATATACAAATTTGTATATGTTGTTCATAAAACAACATATTTTGTCAAACTAGATGTTCATAAACCTGCTGTATGGGACTTTAAAAATATCAAATTGACAGTAATAATGCATACGCTTTAGAAGAAATAAGTGATTATCTACAGATAATTTTAATCTTTTTTTCAATATAGTTGAAATAAAGTAAAACCAAAATTAATACGTTTCGGTTACACAAATCATTAATGAATCATTTACGATTAAAAAAAATTTATTATATATTTTAAATAATATAAAATCAAAATTAATATGTTTCAGTTATACCAATCATTAATGAATCATTTACGATTAAAAAAAATTCAATATATATTTTAAATAATATAAAATCAAAATTAACACGTTTCGGTTACACAGATCATTAATGAATCATTTACGATGCACTGACCTGTGACCCTCCAACAAGCGCTATTGCGACACTGAGCTTCCGCTTCATGCCACCAGAGAGCGTCTCTGACTTCTCATGCCTCTTACTGGTCAGTCCCACATCTTCCAGCATACGGTCAACTTCTTGGGACACAAGTGCACTTGGGTAACCTTTGAGCTACGATGTGTAGAGAACTGCATTAAAAGTGTGTTGGCAGGAGCTATGGGACATTTACAAATCGATCATAGTTTACAACAAGTGTTGTTAAAAAGATCACTGACACAATAGCATATGTAAAATTACTTGACTTTTAAGAATTCAATCAAGGATAATCTTAAATTGCATTTTTTTAATAAACATTAAACAGTATTTGAAAAAAGTATTTTAAAATTTCAAATACAAGGTGAAAGTTTTCCAGAAGACCGTGTCAGTGCATAAAAGGTCATCAAAGACAAAAGTGTCTAAATACAAATACCTTTAATTACTAAATGTCAAATACAAATATTTAAAAAAAAGTATTTAAATAATTTTAAATATAAATGCATATAACCGCATGCCTGCTGTGCCTCTGGCATATCTGCCTATCAAAATGTGTACCTATCAGTTGCTACATTGTGTAGTCATGAGATGTGCATTCTGAATTGTCGTGTAACATTGCATTGACTCTGTGAACTGAGCACATTACTCATAACACACCATGATTGTTATAGTATCACACTGTACTACGATCCCAATTTGGGGATGAACACTGTACACAAGCCAGTCAGACAGAACATTTTTGAAAAACATTTTATTGTAGTACTTTATCCATGACAAAAAAACAATACCGTTTCATCACTTGAAACAGAATCTCATGCGGCAAAGAAAATTTGCAAAGAAGACAAGACTCACTAAACAGGAAGACAAGAACATTGCCTGTGTGACTGACAAACCTTTGCAAAGAAGACAAGACTCCCTAAACAGGAAGACAAGAACACTGCCTGTGTGAGTGACAAACCTTTGCAAAGAAGACAAGATGTTCCTGGACCGTGAGAGAGTCAAAGAGAACATTCTGCTGTGGACACAGTCCGAGACTGCTGCGGATCCCGTCAATGTCCTTCCTCACGTCCAGCCCATTCATCCAGGCTGTGCCTGAGGTTGGGGGGAAGAAACCTACAAATTCAAATGAAACAACTCAATGGATGACCTTCTTCAAACAAAATACTCAATGTGTAATTTGAAATAATTCTACGTTTTGTGATTTAAATCTGTCGGTTTAAAATAAAAACAAATTAACTATGGTGACATTAAAACCATGTGCAACTAAAAATTCAATGTATGAATAACTTATTTAACTCACACTTGAATTATAATCAGAAGCCGACACCTAAATAGTTCATATTTTACAAATGGGTGATTATGGTACACAAATTAACCAGTTATATGTGCTTTGAAGATTAGCATTATTAGTATAGTCTGAAACAACAAATTACACAAAGATTCCACCTGTCAACATGGACATGGTGGTCGTCTTGCCAGCCCCATTGTGTCCAAGGAGAGCAGTTATCTGACCCTCGTACAAGTTCAGACTGATGCCATCAACAGCGACGTTCCGACTGGCGCCACTGCCAAATACCTTCAACACACAGACACACACATGAGTTTTGATTATTTATCCTCTTGCGCGAATCACATAGCCTCAATAAAACAGCAAAATAAAAGAACAAAAGTTTCATCCGATGTGATCACCTTTTTAAATGTTACCACACTGGTGACAAAGCAGACAGTCAGACAGAATTATTAATATTTCTAAAAAAACTTGTTGTTCACTGGTACTAAGCAACTGGTAATGTTGATATAACAGTTGGCTGTTATTGGTCATTATTAAAGAAGATTTGCTTTTGCCATTTGCCAGATCGATGTATTCTTTGACCAATAAAGCCTTTATAAACATCACACAGTATCCAGTCCTCAGGACTGTGGAAAGTACTACAGTGGCAGATCTGTTTAAACGAACACAACCTTGACTTATCTGAGAAACATTCAGCCATGCTGTGATTTTGTGTACAAAGCCTATTTGTACACAAATATTAAACACTGCCGAAGGCCACTTTACAAACGAAGTACCCCGGTACAAACGAAGTAACCCGGTACTTGTTCCTACGGCCACGTCAACTGGAACAATGAAGAGTGAATAAACTTGCCTAAAGTGTTTTTTTATTGCTCTACTCACCGAACCAAAACCAAAAGAATCCACCTCTCCTCGTAACACCATCACACCCATTTTACCTTCTTGAGGTTCTTGATGCGTATTCCCACCCTCATTCCTTGGGGCTCCTTCTCAAAGAATTCTGGGTCCTGTTGCAATGAATGGTCCGTCAACAATAGCTGGTCCCCATGCAGTGACTGGTCCCGCGACAGTGAATGGTCCCTCAGCAGTGGCGTGTCCTCCCCTACGTCGTCTGTCAAACCCTTGAGGTTCATGCCACACCAGTAGCTTCGCTGAAATAAATATTGCAATTTTGAGCTGGTCAGTCACAACAATTCATGCAAAACATTTTTGTAATTCCATTTTGCAGGGTGGGTTCTTAGTCTATTTGCTGATCATAATACTGAACAGGTAATTCAGACTGCTACAAGTTGTCGTGTATGGTGAAAATTAGAAATGATAAGAAAGCTGTAGTTAGGGAAATGCCTGCCTATTCCATTGGTCAGCAGTATCTCAACAACAGAAGAACAGAACCAACAGTAAGTTGCTATTAATGTAGTCTAATCCTTTGGACCACTTTATCCTCAATCCCTGGCAGGGTCAATTATTCACAAGCTGTCCTTACAATGCAAAAATGCTTTTTCTACACACTCACTACAGCAAGGTACAGTGTAGTCCTTTATGCACTATGTGACCCAAGATGATGTGGAATGAAATATGAATTTTGTTGTTCTGTTTTATCTGGTGAAATGGAAAACTTATCACTTAAAAATTCAAGTCCTGACCCATTCATCCACACTGACCAATGTATCTTGACAATGGCACTTTTAGACGACAAATTGACAGTAATAGTGTACATGTTTTAGATTAAAATAATTTATTATCTACACAGAATTCTCATCTGCTGTGAAATGTTTGTCTATCTTATGGATAACTCTACCTAATGGTAGCAAGTGTTGTAGTTATTTATAAATTGCATAGCTGTACTTAGTGATCTACGGAGTTACTCTTACATTACCAGCATACTTCATGTTTATTTTTTTACTTACCCAGTAGTACAAATTTCCCTGGCAATATAAATAATTTATGTTGGTTGTATTAATATGATTCTGACATAAACAATATTGAAATGTAAGTTCTGATGCATCATTGCATCAGGTGAAGGTGTTTACTTACCATGAAGGGGAAGTACCAGGGGCGGGGTATGCCATACTCCCCCGGCCAAACGGCCTCCACGTACCACGCTATGAGAGCGTACAGGATCGCGTCAAGAAACAGCATCAGGATGACATTAAGCATGGTGAAGTCGTCATCGACAGAGATGCCCTTGTTGATGCTACTCCACTGCACTCCAGCTCCTGTGTACAATGTCACCCTCCTGTCATTACAATGTCAACCTCCTGTCATTACAATGTCACCCTCCTGTCATTACAATGTCAACCTCCTGTCATTACAATGTCAACCTCCTGTCATTACAATGTCACCCTCCTGTCATTACAATGTCAACCTCATGTCATTACAATGTCACACTTATCTGGCCTCTTGTGTCAATATAATTATGTGAGCAAATTGTTATTCACTGGTAAAAGGTCTGGAGAACATCAGTCAGGGGTAGAAATAGTGGTAGTCCAGTAGTTCGAGGACAACGAAAAACATGGTTGGACTACCAAGATGATGACAGCAGTACCAGGTAGTCCGAATTGGGGAATATTTTTTTCTAATTTTGTGTTTGTCATGTTATTTTGCTTCAATCTGGGCCACATGATTACCACGTTCACATTATCATTTTACCTCCAATAAAAATGAGGCTACCTCAGTGAGATTTATATGTATTTGGACACTCTAAAATTTGCTGTTTTTGTACTGTACGTTTTTGAACACTTACGTCAACAGCGAGAGATTCAATGATATTGATATACCACAACAATACAGAAGAGGAACAAATGTGAAACAAATCAGAATGTAATGTTTCGTCTTGGACTGTGGATGGTTACATTATTGTAAATGACACATGCCCACACACAGACCAACCTGTGCCCTCGAACATCCCGATGACCTGACCCCCAAAGGCCATGCCGACGTTTGAGATGAGACAGGACAAGATCTTTCCCGTCCAGGTCATCTGGTCGTAGCGGGGTTGAATGAAGATGTACGGGATGTAAGACACAAAGAAGAAGATGCCACCAGCTGCCGCAGCAGAGTTAGCTGCAGATGAAAAACACAGTCTTCTCATCACACAAGATCACGTTAATTCAGATTATAAGGTGTAATGTATGTTCCATAATTTATTGGCAGATCTGGTAAATATTCTGTAATACAAACAAAAGTTCTTTATAAACTGTAATATAGATCCATACATATGTTCCATTTACCAAATCTAGCCTAACAATCAAAGCCAATTCTTTTTATTAATAAATATGCTCTGGTTCCCAAAGCTTCACAAAGTAGTTATATTGGTGTCACAACGATGATGCATTTTTATTTTTATTTTCAGTTTTCGTTGCATTCTCTTTCTAGAATTTGCATGTATATAATGGGTGATATGAACTGCAAAACTGGAAAGATTTGTGAATTTTGTTTATAGTGCATCACATTTTCCAACGGATCAATGATAATATATATATATATATATATATATATATAGTGTGTGTGAGTTCACATACCTTTGTTGAAGAAGACGCTGACGGCGAAGCAGAAGTTGATGGTGGCCACAACATAAGCGAGGAGAAAGACGAGGAGGACTGTGGGGGAGGTGTTGCCTACCACACTGCCATACTGACTGACAGGGAGGCAGAAGAAGACAGTGATGATGAGGACAGAAAAGAAGAGCAAGATGAAGTACTGGAGGAACCAGGCACACCAGTGCAGCCAGTTGCTCAGACCCATCATCTTCATCAGCTCCTGAAACACACACATGTCATCACATTACTCACATGTGTCATCACATTACTCACGTGTGTCATTACATTACTCACGTGTGTCATTACATTACTCACGTGTGTCATCACATTACTCACATGTCATCACATTACTCACATATGTCCACATTACTCATGTGTGTCATCACATTACTCATGTGTGTCATCACATTACTCATGTGTCATCACATTACGCACGCGTCATCCTATTACTCACATGTGTCATCACATTACTCACGTGTCAACACATTACTCACATGTGTCATCACATTACTCACATGGGTCATCGCATTGCTCACATGTGTCATCACATTACTCACATCAGTCACATGTGTCATCACCTTACTCATGTATCATCACATTACTCACGTGTGTCATCACATTACTCATGTGTCATCACATTACTGACATGCAGCACAGGAAACAAACTGTTTCTTTGTATGGTCATCGTATTGGTGTTTACCAAAAACAACTTATTTGTAACAATCTTTATCTCAATTTAAAATGTTAATAAACTAAATATTACGGCTTAATGATATGTTAATGATGTTGTTGTGTTTTTAGTTTGCATTTGGTTAAGACCTTGTTTTAGGGTTCATACTATTCTTTTAATGGAATAGTCATAATGTTATTTGTACTTTCTGCAATTTTCTGCAAGGGGAAAACTGTTCAAATTTACATCATACAAAAAACCGACAACTATCATTAGAACATGTGCTTAGCTCATTCGGGAAGGCGGGCATTATGGTTAAATATAATTTGTAATTAATTTATTAGTGTTTGTGATAGGGTTTTTAAAATGTCTGAAAATGGGACCCTCATAGTTAAGTAAAATTGTGTCTCATCGTTAGGTAGAGAGAGACAAGGCGAAACTTGAAAAACAACATCCTGGGGATGAGTTGAAATTAAAAAAGCTGCATCTCACATAAACAAACTGCATGATACCGCTCAGAGAGAGCATAAACATGAGCACTGGTTTATCTAACAAGAAAGGTAGGTTCACGCCAGAGAAGCATACTGTCAGAATACCAGAGTAAGATCAGATGCTGAAATGTAAGCCATCTGTTAAAAGTAAATTCCACTGTGGTTTTGCCAATTAATAAATCAAACAATACCTTCAGTTTTCTCTCCTTTTCATGCACCACATCCTTTACTATACTCAGGGCACTGTAGACGAAGCTGAGCATTAGAATCAGGGGCAACTGTTGCTGAATGACCAACACAAAATTGTCATTTATGTACGGTGGGTATGGAAATCGTTTCAGTTTCAGTTTGATATCATCCAAGCTTGGTTTCTTCGTTCCGTCATCATTTGCTGTTAGCTTCAATTGTTTGATGATGGCAATGTCAATATTGTGTTGAAGTGAGAGAAACCCTTCCCGCCAGTAACCTGGGGAATAGAAAAGTCTCATGTAACTGACAATAAAACATACACATATTAAAACCCATCTACAAAATCAGATCTTCTACATTACAGTTATGAATAAATAAGGTGATTACTCTGTCAATGTTAGCGTGGAGAATTTTACAAAACTCATGCCTTGAGTTATTCCCTGGCCTGAAACCTTTTTGACTGGCGGGGCCAGTTTGGGCCAAATGTTTCACATTTTGTACTGGTTTACTGGACTGTTTTTTTTTGTATTGACATCAACCATCAGTGACACAGAATATCCAGGTGATAATTGCTAACTTGTTTTTTTTATAAAGGGAGGTATTAAAAATAGATAATATTTAAAGCTTAAACAATTGCTAGATAAATTAAAGTAAAATATTAATATAATTCATCTAGCAATTGTTTAAGCTTTAAATATATATATATATATATATATATATAATTTTAATAACTCCCTAAAGTAGAAAATTATAATGTTAAAACAGATAAAGATTAAACGACACAAAATTTGAATAATTAAAAATGTCATAGTTTATATATTTCAAATATAACTTTTCTTTACCTGGGTCTCCTCCATGCAACGAGGCATTCTCCCTGGGTCCCACTTTCTGGAAGGGAGGAAACATGTACGCTGTCTTCCAACTGGTGTCCTGCTTAAACGGATCAAGGTGGAGCGACGGAGGGGCGGAGCTTCTGGGGGACGAGGAGAGACGGATCTTGTAGCGAATGTGGGAGGGTAAAGTGCTGCCTCCTGGTGGCAGATTTGTAAACACAATGCCACCCAGGATGTCACTTTTCACGTTTGGTGTCTGTACATCTGCCTGTATCTTGTCAACCATTGCAGATTCATTGTCAAAACCGATCACATCTGCAATTAAACGTTAAGAAGTGTACATGCAATATGTGACTGGCAGGACTTCACTTTAACAATCACACAGCCTTGGTTAAATGCTAGATGCTACGCGTCATTTGTTTGTAACAAAATTAATTGTGCATACGAAATATTTCTCATTGTCTGTTTGTGACAACGCAAACACTTTTGTCATCATTCGGAAAACAACGTCTTGACATCTGAAAACAAGTCACATGAAACTGAAATTTGTCATTGACACAAATGTGTATTCCTTTCAACACATATGCAGTCACGCTATGACAGTATTAAATGTCATGTTATTTGTAAATGTACACCCAGTTACTATCATAAAAAACATAATAACTAATAAAAGAATATTTTTATCCATGTATAGATCAACTGAAAACTGTTCTGGAGCAGTTTATAAATATACGGAGATTAATTTAAAAGTCATTTTAATGAACTTACTCTCATAATATGATATTAACATGTGGGCAAATTTATATTTTAGGTCTGCCAAAGGACAAACAATCATTACAACCCAGAGCATCCAACCCTTACGTGAGATAGTCAATTGTTCCTTGTTCAGCTGGTTCTTCGCTGCACCCATGATTGACCTCGTGACCTCAACATCTGGTGAATAAAACAGCCTCCATGGTTGGTCCGGTTCGTCAGGGTTGGGGTGAAGATTGTAGGGCAAGGAAGAGACGCTGTATGCATTCCATTGTGTCGAATTAGTCATGTCACTTGCCACAACCCTCCGGCGGATGAAAATGAGGATGAGGGCAAAGAAGGTTGGGAGGCCGATCTCCAGCAGGGTCAGCAGCTTCTTCCTCCGCTGTAGGGTGTAGTTCTTCCACAGCAGCAGAAGAAACTGACGTGCCTTGGCCATCGCTGCCTGTGAATACCACGAGAAACTGCATTACTTTAGTATATTTGTAAATAAATATAACATTCAAACATTTTACATAGTAGTTCTGTATTTAGAAGGCCTTTAAAATATGTTTGAGCAGATTTATATGGGCAGTACATATAAAGATGCATTACAGTGAGTGAAGGAATATCTACAAAGATGTTTTGAAAACAACCAACCTGGAATTTAAGACTGAAATTCAGATGCAATGAATATCTGAGATTAACTGTTGGGAGCAAAATGTTGCACAAGAGCACTAGCTGGAGAGGTGTTACCTTAAGATAGGGGGATCACAGCGCTTTATGCTGGATAAAAAAATTCTTGTCACACTGTTGGTGGACTCATGGATGTTAACTCATACATACAGGCCAGTTGAGATGTATTTTACGACCTGAAATAAACTACAAACACACGTTTGACACTCATTTACACCCATTTTCAAGGCATATCTTTGATTTTAGACAAGTTTTTGTTCCTTCATTTGTTTACCCATCCACCTCCCGTGCAGTGATTTCTATTTTTTCTCCCTGCACACATCAGGTTTTTCCTGTCCAGACACTATACATGGAGAACCGGTTCATTACAAAGGACCACGAGAAGGCAGTTTTCAGCTGGCCTTTCTTTTGTAAATAACTGGCAGAATTAATGCTGTGCTTATCACTGCAGTATCAGAATACACACATACGAAGAGAGTCTAGTCAGTTATTGGCACTTGTGTAGAATTCGGACCTACCTCAATGTTGTTGTTATAACTGTATATTTACCAATATTTGATACTTCATTTTGTTAGATTAATCATTTAACATCATCTCATGCATATTTGTGTTTTATAAATAGCACATTTTGGCGGACTTTTTGAAGGCGAACAGATGGTTTATCGCTCATTCTATGTGCAACGCAAATAACGTGCATGGCCGCTGCGCTTGTAGCTGACACAAATTGGAGTGTTATTTGGGTCTCAAAACACAATATTTATTTAACTTAAATATACCTGGGAATGCTGATTTATTAGGGTTATGATTACATCCGTTACATTTATAGTTAGTGTGAGGTATCCAAAGTAGGCAAATATACAGTTTATAATATAACAGCACACTTGAGGTGGGTCCAAATTCCACACAAGTGCCCAGTTATTTCTTAACATTTTATCCACTAAGGTTAAATGGAGAAATTTCGCATTCCTTGGTGACTGTGACATTGGACAGTGCGGCGGTCTGGTTACGCAACGTCAACGACGCCGTCATGTCACTCATCTGAGCGATATTGGAGGTTTTGTCTGTGTTCAGTCTTCCGAGGTGGAAACGCAATTTGCCACAAAGAAAACGAGATAAAATTTAGTTTCTTGAACGCTGACGTTCGTCAAATAACTTTAATGACAATAATGAATATACCTGCTGTTGGGCACAACAAGAATCTACGAATTAAGACAAAACTATAAATCAAAACAAAGAACGAAGTCGAAGATAAACAAACCCAGTAATACAGTATTTACGGTATACCGTATTTACTTTGCGTGATCTCTAGATTTGATTTGATTATTCCCAAGATCAGCTGCAGGCTTCAGCGAATTACCGCCTTATCGACAACGTGACTATGGCTATGCATCTCCACGACGGTTGGTGCGACAGTGCATGTCAGGTTCTTCGTTCCGGCGGTGTTCGCTACAAGACACTCGACAATCCTTTTACGCTTTACTGGTTCATAACGCAAAGTCACAAGCTATCCAGTATCACGGTCACATGTTAATCACGTGGTCGTTGATTCATCATCGTTAGGATCTGTGTTATGGTTGATTTATTATTATGTGGCTATGCTATGGATAAACTTAGCACGGTGAATATGAAGATAGACATTCTTTTTACATTCTGCAAAAGCCAGCATTACATTTTGGTTACGTTCACACGTATCATTAGCCTCGATTACCAAAGCCCCGTGAGGTGGCAGCACGTTCTAGCCCCTCGTACGGCTACATGTCATTTTGCTTGGCGATGTAATCAGGAGCAATCCGTGAGTGGTCCAAGCAGAAATGGAGGGGTGTAAGGTTAGAAAGAAGTTTGTGGGAGTCTGAGGTATGAGAAGTTCACACGAATTGTTCACAGAATTTATGTCTATGGAGGGTAAATATGCTGTGAACTTGTCAATAACAGCTAGATCTCATCAAGATTAGTAGGAAATGAAGGAAACGTTATTAATAGGCTAGCCTAGGCTATAAAATGCAAATGTAGCCTACCTCCAGATCCGGATTCTTGTAGTAGTTAATTAGCTTAATTGTGTTTGATAAGGGGTCGGCCGTGTGCACTGTTCTCAGAGGTCGCGATCGTGCAGATTCAATAGAGCACAAAGTTTCGTCTGCCGCCATATCGATCGTTGTTATGCTATTTTCATTCACGACCCATATGTCATATATATCAGTGGTCCCCAACGGCAAAACTCGAACGAGTTATGTATTCTTTCGCATACGGGCGTTTAGCTGCCACAGCAGTAATTTAACCTCCAGTATAATGTTATATGATTTGTTTATTGTTAGAAGAACAATATGTTTATTTTTGACCTTAACAAGTACAGGAATTAATAATCATAAGATGTACACTATACTTACGGTACATAAACAAACGTCATCATAAGTAATTAACAAAAACTGTGAAATGGGGTCAGTGACTGGAAAGTCGCTATCACAGGAGGAGCCACCCGTAGACGTAGTAATAACACATTTTTAATTAGCCTATCTACATGCGAAAGTATATAGTATTTATTACTTCAGTAAGATTGTTATCTCTTTATAGATGAAACTATCTCTGACGCATGCATATGTAGCGCCATCTTTGTCTGTAGTACGAGTAGAAATAATTAAGTGTCAGCGAGAACTATTATGCAGATGAGATATTATTTTAAAAGTCAGGGTTCGTTGCACGCGCGTTTCTTACCAGAAATGTTTTGCATCAACAACTGTCCAGGTAAATCCCTGCGTTGCTTGAAATGACGTTATATCCATTCACACAAAGCAGCGCACTAAATGCAGCGGTTGAGAGAGAAAAGAGAGGAGAGAGATAGCGAGGAGGATTCGTGGGAGGGAGTGGACAAGAGAGGGAAGACACCTGAGAAGAAACACAGCGAATGATACGGCCGTGTATATTGTTTAAAAAATGTGATTACGACATTGTTCAGCGGTTATACTAACTCTACCACCTTGAATGAAATGATTATTTTCTGCATAACAAGTGGACTATAAATATAGCACAATACGTTTAATTAACACGCACGCACGTAGTGCGCCTTTCTTACGAAGCTGTTACAAACCGGTTCTAATAGTAATATCCAGTGATAAATACTGGACAAGTACGCTGGAATGAGCTTGCAAGCACGCGTCTGGTTGAGGGCTGTCTGGGAAGGGCCACTTGTGCACATGCACGATGTGATCTGGTAGAACTGTCGTCGAAAATATTTATGTTTTCACACTTTGTTTGGCAATTTCTAGGTCATATTGAATTGAATTGAAATTTATTTCAACAACAACAATTACTACTACTACATTATACATACATAGTTTAAGATGTATGTAAGGGATCGTGTTGTTGAACAACAGACTCACAACAGACGATATGAGACTGTTTATTTATTGACGTAATTGACACCGTAATTGACACCTGTAACAATAAAACTAATGTTACTGAAACATATAATGATATTGACGTAGATACTGACGTAGTACACGACGTAGTACACGAACGCAGTTATCTCAACGTCATTCGTAGACTATTATCATCTACACAGACTATTATAAAGAATATATCAACACGCCGTTTACAAATACTAGAGAAACGCATTGCATGATATATTAAACACACCGTTTACAAAGTCTAATACAAATACTAATACAACTAATAACAATAACATTAGTCAACTAGTTATATTCACAACATTTGTGATACAATCAATTAACATACCTAGTGGTACTTCCCACCAGCTCTCCTTCGCGACAACGCCGGCACAATTAAGTGACCGGTCGCTGTCCACGTGCGCTGTCCCTCTGCGTGGCTTAACCGCAGGCCGGCTTATAAGCCCTGACCCGACAGATGACGCGCTACCCCCACATGGCCCGACCGATGACCGCTACTCCCACGTCACGTCCTCACAGTTTCCCTACCAAGAAAGCTACAGTACCCAGAATGTAATAGCGGCCGCTCTAGCCGTTTGGGAGCCTGTATACCACTCTATTATAATAATAATGCTACACATTTATATAACCACAATTCTACACCTTTACATGTATTTTTATTATACAGCAGTCTATGTAAGGCATTCGGCCAATAGTCTTAGCTTTGTTTATATCTCTGCAATTATTTACCCTCCTAATTAAAGACGGAGACGCGTGGGGATGGTATAGTGGCAGACGAACCGTGATGTATTTCACATACATTATATATTTGTATATGCCATCAAAACTAACGAATGTATGGGTGATTTTAATGCATATAAACCCACATATAAGAATACAACATATAACAATGTAAAATTATTCATTTAATCAATTGAACGAACCTGCATGTACAAGAGCAATTACAATATGTTGTTGACTAATACATAAATAACTTGCCACATATTTCATACGTACTCTTTGGATGGTCAAACGATGAATTGGTAACCAGATACACGAATATAACCGTGGAATATGTCATGTATGCTCAATGTGTGTATTATGAAATGAAACATTTATTGATGGTTTACACATATATTAAACAATGCAATGTTCCCTATTTACATTATTAAATAATACGGTTATGTACATATCACAAAATCGGAACTAATTGTCCCAGTTTTTTACATAGTAAGTAACGCATTTTTTCACAGCCATCGTTTGTCTTAATTAAAAACAATATAATATGTATTCGCAAAGGCCTACCGCGGATATCTGTTTGGTTTCATTCGGGTGTGGTTAGCTTTACACGCGAAATACACCTACTAGGTAACTGATACTACAGCAGTCAAAGATATAACATATCTTAGTTGTACATTAGGATTACATATTAAATATACACAAATGCTGTCCTGTTTGAACACGTCACCTTGCACGGTTCCTTTGTTTGTACCCCACTGAGGTTAATTAATATATACATTTCTCTTAGCAAATTTAGTATGTTTACATATACATTCATCATGATTATAATAAATAACTGGATCTAAGTTATCGCCCTTTTTAAAAAAACCGTTAGTCAGTCTGACATATCGCCGAGTGCTTATAGTAATAACTGACTATAAGGTTAAGTCTTAATTAGTCATCTATTAGACGGTGAAGTTGGCTTTAATTTACATTTACGACTTGGATACATAGCATAATCTTTGCATTTAATATAGGTTTTCCAACTTGGATACATAGCATAATCAGTGCATTTAATATAGGTTTTACAAGTAGTGTATTAAATTAGTTAACATATTGGATTTCCTTTTCAGAGTTCTAATATGTACGAATTGTTTCATATTCAAACAAGTTAATTAAAAATGGCGACGGTTGCAGTGACTGCAGACATGCTGACTTCATCATTGTCTTTTTTGATTTTAAACCGAAATTGTTTGTAAACCAACTAATAAAAATCAGAACATGTAAAACAGGAACAATATAATTATAATAATAATAAGATATATCACAACCGGGCTTTCGTATTACTCATGCTAATAGCAATTCGTCACTTCTTTTATTTACATTTGAGATATTTTTGAAGATGGATTTCAGTGTTCCACGTATTAACATGTTGAGAGGTCTCGTCAGCCTTTGATGCATTTGTCGCCAGACTGTTGGAACCCATACTGGATGCAGCAAACAGGACACGGACTGCAACGGAAAACATAAATGATCACAATCTGCAAGAACGCGTTCACCTGGTCAGTGAATTAAGGCTAGTTGGTTGGATCAACAAGAAATATATACATTGTCACCGTAGACTTTGTTCATAATGATGGTAGTGTTAATTACTAGCCAACTAATAATGTCTGTATCACGGTGAGACAACTTTAAATACGATATTGCCGCTTTGAATAGCTTTTAATTACAGAGTAAACGCAACATTAAGAAATACATGTGATAGTGTGATAATATAAATGTGATAGGGTGTGGAAAACATCTCAACCTTCCAGTTCTTACCTGATGGGGAAATAACCTCCCACATATTTACGATTCCCATCCTACTATACAGCCCTCCTACATCTTTGTTTAAACTCAGTAATGTTTTGTATTGATTTACTCTCTCTGCCACACATCCTCGGTGAAATTTACTATATGAAAATGTCTCTTTACTTACTTCTCATACAGTCTGCCAACGAATACATAGCGGATGTCGTCCTCGGTGCACAGGCGGTCACATGGCCTGCTCTCCGTCTCCTCCAAGGAGCCCATGCATCTGAAACAGTCGCCATCTTGGTTTAGTATTGGCCTCCACATTAGCCGTGGATAGATTGGTGCTGCTTCGATATCAATCACAATCATCATAACATGACAACTTCTCTCCACTAGATGTGCACAGGAAGATACCGGTTGTTCTGCATTTCACATTAACTGATGGAGTTGAAAGCAACGTGGTATTGTAGATACAGAGGTAAAGGTTTAGTAATGCGCACTAGCAGGGAAAGCACACACGATGAAGATTCTTCTTCTCTGCAAAGCGGTGTAAATAATACATATTTCGTTTAAAATCAGGTTATACATAAGGCCACTGTTCTCTATTGCGATTAATTTTGGTATCAATAAATGCTAAGAAGAGGGGCGTCGCATGCATGACATCCGAATTAAGAAAGATCAATCCGTCGGAGACTCGGTCACGTGGTACGGAGAAAGTAAGAGATTGCTATTGTAGCCGAGGATGGCAAAACACACGAATGAGGAACGATGTGAGGAGAGACGCCGAGATAATGTGTTGACCTTTCTGAACAAAGGCAAATAGGGTATAATTACTTTTGGTCGCCGCACATTCGCTGTCTTATCTGCACGCTGCAACCTCCGCATGCGCATGCGCTGTTCCGGCACACGCTCCATTCACTCCATGACTTCCCTACAGACCATTCACCATCATATTAGGTACATCCGCCATTAATTCACCATAAAGAGTCCGTAGTATATTGTTGATTTTGCGCTGCGATTTTATGATAGTATAACTATTACATACAACTTTATAAGTATGATTAAAATAAACGCCCACGAATGTGAATGGATATTTTTAAATAATTCACTGGCCTAGAGCGTCCATGAACAGTTTCTTCTTCTTCCAGCACTTGGCATATTAAGTTGACATGCGTTTTAACGCACCGTAATAGTTCAAGGAATATTAAATCTTGGATAGAAAGCAAGCGGTCACAATAGCCACCAATAATTCCACCAGTGCTGATACTTAAATTAAATGTATGAACTCTGATCTTACTACTGTACATTTTCACATTTCATTTGCACACTTACAAGTACGCGTATAACCGCAGACACGAGTTCTTTACAATCAACTACACTGTGCTTCGTTAAGAACCAATTTTGTAGTAACTAACCTTCGTTAGCTGTTATTGTCGTCGTTGGCGTTGCCGTCGTCGTGGTTGTTGTTGTCGTCGTTGGCGTTGCCGTCGTCGTGGTTGTTGTTGTCGTCGTCGTTGTAGTCGTTGTTGTTGGAGTCGTTGTCCTCGTCGCTGTTGTCGTCGTGGTCGGTGACGTCACGGTTGCGGGTTTCGGTGACGTCACGGTTGCGGGTTTCGGTGACGTCACGGTTGCGGATTTCGGTGACGTCACAGTTGCGGCGGCCGTTGTAGCAGCGCTTGTAACAGCGTTTGGGTCGGGCACTGAAAAAAATAGATAATGTAATGTATTAAAAAACAACAGTAGAAAGTCTTCTCGAAGTTAACACCCGCAGGAAACGTAGGTATACATTCGACAGAATGAAGAGCTGTTAAATGAGAATGTACTTAGTATACATAATGTAAATGCATACTACTGGTCGGACGGTGTGTCGCGTTGTAAGACAAAGCATTGTGCGTGTGTGTGTGTGTGTGTGTGTGTGTGTGTGTGTGCGTGTGTGTGTGCGTGCGTGCGTGCGTGCGTGCGTGCGTGCATGCGTGCGTGCGTGTGTTTCGTTTCGTCACTCCACACTATACTACATTCTAGTCTCACCTGCAACAACCTTCACTTTGAAGCCTATCCTGTCGCTTCGCCACGTCGTTGTGAAGTTTGACTTGAATATGAGAATCATTTCTCTCGTCTCTGACTTAATTTCATTATCCGGTGTGTCATGACCACAGTATCTGAAACGCAAACACAGCCGTGCATAAATCTTGTAGTCAGATCCATGTGTTATGCGAAAAAGGTTCATTTTGGAGGAGTGGATCAGATTGTTCTACGTGCAAATGTTACTTCCGGTGGTGAGGCTGGCGATGTTGGTAGTGATTGTCGCAGATGTTGATGTTAACGCTGCCAGGCCAGTTGTTGACTTGACTAATGAATCTTTGTCAACGAGGTGTTTACTATTTTCCCAAACATGCTGGACAATATATAATATTTACTGTATATTTCGTGGATGATGAAAACAAAGAAAGTGATGGCATAAAGAGAATAACGCGAGATAAGAGACACAGACAGCGAGACAGAGATCGCGAGACAGAGAGACAGACAGAGAGACAGACAGAGAGACAGACAGACAGACAGACAGACAGACAGACAGACAGACAGACAGACAGACAGACAGACAGACAGACAGACAGACAGACAGACAGACATACAGACAGACAGACAGACAGACAGACATACAGACAGACAGACAGACAGACAGACAGACATGCACCGTCATACATACATACAGACATATAGACAAACAAATAAATAAACACAGACAGACAGAGACCGCATGGTGCATAGTCGCATAGTCATATTTTCACATTATTTTATTTTATTAGACAACGTCTCAGTTAATGTGACAACAACGAGTACGTTGGCTTGCTGCAATGAGTCTTTACCTCGCTCCCGTCTCTTCAAAGTTGCTTTTGGTCTTTATTTCCAACCAATGAAAACACGTCTCATCTTTAAACGAATATATCCCGAAGAACCCTTGGAAGGTTAACACGACGAAATGGTTCGCCGGCGCCTGCAAACCAAATAATACATCATTTTATGTTTCAATTCTTAACAAGACGACTTACATGATAAATATACTGTATATATGTATACGTGACCTGACAAAGTATGGCATATAAGATAACAACAGTAACTGCGTATTAGAGCGCCAACATGAAAATGATATAGGCTTAGGTGAGACAAACATTAAACTGACTCCGGGTGCAAATTGTAATTTCACAACAGTTCATGTCACCACAGGTATTTACTAATTAATGTACCTTAATGAGCCAGCTGCACTCTGTGTAGTCGTCATAGTAACCCTTATCATTGTACCCCGGCGAGGTGATGTAGCGTGGTTTCAGGGTCGCAAAAATCTTCCCGCCACACTCAGCTGATGCGAAAAAGAAAAGAACGATTGTATAATGACACAACCTTAAGCTAATTCACATTTATTAAAGTAAAAAGTAAGTTTTTACGTAGCTCAGCATCCATTCTTTTCTACATCTCGACTTCCCTGGGAAGGATTTACCCACAAATATTAACCATTGCCTTTAGCCATGTACTCATTTTAGGAATAATCACTGTAAAACGCCCCAGAACAATTATTTGGATGGGGCGCTATATAAGAAATAAACTATTATTATTATTATTTATTACTCGTTCATACCTCTGAGTGAACTGGAGCAATGTAGAGTTTAAAAAAACCTGCCCATTATTCGATACAACAATAGAGGATTCGAACGCGGATTATCTGTGTTAAGAATCCGATGCTCCAGCCACTTCGCCACTGCGTGTGGCTGGAGCATACTAACAGACGAAATCGCGAATAAAATATAAAGTTGTTAAGTACACCAATATAAAAAGAAACGGATGAGTTACGTGTACGACCAAATTATGATTTTACATATTGTGCTAATTATTCCTGTTGTACATTCGTGTGACGACATTAAGAAATGCATGTGTCGGCCTACCCTTCTTTGGCGGGGAAACATCTTCGCAGTACGTCCCCGAGAAGCCGTCCGGACAACGGCATTGTGTGCATTTGTTCGGATCACGGTATCCTCCCCTTTGGCAAGGTTTTGGAAGCGGTCGGTAACACCATTCTGCAAGAAGTCCAGCCAAATATGAAGACCGGAAGTGGACCAGATTGAAGGATACAAATGGGGACATGGAGCTTCATTTAAATGGGGACAGTACTGGTTACATGTAAACACCAATCGTCATAACAATGTATGACACATTTCCTCGGTTATTAAGCTTCGTGATGCCAGAAAGCATGTTGATTTTTCATGGAAATGTCAAATTGTGTGGGTCAAGGTGTCTTAGCCGTCCAGCATTGGTTATGTAAGTCAGGACTGAATGACCATACAGTCCAAAACTACGTAACTAGTGCGACAGAAATATATTGAAGGGTAATTGTTTATAAATGCAATGTTTCACTACTCTTTTAACAAACTCTAGTTTAAATACAATTCACGTGATGCTCTGTAGTCTACTTACTCGAGCAGTATTCGAGATTGATGAGCTTGGCGTCGAGGTAGGACAAGCCAGTTCGCTGTCCCATGTTGTGGTTGTAGTGCGGATCCTTCGCTTCTATTGTCCTCTTATTGTTCCAACTTCCCGCCTGCGTGTGAGACAACGTTTACGTGAATTGCATTAGTGTGATTATGACAACGACAAGACGAAAGCGCCGGTTCATGAATACGTTTCTTTAACTGCAGCTGTCGATACAATAGTACAGGCGTTACTCATCAGACTTGTACGTCTTCCACCTTTATACATTTCACATAATACACACGCTATCGCTAAATACAATTCTGGTTAGTTTATGAACCAATCCCAGTAACACGACATTTTAGCTGTTAGACAGTTAAATATATTTTATTTATATACATCGAAAAAACAACATTGTATGGCGAATTGATTGAGTGATTGAGTTGATTCATGTTATCTGTAATGATTACCCGGCACATATGCATGTACACACACATCACACATCACACAACGCACACGCACACGCACACGCACACGCACACGCACACGCACACGCACACGCACACGCACACGCACACGCACACGCACACGCACACACACACACACACACACACACACACACACACACACACACACAATAAAGTAGACCGAACAAGCCGACTGCAGTACGTACCGTTGACGAGTAGTGCATCACCGAGCCGAGGTCGTACGGCACTCCCTCGTTCATCGTGTTTCGTCTCCAGAACTGGCTGAGGGCAAAACCGATATTTTCTCTGTGCACCTGGATATGTTCGTCTCTGTCCGACCGCTGCTGCTCATGCCAGAAGCCCAGGGCGTGTCCTATCTCGTGGACCGGGATGCCGAACTGTAGCGAATAACATATGCATTATTAGTAATTAATTAAATATAATTTCTAACACTCATAGTGTATAAGCTAAACTTATCAGCAATAACTAAATATATAAAATAAATAATTAATAAAAAAATACATATATACATGTATATATATATGTATTTTTTTATTAATTATTTATTTTATATATTTAGTTATTGCTGATAAGTTTAGCTTATACACTATGAGTGTTAGAAATTATATTTAATTAATTATTTATAATCATTTAAACAACTTGACTTTTTAATTGATTAATCATATTTTATACATTTATATGTTACAAATATTGTATGCACGCGCCTCTGAGCAGAAACGTTTTCTGGATATACGGCGCTTTATAAATAAAAATTATTATTATTATTATGCATAGATAAAGGGAGGTGCTTGCTTCTCTGCCCAGAATTGGCAGAGCAGTAATTTGTGGCAGGAAGTCTGCTGTGTAGAATTTGTGGAAATTTAAACATCAAAGGGTATTGCAATTAACTCTGCTCGTCTCCGCATTTTGTTTTGAAACTGGGTGTTTTGTTCACCATGTGAACGTGTTGCGGATGGAATCTTTCAAATCGCGGATGTGTCTCTGAGCTTAATAAAGTAACTAATTACAGTAAACACTCATCATGTATGTAGTTGTCATAAGAACATAATATTAAATATAAAAAATAAAACCTATAAGCAAACACCCTTACGTTTAAAAGAACCAGCTATGCGTGAATAATATAGGCAGTGTGCATTCCCGTGTTGGGGCCTCTTGCGGAAATGTGGCGATAGGTCGGCACTGGAGACATGAGAACGGGAAAGCTAAGATACCTATTGTGTGGTGGCACTTACCTGAGTGAAGCAAATTGCTGCTAAGTTGATGTACTGGGCAATGGCATCAGTGCGGCCAACATATGAGAAACAGCTGCAAAATGAATTAACAA
>OZ024858.1:10039564-10049564 GCA_964017155.1 Oasisia sp. SBJ-2009
ATCGTGATAAACGTCACCCGGCTGCCCCAATGTGTTCCTGGTTCAGCCGGATCTTGGTCGTGTTCGCATACAAAAGACGGTGTGAGTCGGCATTCCGAGCCACCGTTGGTCGTTAACATACGTGTGACCTCCGACCCGTTCGCTCCGCTTGGCTGGGCATGATTCACTCTTGGCTGGCTGGATCACCATGCTGGCGGCCCGCGCAAGATATACACCTGCGTCGTGCTAGAGGAAATGAGGCAATACGAACAATTAGGGGCCGGAGATTCATGTGCCTATATATGTGTGTATATGTATGTATTTGTGTATGTGTGTGCTTTCGGCGTGCGTGTGTGTGTCTTGTCGGAAAATAGCTCAGATGAGCTAATGTTACCAAGTTATCATGTAACCGACGTTAAATAAAGCTTCTTGTATCGTGTATCTTGTGTGTGTGCTTGCGTGCGTGCGTGAGTGCGTGCGTGCGTGTGTGCGTGTGTGTGTGTGTGTGTGTGTGTGTGTGTGTGTGTGTGTGTGTGTGTGTGTGTGTGTGTGTGTATGTGTGTGTGTGCGTGTGTGCGTGTGTGTGTAGTCGAAAACTGAAGTTGAGATGGCCAAAAAGTTGAGCCGAATACATTTATAATTATTTACTGTTAAGTGGTTTTGCAGGCAAAATGTGTTTGAGAAATATTACAAATGTAGAGGAAATGCGTACGTCTTTAGTGGATTTTGCTGTTGGTGTGTATTAAATGTGGTCGTGCCGTGAATGTGTAATAACTAGGATACAACCGGGCTACGTGCATTAGTGCACTGCTCGTCACTATAGTCAAAACAGGTGGGGGATCATTATTGATTGGTGGTATTACCCTATGCATTAGGTAGTAAAATGTACGTGTAATGGATTTAAAAATAAAATAGTGTATTATCCAGATAATGGTAGGTATTGATACTCAGTAACATGCATAGTCAATAAAACGTTGTGCCCGGTAAATTTATTCCAGTGTCATTCCATCTAGCTAAATATCAATCACATTACTTAATCTGACAGGAGGAAACGTATCACCAGGAAGAGGTGAACTGTCTATGGGCCAACATATAATTTACCTGTAAAATGCTGAGTAAACAACATGCATGTTTCCACATAAGATTGCCCGCGGGTTTCCGGCTTTTATGAGATTCACTAGTTGAAGATCAAATCAACTCTGCGGGATTTAGCCGCAGGGTTTTCACGTGTTTGACCCAAATAGCTCAGAGGTAAAATATTTGGCTCACAGTTCGGTGCAATAATCACGCCATTGCTCTGTAACATTTATAGTAGTATGACGTACTATGGAAAATAATAAAAGTCCGGCATTACTTCATTACGTCGAAATGTCGTTTCTCTTCTCTTCTAACTATTTACATAACGGAAAGTTATTTTAATGGGTTTGGTCCTGTAACTGTCTAAAATGATGACCCTAAACGTGTACCAAGTACCACAGAGCCTTACGTTAAGGGAACATTAGGGTGGCCAAGAAATGAAACAAACCATGTTTACGGGCAAAAAAGGTGAGGCTGTGTGAGAAAATAAATGAGTTCAAATTTCAGAGAAATCCATTGAGAGGGAAATTAAAGATTTCTCAACGCACCCATAATTTATCGCATAGTGATCAATTTATGAAATTGTCCATTTGAGATGCATACGTATTCAATAGTGAACCTATAAATATTCTATCCTATGAACGTTTTGGTTGATTTGGACTTATCAGGTCCTAAACAATTCAGCTTGACTGTCCAAACTGCAAGTTTGAGCAACTCTGGTAAATTGCATAAATTCAAGATGGCCACTGATCAGATCTTAAAAAATTCTTTAGGACCACTTGTCTTAGAATTATGTGTAATACCTCTTTTTATGGTTATTTGGGTATGTAGAATCCATTTCTGACGTAAACCTTTCAGTTCAAGGTCAAAATCAGATGCTGAATTTCAGGTAAAGCCAAGGTCATAGTTGACCTCTCGGAGGACAACAAATGGGAACTTCTATGAAATTATATTTTAGTTTATTCATGAATACAAATGGACAATCTTACAATATTTGACACATTTGTTCGTGAGAAAAGAGTATTCAGTCATAATTTAAAGTATTTGAAACATGTAGTCACACATGTTACACATGGTGTATAGTACAAGTATCGTTCATATTTCTTTTTAAGGGGATTTCTTGCATTAAGTAATGCGTGACAAGTCATTGTAGATATGTTAAAACGAATTAATTTATTTTATTAAAATTATTACTATAACGTAGCAAGCAGACAAGTATCACCCCAAATACAAATGACCTCAATACGTATCTTTATAGTGAAACAGGTTTATTGCACATCGCATTCCTATTTATATATCAACCTCACTTTGAGATAGCGCGTCAAAGTTGACCTCTAAATAAGAGATCACCGCGGGCGGGTAGCCATTTGAAAATTGTCGTTTTGATGGGTGTTATTATCGAACGTCACGAGACCGCTGGGCCGGAACTTAGGTGAGACTGAATATTCGTGGCCGTAGGCTACTTATCAGCGGATTTTAATCTCGCCTTTTGTGAGTACTGTAATGTTGAAATTAATTATTTATACGTTGAATTGTCCTTTTAATCTATTTCAAGTAGTTGCTTTGACTTTTTACATAAGCAGGGTTTTTCCTGTGTACTTTTACTTAAATAGTTTTGGGGTGAATTATTTGTACATTACACATTTTACTCATGTAGAAAATAAAAATTCTTCAGTCAATCAACATTGCCTAAGCGATAGGACTGCTCGGAATATCACACGTTATTCGACGCTTCACAGGCATGTTTATTAGAGAACCAAATCGATACGTGTGTGTGTGTGTGTGTGTGTGTGTGTGTGTGTGTGTGTGCGTGTGTGCGTTGCGTGCGTTGCGTGCGTGTGTGTGAGGGAGGGAGGAAGGGAGGAAGGGAGGCAGGGAGGCAGGGAGGCAGGGAGGCAGGGAGGCAGGGAGGAAGGGAGGAAGGGAGGAAGGGAGAGAGAGACGGGGATGGGGAGAGGGAGATGGAAATGGAGGGGCGGGGGCGGGGGCGGGGGCGGGGGCGGGGGCGGTGGCGGGGGCGGAGGCGGAGGCGGGGGCGGAGGCGGAGGCGGAGGCGGGGGCGGGGGCGGGGGCGGGGGCGGAGGCGGAGGCGGAGGCGGAGGCGGAGGCGGAGGCGGAGGCGGAGGCGGAGGCGGAGGCGGAGGCGGAGGCGGAGGCGGAGGCGGAGGCGGAGGCGGAGGCGGAGGCGGAGGCGGAGGCGGAGGCGGAGGCGGAGGCGGAGGCGGAGGCGGAGGCGGAGGCGGAGGCGGAGGCGGAGGCGGAGGCGGAGGCGGAGGCGGAGGCGGAGGCGGAGGCGGAGGCGGAGGCGGAGGCGGAGGCGGAGGCGGAGGCGGAGGCGGAGGCGGAGGCGGAGGCGGAGGCGGAGGCGGAGGCGGAGGCGGAGGCGGAGGCGGAGGCGGAGGCGGAGGCGGAGGCGGAGGCGGAGGCGGAGGCGGAGGCGGAGGCGGAGGCGGAGGCGGAGGCGGAGGCGGAGGCGGAGGCGGAGGCGGAGGCGGAGGCGGAGGCGGAGGCGGAGGCGGAGGCGGAGGCGGAGGCGGAGGCGGAGGCGGAGGCGGAGGCGGAGGCGGAGGCGGAGGCGGAGGCGGAGGCGGAGGCGGAGGCGGAGGCGGAGGCGGAGGCGGAGGCGGAGGCGGAGGCGGAGGCGGAGGCGGAGGCGGAGGCGGAGGCGGAGGCGGAGGCGGAGGCGGAGGCGGAGGCGGAGGCGGAGGCGGAGGCGGAGCATTTGAAAGGGGGACCTGAGGGTAGAGAGAATGGGAGAAGAAGAGAGACATAGATATGGACACAAGAACCGGAGTTTTATTTTCACGAGGACGTGTCACGGTGTGATACTAGGATGATCGGTTGCAGGGCCGCATTGGTGGTCAAAAATGTACAGCCGTTTTTATCATTGCCAGTGAGGAGCTCAACAGTGCTGCCTCACCACGGCGCCTGGGTAATCGGGGCTAGGTCTAAGATAATTAGCTGATTCAAGGTCCCCCGTAAGGCGCCACTGTTATACTGTGTGTGTGTGCGTGCGTGCGTGCGTGCGTGCGTGCGTGCGTGCGTGCCTGCGTTCGTCCGTCCGTCCGTCCGTCCGTGTGTGCGTGCGTGAGTGCGTGAATATGCATGTGCGTATGTATTGTCCGAGCAGACATGTGTTTGTGTTTCTATGGAACCGAATTTAACAACACCAGTCTTTTAACATGATGGACAGAAATATTGCTGAACACCTGCATGAGAGAGGGGAAGATCCCAGAGGAGTGTATAACGGGGCTGATTGTCCCAGTATGTAAAATAAACCGAAATATATATAATAGCGGCATTACTTTGCTAGGTCATGTTGAAGTTGCTGTAAAGAATGGCAGAAGTGGACGGGAAAATCGGCGAAAAACAGCAGCGGGTTAGAAACAAAACAACTGTTGGGGTGTTTGCCCTGAGATCCCCACAATATTTTATGAGTTTTGCTTATTTTCCCGAGCGTCATCCGAGTTGGAGTTGCAATCTCCGTTTGGAACGGCGTAAATGTCGTGGGTGATGTCTAAAAAAATTCAGCCCGTGATTGTGATTTCAGGTTAGATTGCAGCATGTATTTTTGGTGCGTCACTTTAAAAGCAACAGAACGCAAGCTGGCTTTAGGTGGCTTCGGGTCTAGCGAGAAAACGATGTTCGATGGTCTATACAGAACATAGTGTAACACTGATTGGACGGCGATCTCTGTACTAATACAGACGCATGCCATACATGATAATTTATGGGTCGTAAACCCATCGGCCAACACGTCAGGCCGACAGGCATCAAACGTTTTTCGGATCATTGATAGTGGCAGGGCCGCTTCTTTTGAAAATCTTTTCGGGGAGTAATATATTCAGTACGGGTTCTTACGCGTATTTTCATCATCAGACGTTCAATGGCTCTTATGGCTGTTGCCCCAATCTTACGACGAAGCCGATAAGCTATGGCATCGTGATGCAGATGTCGATGTTGAGCTATTATTACCGTGATCTTTCTAGGGGAACACATTTGTGTTGGTTAAACTTGTCGTGTAAATATTGCTTTGCGCACATATTTACTCACTGTATTAACCCAGATCAATGCATTGGTCCGCCACCATGTCATGGTAATTCCTGAGCTGGATGCTTCCAAAAGTTAAATGTATATGTTAACGAACAGTTCAGCAGACGGAGTAAATGTAAATTGATTTGATCAGGATCAGCAGCGTTTTACACAGCGCTATAAAAAAATTATGCATGTAGGCCATCTAAAAATTATTTGACGGACAACTGTTTTTTTCTTCAAAGTAGGAAGTCGCGTGAATGTTCATATGCATCGAGCCGGCCAGTAGATAGGATATTTGCCGTTTGGATGACGTCGACCGTCTGTGTAATCCCAACAGAGATTTATTTTTCTTGTCGATAGGGCTCTGGTCACATATGCACCAATTTTTGTCGTCATTGTGAATCAACGAAACTAGATTTTGTTGGTTAAAGTACGGTGTAAGCGCAGCCATCGACAGCTGTTTGGGTTATTCCGAATCTGTCTATCAAGACTCCCACATGTAACCATAACTTCAGCAAGTACTTCTATAGTCGGTAGTCAAAATGTCGCTCTCGTGCCGATTTATTCTAAGACATAAACATCTTGTCAGCCTGTGTACGTATCGCACCTTTGCTTTGTCCGAGGCGCTGGCAATATTGGTGTGATATCACACCGAAATGCGAAGCGAAATGGCTAAAATATAGGCTCAGTATTTCTCCACAAAAATGATTAAAATTATCATCTGAGAATTAAATAAAAATGTGATGTGGTACAATATATATTATTTAATGGTTTGACAAAAAATTGCGGGTTGCTTGTCAATTTGTATAAAAGAAGGCAGTTTAGTTTGTCAATCAGCGCCTAGTTTGTATGATCACAGTTGTGCGTGCGTGCTTGCGTGTTTCTGTATGTGTGCGTGCGTGTGTGTATGTGAATGAACGTGTGCGTACGTGTGCATATGCTTATGTGTGTGAACGAATGACATGAAAATCTCTTGTGCAGTCGATCACCATGTATTTCGCCAGTAGTCCTACAACTAGAATAGGATACGTGTCACACCCACTTGCCATAGTCACCATGTTTGCAGACACCGTACTGTGACCTGTTAAATGTTTTTAGAACCATACTTCGTTAACGAAATAACCACAAATTCGAGCACGGTGCGACATCGTAGTCCAGTAACAGCAGTTGAAAATTGCTGACCTCTCATCGTGCAATAGGTTAGTTTTAAGAGAATAAAGCGCAAACTTTACCAACGCGTTAACATCGGCCACTGAACTGTATCAATATTGAGTGTCATCTTACCATGTTTGAGTGAGTGATTATTCTCTAGTGGTTCAGTCACGTGGATTCACGCACGGAGTAACTTGGGTGACACATAATGTCGCCGTGCCGCTAGGCACGCTCTTTCTTGTGTGAACATCAAACGACACCAAACAATGACACCAATCAAACTACGAGAATGGGTTGGTCGAGACGTCAGTCCTACGTACGTACAGTCATCGTGACACTGCAGTGTAAACGTAAAACGCTCCTGATCCATGACGTCACATACATTGTGGCCGGGGTACATACTGAGCATTGTGACAATATTGTTATTAGACACGTGTTGCAGTCATGTGTGGTCACCGTGACTCGGTTAGCAGGATTTGGTCTAAGCGCTATGAAGCAAAAATGCAATCTATCCCGAACATATATACATACATACATATATATTTATAAATAAATAAATATATATATATAAATATATGTATATAATGTGTGTATATATATATATATATATATATATATATATATATATATATATATATAATATATATACGTCTGTACGCGCGGGTGCGTGATTGCGCGTGCACTTGTACGTCCATGTATGCGAATATATGCGTGTGTGTCTAAAATTGGAGGTTTAGTGACTTTTTGTCATGGAGAATACCGAAACAAGAGGAAAGACTATTAAAAAGATGAAGAGCACTCAGTGTTTTATAGATATCTGAAAATGTTTATTCACGAGGATAACTGTCTATAAATGAAATACATTAATCCTAGCAGTAGTCGTATCAACCAATATAAACTCTTTTTTATTACCATACATAAAGGAATTAGTGAGAGACATTTTCGCATACTCCAGCTCGTCCTCTTCTCGTCAGTTTTTTTTAAGTAGATTGGACCACGTGAATCAAGTCAGCAAGTTGCTATATTTTAATGACAGGTATGGATGATTGTTTATGAGTAACCACCACCAGTTTGACTGTGGAATCTTCCAGAAGTAACACTTTCGTCGACGTCTGTCCAACGTCGTACAACAGTCATGGCATTTGGTGACAGTCACGGTGGAAAGTGCTTAGATGGCAGGACTGGGTCGCCGTGACACCGACCAGGACCTGTATAAAGAGCGCGCGACACAGCCGGATCAGCGAGACGTGACGAGACATTCGATCTGCAAGAACAGCCTCGTCAGCCACACGACTACTTTCCTGGGCAACTTCTACACTGTCGGTAAGTCAAGTCAAGTCTACACCCACTCGGTGAGTGTGCATGGTTTCTGAATAGTTCGGTGCATGTCACTATGATATGCACGCAACAAGGCCGTGCTAACGAATAGAAGAGGGGTAGACGAAACCACGAGCAGTGCAACTGGTTCAGTTTTGTTCAACCTTTCTTTCACAGGTGATAAATTTAAATACAGCATTTGCACAAATTGTCGGTTCTATAATTAATACGCAGCCCATAGTAGGCGTGGTAGTATTATCATTTGTTTGTTTGTGTGCGTGCGTGCGTGCGTGTGCTTGTGTGTATGCATGTGTGCTGCCGTGCACGCGTGGTGTGTGACGTGTATGCCCGTGTGTGGGTTTGTGCATGTGCATGTGGTGTGCATGCGTGTGGGCACATATGCGTATGTGTATGCTGATGACAGGTAGACGTATTGTAAGTGTGGCCTATCCATTTCATTCTGAGCAACGTGGTAAACAAAAGCTACTTGGTAAACAATAGCTACTGACATCTTAGAGACAGACAGACAGACAGACAGACAGACAGACAGACAGACAGACAGACAGACAGACAGACAGACAGACAGACAGACAGACAGACAGAAGAGATACAGATAGAGACAGACAGACAGACAGACAGAGAGAGACAAAGAGAGACAGAAAGAGAGGAGAGACAGACAGACAGACAGACAGAGTGAGACAGAGGGAGAGAGAGTCTTTTCTGTACCACATGAAGATCAACACTGACAACATCGGTTTGATCACTGCTACGTGTACAGTATTAATAGTGCAAATACATATGTATGTTCTCTTCAGCGCGTCATCGTGTTGGTATTAATAAACAACCTTCTAAGTTGCGTTTTGATTGGCTTACTTTCAGTGATTAATCAAAGCTTAAACATGGTGAAGTACACGCTGGTCTACTTTGATGCACGCGGGAGGGCTGAAGTTACTCGCATGCTGTTTGCGCTAGCAGACGTTGCGTATGAAGACAAGAGGATTAAGGGTGAAGACTGGGGCAAGTTGAAACCACGTGAGTAGTACCTGTAGGTAGACGAACACACGAAACATATCAATACGGTTTCTCGGAACGCTGAAGTATCTTTGTGAGCAGTAGACCAATTCATTTCAAATGATGGTGTTTGTGTATTATTTAATGATGCAAACTGTTAACTACGAACGGAAGCATCGACATCTTGGAGTCACATTTAAGAAGAGTAAACTGGTAAACACATGCATTGCTTACTCGTGCAACGGAACCTATCTAGCCTGGATCATTTAGTTCTGATTAACGTTTTGTCCCTAAAGTCAATACCAATATTGGGACTACGGCTTTTTCTGTAGCTGCACCTACTCTTTGAAATACGCTTCCTTCTAACCTTAGATCTAACATTAGAAGGAAGCATATTCCCTGACCAATCTGTTGAACACTGGAATTTTGTATTGACTCTGAGATCGATTAACCTTTTTGTATTGAGCTGTCTCTGAGCTTTGTTTCCAAGGATTTAGGCGCAATAGAACTTATATAATTTTATTAATATTATTTTTATTATTAACTTTGGTGGTCGGATCATTTCTGTATGGAAATTGAGTCGACATTGAATGTTACTAAACAGTATTACTTAACACTAGTCTTGTTTTGTCGAATGTTGTCAATTTATGGCAGTGGCAAGATTAATTATACCACGGTACTTAGCAAAACATCTCTTACAGAAATGCCGTTTGGCCAGATGCCAATTCTGAAGATCGATGACGTCACCCTCTCGCAGTCGGTCGCCATTGACTTCTATCTCGCCAAGACGTTTGGTATGTAACACATTAAATAATACTTAGTGCATGATGTGTGTGTGTGTGTGTGTGTGTGTGTGTGTATGTGTGTGTGTGTGCGTGCCTGCGTGCGTGCGTGCGTGCGTGTGAACGCAAACGTACGTACACAACACACACAATTAACACACACACACACATAATGCTGTACCTCTTTTTGTCGTACTTTATTCAGTCGAACACACACGAAATTGTTTACATGTACCAATGTTTTATTTACAGGGTTTGCTGGCGCCAACACATTGGAGGAGGCCCAGGTGCTGATGATTGGGAACTGTGCAATAGATACATTGACACCCATCTTTGCAATGATTGGTATGAAGGAGGAAAAAGCTAAGGCAAGTACTCACACGACTGATCTTGTTCGGTTTTTATATTTCAGGCTTTCAAGTTTGAGTTCATTCTTTACATTGGGGTTGGTTTCTTTCTCGCGCTAGTGATTACACCTGTCTCATTATTTCTGGTATATCACCTCGCTGAAACGTTGAAATTAAAATGAGACAATACTGTCGTTTCTTTCAACATTCGATTGGTTGCGTTTTGTTCATGAAAGTAGAAACAAATACATGACTACACATACGTACAAATACAGGGTGATCGAAGGGGTTATTATATCT
>OZ024858.1:10054564-10079564 GCA_964017155.1 Oasisia sp. SBJ-2009
AACCAGTATTCGCGTTTGATTTGCCAGCATGTTCGTACGAAGGAACTTACGTCTAAACTCCTAGGACGACTAGGACTATGCGTAGTATTCCCTGTGTATAATGTATAGTGATGATCACCAATCTTATTACTGGCATTTTAAAGTGTAACTGAAGAACAATTTCCGTTTTTAGTGTAATGTTTATGAATATAAATAATGATTTCCATATTATCTCTCGTAATGGAGCGGTTGACGTACCGCTGCCTTACACTCACTCATTCCCTCATCCCGAGACCAATGTGTGTGTGTGTGTGTGTGTGTGTGTGTGTGCGTGCGTGTGCGCGCGCGCGTGCGTGTGCGCGCGCGCGTATGCGTGTGTGCGTGTGTGCGTGCGTTCAATATATATATATATATATTCATTCATTCATTCGTTCGTTCGTTCGTTCGTTCGTTCGTTCGTTCGTTCGTTCGTTCGTTCGTTCGTTCGTTCGTTCGTTCGTTCGTTCGTTCGTCCGTCCGTCCGTCCGTCCGTCCGTCCGTCCGTTCGTCCGTACGTACGTACGTACGTACGTACGTCCACACTGGCCTAATCTCATTTGGCCGCGTAACTTCGCCGAAAAGATAGTCTGGTCACTTAGCCGGTATTTGAATGTTATCAAAAAAGTGCTGCCACCTCACGGAGCCTGACTAATCGAGGCTTATCCTGCTTCATAAATAATTGCAAATTTGTGTTTCTGTTTATTTTTGTGTGAATATAACTGTAATGGTGAATACTATTAATAGTATAGTATTATCTGATAACAGTGTATCCTTATTTTAGTTTTATTTCACAGTTTACCTGAGAGCCAATCAGTGTATCTATACTCTATTCTGGGGGTAAGGCCGCCCTGGTGGTAATATCGACAGACCCTAAATCGATGTTGAGGGCGCTAAAACGTGCTGCCACCTCACGGAGTTTGGTTAGTCGACTCTGTCACTGGTCCGCACGCGTATTTTAGGTTCCTCTAACTCCTCCATTTTATTATTTTGTAAAACGTGGAGGCCAAAGTGGCCCTCTCACAACGCTATGCGATGCCACGTAATCGTTGGCGCAAATCTCGCACATAAACCCGCCACGCTCATACCCGGAACATACATGGTGTGTCTAGCACACTGTCTACCGGCCACACTCCCCGCAATACATCCAGGTTTCGCATGTTCTGCTAGTGGAATACAAAATTAATCTTCTAACAACACAGTCAATGCGTAGCGTCACTATTTCCCTTCTATGCTTTTTGACATGTTCTCAGCTTATGTGTGCCTTCTCTTCTTTGAACCGGATGGTTATGGGCACGTTACCAGTCTTGCCGTGGCATTGGTGTCTTTCTTGTAAGGGCTGCCAGTAATGATCCAGGTCGTCCGTTTGTAGCAGCTTGTCGCACGTGCGTACTGTAGCCCCATGGGGCCCACTTTGGTCTCTGCCATAGATTATCGGTCGGACGCCATTTTGGGATTAATGCGTTTATTCACTTCAAACTAAAATAGCTCATTTAATTAACTATGGCATTTTCCTCCATGGACCCCCTTTACAGTTATGTACCCTGACCATTTATTAAAAGGTTGTGTTTGTAAGGCACATCAATTATTTTAAGAAAAGTACCTAAAACACAAATTTGCTACTCATCGTTTTGCATCCGCGCCAAAGAAACAAATACGGCGTTGAGTTGTATCCCCTTGAGGGTCTGTAAATACTACTATCGTTGCTTTGACTGCATTGCGAACCAGAAATGCTGTGACAGAGGGGGCCCACTTTGGCCGAGGGGCCCACTTTACCCGCCTTTCCCCTATGTGTTTAGTGCTTCACCAGTCGTGAGCACTGGATGCTGCGCTATATAAGAACATATTTTACTATTAACTTGTTTAAGTTCGTTATGTTTCTCAGTAAGCTAAGTGATTAATTCCCACGGACGGGGTAACTTCCCAGCAAACAAAATGACGTTGTAATGACGTAGCCGCGACGTCACGTTTTGGTCATGATGACGTTGCGAAGTGACGTCACTATGACGTCATTCTGTAGACACCAAATGACGGTGCGGCGACGTTGCGAAATGACGTTGTGAAATGACCTTTCCACGACCAAAACGCAACCTATTGGTGACCTTCCAGCAACTGTTACGCAACCTATAGATGACCTTCCCACAACCTATTTATGACCTTCCCACAACCGTGTTGGACCCTTCCAGCAACCATTATACAACCTATAGGTGACCTTCCCACAACCTATTTATGACCTTCCCACAACCTTTTTGGACCCTTCCAGCAACCATTATACAACCTATAGATGACCTTCCCACAACCTATTTATGACCTTCCCATAACCTTGTTGGACCCTTCCAGCAACCATTATACAACCTATAGGTGACCTTCCCACAACCTTTTTGGACCCTTCCAGCAACCATTACGCAACCCATAGGTGACCTTTCCACAACCGTTTTGGAACCTTCCAGCAACCATTACATAACCTTCTATGCATCTTCCAACAACTTTTGCACAATCACCCAGCTTCTATTCCCGACATCTATAACATAAAACATTCATTGCCTTTTTAAAATAATTTTATTTTACTGAAATTATACATAAATCGATTGGTGTCTTCTTCGTTTCCTCTGGGCAAGTCTCTGATTCACTGATCTCCATCTGCTTCGTCTGACGACATTGATAATCGTGACGCTGCTGGCAATGCCCTTACTGCTAATAAAAGCATGCAAAGGAACGAATTCGTAACTAAAAATATATCAAAGCATGCAACATGCGTAGTTAGAACATAAGATTTAAAATTTTTTTAGGTGTGTGTAGGGGGGGGGGCATTTAAATCGGTCTGTTTGGTGGTTTTGCTGCTCGCCTATTTCTGATCTTCTAAATATCTTGGCAAACGTCCATTACCTACTCCGCGTGAAAAAAAACATTTCGTCCACGTCTGGACCCAGGACTTGCTGAACAACCGGTTATCAAACTGGCTTCATCAATATAATCGTTAAGGCGAACAAAATAGCAATTCTAGTGTTAATGCTAATAGACCTGTGAAGTATGAACATAAATACACCAAGCTCTAGGTGCCGTTTCACTAAGATAAAGAGTTCTTAAGGAAAATGCATCCTTAAACACAATCCTTTATGAAATGTAATGAGTTTTTTTTTAAACGTATATATCCATTGCCGTTTTACCGAGGACACTATTTCTATGACACACCAGTGACAGTGGGCACAGAGCACTGTTGATTTTCCCATTGGCGGCCATGTTAACGTTTTGTCAGATTATAAGGAAACTGGACCTGAGAAAAAATCTAAATTTTAACACAATCACTGCAGTCATGTCACTGATATGCTGATCAAATTTCGTCAAAAAAGCATATCTCAGGCTCTCTTAAAATGCATGCATGTGTTCTGACCCTCAATATTGACCAAACTGAGCACGCTTTTCTGCATTCGCAGGGTCATGTAAGAAAAAATGGCTAAAAATCACTACGCCAACTACACTCTGCCTAACATGCGTCATTGCACTGCAGATATATCATAGCACTTAACCTACTGGTATGCCTGTCCTACGGTACTCATTTCACATTAATTTATTTTTTCAAAATCTCAAATGACACAATTATTAAGGTACTACATTCGTATGGGTTACACCAGGAAGTCTAACTGTGCTCTGACCCCCAGTGTCCCTCTGCCGCGTGCACAATTCTGCAACTAAGACACTACGATTAGTTTGTTACACTAACAAGTAATTACCATTTAAAACGAGTGGGTAGGCCATAAATCACACACATGCACGCACGCACGCACACACACACACACACACACACACACACACACACACACACACACACACACACACACACACACACACACACACACACACACACACACACACCATGTAGACACATACAAATCTCATAAATACACACGCACGCACGCGCGCACGCGCGCACGCACGCACGCACGCACACACACACACACACACACACACACACACACCACATAAACACACAAACACAAATATAAGCACATAAACACACATGCATATAACAGATTCACACACACAGATCATTCCATAGATTCATTGCATGAAGCTGTTGGAACAATACTTCCTAAGAGCACTCGATCTTTTCTCTGAGACGTGGTTGCTGTAGTCTTCACCGAGCTATTCCTCATCCAGTTGCTGTAGTCTTCACCGAGCTATTCCTCATCCAGATCCTGTTGCAATCCTCGGTGTCATTTCTGCAATTATAATTCAGGATGACAATGACTTTTACAATGAATTATAAAATTATAGAATAGTGTTAATTTTGAATTTACCCTGTAAAACAATCAATCACATAATCATGTTTATTATAATTCAGATAAATTGTGTTTACCCCAATGAATGCTGCAGGGCCTACAACTAAACTGGATATTATTAGAAACAACTGGAATATAGGAAAGGTATGTAACTGTAATTTAATAAATTATTGAAACAGTATGTATAATTTCAAAATACAATGATCATGATACGTCAAGTACAAAACAAATTAGGCAGAAGATGGTCTTTGTGATTTAGTACTCAGTGTTACATAAACCTTACTTCTGACTATATAGTCTTAATAAAAATTAAGTCACAGAGTAATAAATTGCAATTACCTGTAGAAGTTGCACACTGTTAAATCAATGATCTTTTAATCCACACACCAAAGTCAGAAGCTGTCTTCCCTATCTAAGACACAGCTTGATATGAGGTCTGAAAATTCAAGCACTTGTATAACTACAGGCCAGCAGCTGCCAAGCAGAAGCCTGAAACAATATACACTGTATACTGCCCAATTTGTTAGGGGTAATTACCCCACAAATTGCTCAACTCCAGGGGTCCTCCTGGGACAACCCACTTAGACAGAGCCACAGCACTCATTTGATGTCAGCAGGGGAGAGTTTAAGCACATCAAACAAGCCTGTGCAATCAACCATGTTGAAACAAGGCACAGGGTGGGGGAAAACAAATAAGGAAGTAACTCTAACCAACTTAGGCAGTGCCACCAAAGTGTCAGAGGGGAAAGTCATGCAGTAATAATTTGCATTAGTCACTTGGTAACATATCTGGATTTTGGTTCTATTAGAAGTTTACTATTATTTAAACTTATACTCCAGATTTCAAGTTACATATTTCGAAATATTGAGCACAATATTGGTGATCAGCAGTTATAATTAATAATTTATAATAGAGTTTACAACTTAATCAGTATCTGCATCGACACTTGTAAAAATTATACAGTGTATATATATATGTATGTATATACATATATATATATATATATATATATATATGTATATATATATATGTATATATATATATATATATATATATATATATATATATATATATATATATATATATATGTATATGTATATGTGTGTATGTGAATAAATGTATGTTTATATTACACATTTTTTATATATATCACATGTGTCAGTGTAGATACTAATTAATTAATATATACATACATAATTATTAGAACTTTTATATATACCCATATGTAATGTAAGTGGATGTAAGCACCGTATATTCTCTGTTTATTGTTTGCCATGTTTCGACATCTGTCAGATATACAATATGTAAAATTAAAACAATACTCTATTTCATTTCCTCAAAAATACCTTATCCCTGTGAGACAGTGACAGTGTACATAATAATTGCAACCACATGTAAGAGAATGTACAATTACTCTTTAAAAAGAGAGGGATATTTCTTTGAGCAGATACATGTGTGAGGTTATTAATAATTATCTGTAAATGTGTACTTGATTCCTTTTTGGTAAATTTGGCACAACGTTGGTTTAGGGTGGTTGACCAACTTTGGTCTGTATAGTTATAAATGGATAACAAAATTAATGTCCATTCCTCAAAACTATATTACATATGTGACACAATGATAGTGTATGAATAGTTGTCATTATATGTTAAAGAGCAATATTTTACTTTGATTGACCTGATAAATGCATCCGGTTAATCTAATTGACATATTTCATAGTAATTGTACTTTAATTAACTATATACGTTAATTGCATCATGCTTTATATGAATTTTTGGGGGGGGGGAATTTGGCCAACATATTGCCCCAACGTTGGCCCAATATTGTATTAGGTTGTATTATTGTATCAGGTCAGTAATTGAACCATCACTGTACCATCGTTAGAATATTAAACTCAATTAATTTGTATGTGTGTGTGTGTGTGTGTGTGTGTGTGTGTGTGTGTGTGTGTGTGTGTGTGTGTGCGCGCACGTGCGTGTGCGTGTGTGTGTTTATGTGGTGTGTTTATGTGGTGTGTTTATGTATGTACGTGGTATGTGTATATGTGGTGTGTGTGGTGTTTATATGTTGTCTATGTGTGTGTATGTGTGTGTGTTGGTTGTCTATATGTGTATACCTGCGAATCGATCGGTGTGTGCATGCATATGCACGCATACATGTGTGTGCATATATGTGTGTGTGTGTGTGTGTGTGTGTGTGCGTGCGTGCGTGCGTGCGTGCGTGCGTGCGTGCGTGCATGTGTGTGAGTGATCGAGTGTGTGAGTGCACGAGTGAGTGTAAGTGTTGGGCCAATGTAGGGCCAATGAGCAAAATTATGTTGTATGTTGCCAACGTTGGCCCAATGTGAAATGCCAATGTTGGTCCAACGTTGGTCCAACATTGGATTATAATTGCATGTTGGGCCAACGAGCAAAATGACGTTGGCCCAATGTATGTTGCCAACGTTGGCCCAATGTAAAATGCCAACGTTGGCCCAACATTGGATTATAATTTGCCAACGTTGGCCCAACATTGTGTCATTAATTGAACCACCCCTGTACCAACATTAATATTATCAAACACAGTTTATTTTAAATTTATGTTGGCGGTACATCGTTGGCCCAATGTTGGCCCAACGTTGTTCACCCAATGCCAACATTATGCCAACGGTTCCATAGTTGGGCCAACATAGGCTTGCTATCTGGGGAATTTGTGTTGGCGGTAAAACTTCCAACAATGACTGCGCGAGCTCTTCCTTGTACGGAACCGTTATAAGCATATATACGGAGTCGGCTTCGATGTTACCAATTCATATTCTATACTAGTATGTATTATATACAGTTCCTTTTACAAATGTAAATTTTATTTTATATGTATTACAATATTTTATGATTTCATTTTGCCAAAATATATACACCATTTGGATTAATTATAGCAGACTGCAAAACTACATTACCTAGCTGAGATGACGTTGATACAACGTCTGTCAACGTCACGGGTGGACGTCATTTTGCGACCATTAAGGTACGTCAAGATGACGTCACGTCATAACGCTGCCTGAGCGTCATCACCCAACGTTGCGACGTGACGTTGTCGCAACCGTTGTGCAACGTCACTGGTGACATTACCAAATCGTGACCAACGTGACCAAAATATATACATCATTTGGATTAATTATCAGAATGCAAAACTATATTACCGAGCTGAGATGACGTTGATACAACGTCGGTTAACGTCACGGGTGGACGTCATTTTGCGACCGTTAAGGTACGTCAAGAAGACGTCACGTCATAACGTTGCCTGAGCGTCATCACCCAACGTTGCGACGTGACGTTGTCACAATCGTTGTGCAACGTCATTATCCTTTACATAAATATTATAGCCTACATACCTATACAATGGACAGGAATTTGTGTTGATGATAACACTTCCGACAATGGACCGCTGCTCTCTTCCGTACGCGTGTGAAATCCTTAGTTGAGTACACGTAGTCGTCATAAATATACTACCGCTTCGTATATTCTAGACCAGTATGCATCTATGCAGTTGTTTTTACAAATGTAAATATAATTTTATATGTATTACAATATTTGATGATTTAATATTGCCAAAATCTACACACCATTTGGATGAATAATCAGAATGCAAAACTACATTACCGAGCTGAGATGACGCTGATACAACGTCTGTCAACGTCACGGGTGGACGTCATTTTGCGACCATTACGGTACGTCAAGATGACGCCACGCCATAACGTTGCCTGGGCGTCATCACCCAACGTTGCGACGTGACGTTGTCACAACCGTTGTGCAACGTCACTGGTGACATTACCAAACCATGACCATTTTGCGACCATTAAGGTACGTCAAGATGACGTCAGGTCATGACGTTGCCTGAGCGTCACCACCCAACGTTACGAAGTGACGTTGTCACAACCGTTATGCAACGTCATTGGTGACATTACCAAATCGTGACCAAAAGGCAACGTTGCCTGGACGTCATGTGTTTGCTGGGTTAGAGGACGAATATAATACTGTTTTGCCGCAAAGCAGGTTCATATTGCGTCGTCAAAAAAGTCCCTACAAACAATGAGAATTCATAGATCTAGACGTCAGTCCTACGTACTTACAGTCACCGTGACACTGCAGTCTAAACGTAACCCCCCCTCCCCCCCCCCCCTCCCCCCCCGGTCATCATGACACGTCCGGGATCGTAACTGCGATTTAAGCACTGTCACGCAGTACCCGTGACAATGACACGGTCACCCGCACAGAGATTTGACACGAGTCGTTTCTGCCCGAGTTCACCGTGACACGGGGACGAGTGTGTGTGTGTGTGTGTGCGTGTGTGCGTGCGTGCGTGCGTGCGTGCGTGCGTGCGTGCGTGCGTGCGTGCGTGCGTGCGGCTACAAGCACTGAGCTATCGCGCGTACTTTGCACTCATTGCTGCCAAAATGACCAATTTCACAAGTGTTATAGATTTACCTGTATAGGTCACGGCATAGATTCAGACACATTGGATTTAAAAAAAATTACCGACGAATTAAATAAATATACGGCTGGTTATATATAGAATAGTAGATCGATCAGTAACATTTATTTTGACTGACTTGTCAAACTTGTTCATGACGTTGTGTTCAGTCGACAAAGATTGACGCTACATGCATATATATATATATATATATATATATATATATATATATATATATATATATATATATATGTATATATATATATGTATATGTATATGTATATATATATGTATATATATATATATATATATATATATATATATTGCATTCCTCTCTGCTCAGAATATTAAGTTTTGGAAACTGGCAAAGTGTAGGCTCTAATCTGTTGTTACCTGATTATCTGCCATTTGCTTTTAAGCGAATTACATCACTGGACTGACAACGCTTTGAAAAATTTGCCTCGCTAGAATTAACTCGTTTAGAGAAAACTGGCGTTTTATTGCAATTTGGAATACGGCTCTTTAATCAAGATCAACTGGGTGATACTTTCCACACCTGGTCAACGTTTGAAAACCATTTACTGCGGTATGTTAACACTGTAGGGTAGTTTATTAAAAACAAATATCGTGTGTGTGTGTGTGTGTGTGTGTGTGTGCGTGCGTGCGTACGCGCGCGTGCCTGTACTGTGTAGATGCAGACTCTCACTTAAGAGAACCCGCGAGTTCGAATCCTTCAAGTTCGTTCACCCTGCATTGCTCCAGTTCACCCGTGTGAATGTGTACCTGGCTATAGACGGTTGTGGATATTTGTGTACGAAGTCTTCGAACATATTTTTACAGTGTGGCTACATGGATGCTTCTTAGAGCAGGGCTGCCATGGAGATAGGTGTTAAGTGCCTGATCAGTCGTGAGCACTGGACGTTGGGCTATAATTTATAAGAACTTACCCTTGCTATTAACCTGTTTAAGTTCGTCATGTTTTTCAGTAAGCGTTCATTCCCATTTCCCACGCACGGGGTAACGGACGAATAATACTGTTTTGCCGCAAGGCAGGTTTATTTTGCATGGAAAAATCCCTACAAACAAGCTATGAGAAATCATAGATCTAGACGTCAGTCCTACGTACGTACAGTCATCGTGACACGGCAGTCTAAACGTACCCCCCCCCCCCCACACACACACACCGTGACATGGCCGGGAGCGTAACTGCGATCTAAGCACTTTCACACACGCAGTACCCGAGACGGTGACACGGTCACCCGCACAGGTATTTGACGTGTCGTTTCTGCGTGAGTTCACCGTGACACGGGGACGAGTGTGTGCGTGTGTGCGTGTGTGCGCGTGTGCGCGTGTGCGCGTGTGCGCGTGTGAGTGCGTATGTATGTGTTTGTGCGTGCGTGCGTGCGGCTACAAACACTGAGCTACCGCCCGTACTTTGTACCCATTACTGCCAAAATGTCAAATTTCAAAAACGTTATAGATTTACCTATGTAGTACACGGCATAGATATAGACACAGTGGATTTTAAAATACAGTTGTTTAAATTACATTACCGACGAATTAAATAAATACACGGCTGGTTATTGATATAATAATAAATTATATATAGAATAGCAGATCGATCATTAACATTTATTTTGACTGACTTGTCAAACTTGTTCATGACGTTGTGTTCAGTCGACAAAGATAGACGTTTCGAATCATATGCATATAGGCCATATATATATATATATATATATATATATATATATATATATATATATATATATATATATATATATATATATATATAGAGCATATTTTGCATCCATGCATATTTGCATATTTTGCATCCACGCACATAATAATGATATGCTTAATGGCTCATCAGCAATATCAGATCTTCGTCGCGAAATCTGATATTAACATAACGCGTGTTTCAAATATATTTAGTATTAACAAGGTCACACTTGACACGAGTTTTCTGATAGACTGCTCTATGACTATAGCATGAATTACTGATTCTGGCAGACCATAACAATTATTTTAGATATTGCAAATTTGCCACTGAACGGCGCATAGTTAGGACATGCCATCATTCAAAATCTAATTTTACTCGCGATCCTAAGAAACCTTTAGGCTTTACTCCTGATTTGTGCTAGCGGCGGCCAGAACAATGGCGGCACTTTCACATTCATGAGCGGTGAGTCGTAACGATCGAGTATCAGGCAGGGCATCCCTGTGCACCCGTCATTGCCAATTTAACTCCGTTAACTCTACTACCCCTGCGCGTGAAACAGCATCGTCACGGCCAGCCTCGCAGTTCATCGCGTCGGTTACGAGCAGTGGAACCTTCTCGTTCCGTCGACGTCTGATAAGCGTCTTAACACTAACACCGTCATCAAATTTGGTGACAGACACAGCGAAAAGTGCTTAGACTGCAGTGTGTCGCCTGACAGCGGTTGGTGCTGTGTGCAAAGGGGGCGGCTTATATAAACAGCACGGGGCGCACAGTCGAATCAGCAGACGACACTTATCGCGACGAGACACTCGATCTACTGCAGCTGCACTGACGACACGACTGCTTTCTCGTGTAACTTTCATACGCTCAACAAGTCTACGTACCCGGGTGAGTCTTGTTTGTGTTGTGAATATAGTTGTATGTGTGTGACACGATGACATGTATGCGCGAAATCATTCTAACACGGTTCTGTTCAAACATCGGTGCCTCGGCTGGGCCAAGGCCAGGGGGCGTATTTATAATTAGTCACACACCGTTCACCACGTGCCGTCTTGCTTGTAATGACTGCCTGAGAGTGTATAGTGGCCTAGTTACAGCTTTGGCCGTTTAAATTGTTCTTGTTAGTTTCAGCATGGTCAGCTGAGCATGTGTGTGTTTGTGTGTGCGCGCGCGTGCGTGTGTGTGTCCGCGCGTGTGGTACCAAGCCCTATGGCTATGTGTACAGTGTGCATGGGCCCTTGCCTTGCGGGCTCTACGTGTGCACAAAACTAAACATGTACCTGTTAATTTAATTCTATAGCAATCTGGTAATCAAAACTGCTTACATTACAGAGATTGGCGATTGAAAAAGAAAAGAAAAAAGTTATTGAATATTGTTTTTAAATTCGACATTTCCTATAATGTATCGATAATCGTAGTCATTAAATTGTGTTCATATGTGCTAAAACGAATGCATTTGAAGTTCGATAATCACGATTAGCGAGACTAACATTTGTGGAACCCCATTACAAATCACTGAATCAGCAAATCGCGATGGTGGCGTCCTCAACGACTAGAGTAACATCCAAGTACCACCTAGCGGATATACTGGAATATGCTGCACGTGACGTAGGAGCGCTTGCAAATCGTTTCTCTTGTGTTGAACTGTGTCAATGTAATCTTAATTTAAGTTATCACTTCAACCTCCTCGACAACAGCGTAAGCATTCATGATTCAGTCGTAACAGATTTAAACAGTGGAGATTTGCGTGTGCCAATTATCTGTGTCAACAGTATTTTCTTCAAAGATAATAAGCTCTATCCGTATCACGAGTCTGTCTATCACTCTATGCCACTATGTCTATGGCTATGCCATAGTCTATGCTATATGTTACCATCAGTATCAATCATAACCACGTGCGCTGGAGTCGTTTACGAGTATACTAGGTCCTATCCCTATAATATAATAGTTATAGGACCTAGTATAATCGTAAACGAATCGAGTGCACGTGATCATAACTATGACTATCACTATGGCTGTGTTAGTAATAGTATGTAAGTTTTACCAGTATACAAAATCAAGCCATTCATTCAAGGTTACATTCATGATTTTAAACTAGGGTGCCCTGTCCCTCATTTTTTCAGTAATAATGACTCGTCCATGTGAACAACGCTATGGAATTCGTAGAGTAATGAAATGTATCTAGACTTGAATTTCTTAAATAAAGAATAGTCTGAGTCTGATCATGACTGATGTCAGTGTCAGTGATGATGATCTCTAGACTATAGTATTATACCCTGGGCTAGCCTAAGTCCACAGGCACAGCCATTAGGCTGTACGCCAAACAACAACATGTAGATTGTTATCAGTATCTGTTATTTAATATAATTATATAATTTTGTAAGTGCTTCCCTCTCTATATATGTGATAATGTCACCTTGTTCTATCTTTAGCTTTGGCATACTTTCGGAATGTGCACTACTCTACAGTAATCATATATACACCAAATTAAAGTTTGCATTGATATGTTGTGCACATGATATTTGCATTCAGCATAGTTTTATAATGTTGTTTACACGCTACAGTGGATAGTGCCTATGTTAAGAAACATGACCTGAAAATGTAAAAACAACACTGGTACACCACCAAACATTTGACCCCCCAATTTTTTGGTCTTACAAATTTAACTTTGTTGCTGTACAAAGTCTAGTAATGTCATTGTGCTTCTAAAATGTGTGTTGATTGGTTTATTTTCAGTTATCAGTCAACAGTTAAAATGGTGAAGTACACGCTGGTCTACTTCGATGGACGCGGGAGGGCTGAAGTATCCCGCATACTGTTTGAGCTGGCAGGGGTTGAGTATGAAGACAAGAGGGTTAAGGGTGAAGACTGGGGCAAGTTGAAAGCAGGTGAGCATTGGTGCCGAAACTATGGGCAGACATTTACTGTGACAAGTTTATAAAAGAAGATATGTCGGCGCTGTTGTACATATGTAACTACCGTAGACTCTACTTCTGGAATCTCTAATGGTGCAAGCAATTGTATGACTATGAACAGTAATGGATACCTAGGTGTGACTGCTTTATCTGCTTGTGGATTTGACAAAGGTGTAAACTATTGTATGAACAGTACATTAATGTTTATTTTTATTATGACTAGTAAATTATTCAATTTTGACTGACAAGTTTATTACTGTTTTGAGTTTCCAGAGATGTTGGTTATAAAAATATCAGTTGACACAGAACTATTATAGCTGATTAATCAATACAGATAAATTACATGTCACTGTAGGTGGACGTTTTTTTTTAATGGTTATTGGGTAATTTATTATACATTTCTGGCTGCGCTAAGTGAAATGGTATCTCCACACACCATCAATAATTTATTATGTAGTTCCTTCCTGAGACAAAGACAATTCTTACAGAAATGTCGTTTGGCCAGATGCCAATCCTGAAGATTGATGATGATGTCACCCTGTGTCAGTCGGAAGCCATAGAATTCTACCTCGCCAAGACATTTGGTAAGTTATAGACAAAACGTAGCACATGATTAAGATGAAAATAAAGATAACGACATTTGCATTATAACAAGTTTTGTTAATTTTGGTTCACATATGTTGAAGAATTTAGTATGTTTCTATAATTATAATTAGAATCTGTGCCATGTATGATAAATATGGCACAGATTCAGGCATGTTTTTATTGGAAATTAATGGGAATCAGGTGGACTCCTGCATTGCACAAATCAGGAACAAATTAGGATATCAGCACTTTTTCAAAAAGTCAAAAGCTGTATTTGTGCATTTTGTAATACTGCATATTTAATCATGAGTCACATTCATCTGCAATATATCCATGCTTAGATTTGTTTACCGAAGTCTGTGAGTCCGAGACTTCTTTTGTAGTATTAAAAGTATAGTTTCACGGACAAATATCACATCATGCTCACTGTATCGTCCATCCACTTATCTGCCCCCTTGTTGTGACCCGTATGAAGTAAATTAGCGGAGTTGCCCTTCAACAATTGTCGAAATGTTATGATCTTTGCAAGTCATCTTCCATCTTTGATTTATATTAACCTTAACCTTGGGTAATAACCAATGAACAACACTGATTGGGTGATTCGTAGTGTTGCTCTGTGAAGAAAAAATACTGACATCATTAATTTCAAATCAACAAATAGGGATCCCTAACGCTGGCGTGGGTTTCTGAGCCCAGTGCTGTCTATGACTGAAATCGTGTCCTGGATAAAATGGGTTGAAGCTAATGAGTCACTCGGACTCCAACCAAAGACATCTAAGGAGTCTGATGATGAAACAAGGAGTCTCAGACTTATGGGCTCATGTAAAAATCAAAGTCTGATCATGAGAACAATTCTGTCAAAATCACAACAAAAGAAATATTCATGTAATTATTGATATCATTATAACATCTGGGCATGATATGTATTATTATATACTACCATTTTGAATTCTAAAATAACAGGTGTTGTCCATGCAACCATGGGGTAAAACAAAGCAGGCCACCTTTGGTCTGCTTAAAAATTGTGGTCTGCATAAGCATATTTTATCTGCATTTTATTACATTATTGCAAACTTCAATCATTCAAATACTCATCTTAACATGAAACATGAACATATTTCCAGCAAGAAACCCTGCATTTTTTTTCGATTCCTTCATGTTCTAGTTAATGACATTACATAATGTACATGTGTTGACGGTGTGACTATCATATTTACAGGGTTTGCTGGCGCCAACACTTTGGAGGAAGCCCAGGTGCTGATGATTGGGAACTGTGTGATGGACACTCTGATGCCTCTCTTTAAAATGCATGGCGTGAAGGAGGAGGAAGTGAAGGCAAGTACCTGGGACTGTCCTCACATAGTGGGCCTCTGATTCAGTGCTTTTGTGTTTCATCGTCCCTTTGAACATTGAAATCGATTACTTCTAGATTATAAATTAATATAAGTCAGCTTTCTGGACACGTCACATTATGTGCATCTATTTACGCTGTAGCATTGCAAACGCCAACAAGGCAAAACCAGGTAGCACTCAGAAATGGTCACTGGAAACTGAATCTAAATACTAAGACAGTGGATTGTGTAATGTTTTGATGTAATGTTGACCAATGTTCTTGATCGTTGTCTTCTTGCATCATGTAGGACGAGATGAGGAAGAAATACCAGGAAGAACAAATGCCCAAGTTCCTTGGCCTGTTGGAGAAGCTGCTTGTGTCCAACAAGGGAGGAGACGGCTACTTTGTCGGCGACAAGGTACACGCAACAGAGTTGTTACATTTCCATATTTAGTTTTTATGAGTGTTACCACCGGAGAGCAATGACTTTCACAATAATTAATTTATTACCAGATACCCCAGCTGAAATGGTCTTTCAAAAAATGTTTTTGGCATTATTGTGCCGGCTTTGTATAGTGTATGCTTAAAAGTTGCAATAAACTAAGTTCACTTTATTAACAGCTGCATACCTCTAGATGCCTTTCATTTATTTTATTTATCAAATAATCATATCCATTATAAGATCGTATATTATCCCAGTATCAATGGGAGTAATTACGCTATCAAAATTGAACACCTAAAAATTTTACTCTTGACATTTGACCAATTGAAAGGTACTAGAATAAATAAAATGTATTTGTAGTGCCTTAAAGACAACACAATTCATTTAAGTTTGTCCAAACCTCACACATGCTTATACTCATATTGTTCTTTTCTTTTGGAAGAATTTGATTTGGGGGTGCATAGATTGAGTTAAATCTTCACAAACATGGCTCCTCAGTACCACAGTCTTAGAGGAGTCTCCTGACCCTAACTTTTGCTATTTATAAAACAGTATGCCACGTTTACCATAAGTTTGTATTTCTGTATTAATTTAAATTTTTATATGGATCTTTGGCCGAATAAACACAAATTTAACAAGATTTAACAAGATTGCCACCTAGAGAATCAACTCTAGATGGCAGGTGGACAAGGAAGCCTTTTGGCTTATCGAGAGTCCAACCTAAGTATACCCCGCCCGTCTTAGGTAAATGTCAATTTTATTTTAAAATATATTAACACTACTAGCACCTACACAATCAGCTGATAACCTGTTCCATTCGTTTACTATTCTTTGTGAAAATGAAAATGTTCTAATATCTAGTCTACACTGGTTATTCTTCATCTTTCAGATCACCGTGGCTGATGTAAAGATTGTCGGTATCTTTGAGTGGCTTCCAGTGTTCGGCATCAATGTTGACTTCAACGAATACCCAAAACTGAAGGCACTCAACGCCCGTGTGACGACTGAACCGAAGATTGCTGCGTGGATTGCCAGACGCCCAGAGAGTAAATTCTAGAAGAAACAGCTGTGAATGTCACGGAACAATCATTTCAGTATCATCATGTAATGTGAAAGCACATGATTAATACTGATAGTTAAGTCTTATTACTGCTGAATTCATGTACCGATAATAGCCATATGTTTAATTGTGTTGTAATTTTTATATAATAAACTGTTAAAATTAATGAACTCTGTTGTTGCTTTTCTACGTTGGGATTTATATTTGAGTAATTATACATAAGTTGACACGCTGTGTATTGTATATAATATATATGCTGAATATAGACATGGAAAGGAACATTTTCTACAAAAACATGTTAATGAAAAAAAATCAATAATACACGCGTGACATACATGCAACACTATTAGAATGCTACCAAAGACGATGCTGTGTACATAATTTCTTGCGCTTGGCAAAACATTTGTAGAGAAGTATTTCATAGATAACACCATTCAATAGGTTGTTGAGGCATTTTCTAAGGCAGTGATTTGTTGCATTCAAGTTTACCGTATAACGCAACACGAACAAACGGAAAGTATTTCACGGCAAGAAAATTCGTTCCCTATTCTAGGCATTGAGTATATTGCGGGTGGTTCAAAACCTGCCTCAATTTCTTGTTTTAAAGATGTATTTCGACTTCTAGCTGTTATCACATGTCAACAACTACAACTGAATTAATGCACAAGACGCATGACAGTCGAAGAAAAACAGATTCAAAGGTGTGACAGTGGAGGCTATTTGGCCTGCCTCCCAGGGTGCAACTGGATTGTGGTGCCTCGCCTAGCTAGACTGCATTCTATGAATCTGCCCCTGATATTTCAGAATAATACATACACTGCACTGTATCCAAAACGTGGGGACTCAATTCAACATTGACAACAATGATTGTAAAGAGATGGAGTGGTAATTTGGCAACTCCGTCCGTCGCATTTCGTATATTTCCCACAAATGGAGCCGGGTGTTATTTTGGATTGAAATTATCACCCGTCAAGTTAGTGTGCTATAAAAATGAGTGTCAAAGGTTATGTTGGATAACTACGAATATGACATCTAATCTTCATAAATTATACGACGTGGATAAACGTCCGGCAGCCGGACGACTACTTCTCAGCGCTAATCGTCCGTCAGTTCCGGTGCATGTGTACTTAGGGCAGACAGACGTAAACAAACCGCGCTAAGCCGGGGCGTGCTGTGTTATGTACGTTGGTTAGTCGTTCGTTTTGTGTGTGTTATTAATTAGTTCTATTTGTAGATGGACAAGTGTGAGTACTGGCACACTGGGCTGACCAAATAAACCATCTTGACAGTGTGTCATTGAATCGCTATATGCAGAAACTGTCATTATATGGACAGCCTTCACTGCTTTAGGCTTGACACGTCACAGTCACAGACACAGACAGTACGGAATGGGTAGATGATATATCATTATATGTCGAAGTGGCCCTCTGTGTATTATGGCTGCATTTACACATACTTCATAAACACTGAGGGTATATATGCTGTTCCAAAAATGTTGAAGTAAAACGATAAGAATACATTCATTTCATGTAAAAACTCATACACATATAAATCACCATATACATGGTCATGGGAATGGCGAGATACACGATATACCAATGCGCCATGCCCATGGCAATGCAAATAAAACTGATTTTGGTGCTGTGCAACAAATTCCACAAATACTGGAACTAACGCCCCCGTTACAAAGGTTCCAGTGTCTATATATGTATATATTGAATTATAATGTACCTGTGTATAATTTATTATATACAAATTTTATAAATAATTATTATTAATATTGCTAAAATAAAAAAATCGATAAATGTGTTTTTCTGTGATCCGATATATGTGCTTGCATATATTCACTTAAAATGTTATTGTAATATTTGCTATGCTATCAATTTGCAAATATACAGTCTATGAATATACATAATATACTAAATACACAAGTACCAGGTATGAATAATGTTATGACTAGGGCTTATTAAATTATGTAGAATAATAATGTAAAACTGACAAATGAGCAACAATATATAGCTATGCTGCTAACCGGATAAGACCTTTGTGTAGACAAATTACCCACCCTTTGTTACTTTGTGGATCTTTATTTCTGTATGTATTTGAGTATTAATCGTACTGAGAGTAATGTTTTGTTTATATTTATAAAAAATTGTACTTTGATACATTGTTAATGCTATTCCATAACAATTACACTGTTTTCCAGTGGAAGTTGATACATTGTTAATGCTATTCCATAACAATTACACTGTTTTCCAGTTGAAGATCTTTTCAAATTCACACTGCCTTGGGTTTATCATATAGTACCCAATGTTATAATCTCCACCCGGCCGTGCCCGAGTCGCGTCTGCCCCATAGAACACCCCAGTAGTCTATAGGGGAAAGATTAATGATCTAACTCTGTGGTCTGGCCTCAATGAGACGACAAATCTGCACGCGCGAAAATCTCCGAGTATGACGACATTTTTGGCGCCAAATGTTTATTGACTTATTGACTTATTGTTTATTGAATTATTTTCCTACAGTCACTTTTGTACTTATTTTTTGTGGCAATTTATAGGCCTGTGCATTCATCCATCACACGAATATTATGTATCGAATTCGATTATATTTACATAGGACCGGAAATAAATATTTGCTAAATATACAGCTCCGCGTACTGAACAAGTCGCAAACAAAATGGAAGTTAGCACGGAGTTCGTCGGTGTCGCCGTTGGCGATCAATTTTCGTCTTTCGACACTTTATTCAACAAGATAAAACGTGCAGAAGATGCATCGTTTGTCCAGTTGTATTTGCGTGATTCACGTTCACTGGAAGCGGCTAAGAAAAGAACGCCCAAGATTGCAGCTCAAGCCAGCGAAATTCTGAAGTATCATTCCATCACGTACAGCTGCATTTTCGGCGGCAAAGAGCATAAAACCGGGAGTAAAGGAATATTATACGGACATCAGCACAGTAAGTAGTTAAGTATTATTCCATGTTAAACATTTCATGTAGAGATAAGTAGTGAAATATTGTTATATGTTAGCAATACGTAGTTAACTATTAGTATATGCTAGAAATATAACATTTAATACCATACACCTGCATGCTTTCCTTAGGTTTAATTACGCCATCATCTGACAGATAATTGTAGTGTGTTTCCAGTTGGTGCAGATGATATGATCCGTCAGCCTTCAAACAAACTGATTAAAGAGTGGTATTTGTTGTTTAATATTCCTATTTTGTTTTCAGCCGGTGTACAGGACGATCCGCCAGCGCCGAGGAGTGACGACTTGATCGAAGTCCATGCTCATGCGCAGACATGTAAGTATTGAAAGTGGCATAAATGTTGTATATGATATTTCTGTAATTCTGTCAGCAGGCTCCTGTAAAAAACGCCATCATCTGACAGATAATTGTAGTGTGTTTCCAGTTGGTGCAGATGATATGATCCGTCAGCCTACAAACAAACTGATTAAAGAGTGGCACTTGTTTAATATTCCTATTTTGTTTTCAGCCGGTGTACAGGACGATCCGCCAGCGCCGAGGAGTGACGACTTGATCGAAGAGGTTGCATCTTCATTACCGGAGTCCCTAAAGACTAGTACGTTTATTCCACACTGTTTTAAAAACAGGTAGTTAACTGAGAAATGGAGCTTATATTTGCAAAAAACAAATACCAATTACGATTTATATTGTCTCCGTAAAGGGGTGGGGCCTCTATTACAAGAGGCCGGGTGGGGAAATTCTTACACACCCTTTGCTAATAATTGTCATATAATAATTGTATTTAAATTTGTCTTGCGGAGCTTGTATACTGTCTAAGTACAATTATTAAATGACCTTAAAAACATCAATAACTCTTGTTTATTTATTGTAGCAAACAAGATCAGGTATCTGCCAGTAAAAGCATCAGCAGGGTATAAAGTGCTATTTTAAATTGTTGCAATTTCTAGATAAACGGTTATTCTAATCTGTTGACAGGTCTCTGTACAATGAAAATGCCACCTTCAATGAGGAAGAGGGGTCGACCCAAGGGGGCAGGGTTGACCGTCATTGGCACGCACAAAAAGAGGAAACAGGACAAACCGGTGAAATTCCTCGTGAAGCTTCCTGCAGAAAGAGAGCACGGTATGACGCAAACAATGTTTATAAAATACAATACAGACGTTTCATTTATATTAGTGATAAACTGTTGCAGTTACCTTATAACGTTCTGTGAGGGGAATGTAGCTGTGTTTGTTACATTTACTTTATAATATCCTGCATATTCATCAACGCCAATGCGTTCAGACAACGAGTGATATCATTCGGCTTCGGTTCGTCCATGGGCGCCGCCATCTTTGATTTTTCGAAGATCGTAAACACGAAATGAAATTCGCCACGAATTCTGTCTTTCCAACGAAATCCGCTCCAATAATGCGCTAAACAGTTATGAAATATGTACAGACACAAATTATAGCAACATCAAACTAAACTAAAAACTAATCGCACTACTAAAACAACAAATTCCAACGTCCAAATATAAATACGTTACATTTCAAAATGCTGTAACGTAGAACGATCTTCCTAGTTACAAAATCTTCCTAGTGATAAAATACTAAGTTCTCTGTTCGTGACTTCGTCAGTTCGTGTCCTCATATCTCCTGTGCGCAAAGCTCGTTTATCAGGAGTCCACTTGGTAGATCGCCATTTTTAACATGATCCTTGCAAGCACTTGTAACGAAAATTGCACAGATCAGAGCAAATACAATGGAATTTTTTTCACACAAAGGGAAATGAGACATTTTGGAATTAATGCATTATATTATGATTATAAGAAAAGCGTGTCAATTGTCAAATATACTTTTTCAGCTTGCCTGTTTGAATTTCCATTTCATGCTTTCGACCAACGTGTAGTAGTGTACACATGTGAAACGATTATTAAATGATAACCCACATTTGACTGTAAATATCACAGTAGCACGAATGGGTGGAGCCAATTTTGGGCGGTGGACCCGATTTGAACGTCGTTGCCCTACTTGGCGTAAGACCACCAAAAGGTGCACGTCCGCCATTCCCTGACCGCAGAGTACCTTATAAAAGCAGCATTATGCACGTTGTCTGGATTTCTGTGAGCACATATGTAGTGTGGAGTGATTATAAATGACGTTTTTGTGCAGCGTGACATCAGAGCTGTCAAATTACGACAGCTGTCATTCGGTGCATTTCTGCGTATTAATACATTTGTCATTTTGCTTGGTGATGTAATCAGGGGCAATCCGTGGGTGGTTCAAGCAGAAATGGAGGGTTGTAAGGTTTGAATGAACTTTGTGGGAGCCTGAGGTATTAAACGTTCACGAAACATGCTGTGAAATTGTCAATAAGAGAGCTGATCAAGATTAATAGGAAATGAAGGAAACGTTATAATGGTCGCCTATGGAAAATGCAAATGTGGTCTTACGCCACTTGTTCTGCCGTCATCCCAAATCTTAGTCTCGCTTAACCGACTGTCGGTCGGCTGCGGAACTACGCCGAGAAGACAGTCTGGTGACATTTGCCGGCTTTTGTTTGGTATCCGCGTGATCTATAAAATGCTGCCACCTCACGGACACTGCCGTAATATTTTTTTTTATAAACAACTGCAAATTTGTATTTCTATTTATTTTGGGTTAATATAAGTTTAATTTGTAATAGTTTTTATAATACAGCATTATTTGATCAAAAGGTTTCCTTATTTAATTTGTATGCTATCCGTGTCGGGCTAGACAATGCTGCCACCTCACGGATACTGGTTAATCCTGCCGTAATTCTTATTTTATAAACAACGGTAAATTTGAATTTTTACTTACTGTTGTGTTAATATAAGTTCAATGGTGAATACTTTTCAAATGATATTATTATCTTGTAAAACTATATCGTTATTTAAATTTTTATTTCATAGTTGGCCTGAGAGCCAATCAGCGTCTCTACCCTATTCTGGGGTAAGGCTGCCCGGATGTAGAAACTTAAGCATATATACTGTCCCAGGCGTAGTTGAGGGGGCTTAAAAGTGCTGCCACCTCACGGAGTCTGGGTAACCGAGGCTACCCAAATCTAAGAACAACTGCGCGGCGGGTGTCGCCACTAGTCGCTACATCACTTAGACCTGTCCGCTAAGTGGCGCCACTACTGTGTCCCTGCTGCCAATTTTGACACGATAGCCAGTACAATTATAGGTTCCACGCACTTTCATTCAACAGTCGTCGTTCCTATGTTGTCCAGCTTTGCCAGCAATTTTCACGTTACTCAAACACTGCAACTTTGTAAGAGAAATTACTTATAAAAGAGCCCTTCAATATACTGTCAAAAATGTACTTGATTTTTAAGGTGGTTTGAACTGTGGCAATTTTTTAATACTATATAATCTGTAGACCTACATTTCTGCAGGATGATGCTAGGTACGCTACATTGTATAAGAGTAAATCCACAAATACGGTCTCGTTACGATTACGGTCACCCGGAATATAGCACCCACGATTTTTGTTCCGTAGTGACATGTTGGCTAATAATAATTGCTATTATCAATGTCTCGACACCGTCGCCACGCTCTTCAAGACACGATCAATTACTCGGTGCGGAAGGGTCAAATTCCTCTCTCAGCTACACTCAGTCACGGTCTGGTACCCACGGCAAGTTGCCGTTAAAGGCAGTGCCACGCAGCTAGTGCCTATGTGTGTCTGTATGCACCGACCTACCTACACACATGAGAAAAGTTCAAAACGCTCGTGTAAAAAGATGCAAGACAAATTCTTAAAAGTCAAATTTGTTGCGGATGAGTAGCGGAATAAACAGTTTTACATTGCTCGTGTGTGCGTGTGTGTATGAGAGTGCGAGTGTGTATGTATGTATGCGGGCGTGCGTGCGTGCGTGCGTGCGTGCGTGCGTGCCTTCGTGCGTGCCTTCGTGCGTATATGTGGGTGCGATATATGTGTATGTGAGTTCGTTGCATGCTTCCACAAGTGTGTGTTATGTGCGTGCGTGCGTGCGTGCGTGCGTGTGCATGCGTACGGGCGCGCTTTTGAAAAGCGACTCCAAGTGGACTGTCTTAAATTTCGTAAACATGTAACAGAACGATATTTGTATTTAAAATTGTTATCATCTCTCTGAAAACAGTCAGGCGTTTCTGAGGCACATGTGTTGTTATCACTCAAACAAATCTCGTCACACACTGCATGTTATTTAACAAAATAACAACAATCACAACCATAGCACCAGAACACCACTATGCAAATGTCGGTCGTTCTGGTGTTTGAATAATGCAGAACGCGAAAGGACAGGTCGATATTGTAACGTCACAACTGCAGTGATGCGTAAAGAGATCATCGTTATGCATTGCAAACAACCGTGGTTGCATATTGCACAGACATTAGGCTACTATGTTTGCTCTTAGATAAACAAAAACATGTTGGTAGCGCGCGCGCGTGTGGGTGTGCGTGCGTGCGTGCATGTGTATATGCGTGAGTGTGCATGATACCCCATGAGTGTTTGTGTATGTGTATGCGTGCATATCCAATTCTTATTCACACGAACCAACGTTTCGGCTGATCAATCAAGTAATTATCAATCGACCCTGCGTTATTGACATGTTGCACGAATTCTTAATGGACGACTTACATTGTTTCATCGAGTGTCATGTGTCGTGTGCATTAATTCCGTTGTAGTTGTTGACACATGATAACAGCTAGAAGTTGAAATACATCTTTAAAACAAGAAATTAAGGCTTAAGGCAGGTTTTGAACTACCCGCAATATACCCAATGCCTAGAATAGGGAACGAATTTTCTTGCCGTGAAATGCTTTCCGTTTGTTCGTGTTGCGTTATACGGTAAACTTGAACGTAACATATCATTGCGTAATCTACAAACACAACCTATGTATATGGCTATATAACTAATGCCATCGAAGCCTAAGAGACAATGTGTGAAACCCCAAGCTGTAACCATGATAAAATTGCCGCTGGAGAGGGCCTGTTTTCTAAATCTTAATGTACAAGCTATTTGTTAGGATGTACCTCTATAGCAATTTCGTAATTCCCACGAGGTTTCTGCTAATTTAGTATTAACATCGTGCCGAAATAGGGCAAAAGTTAACTTTGATGTATATTTGAATTCAACGCTTGCCCCAATCATTAGTTTTGACAAATGATCGAATTGAAGTAGTCGATATCAATTATTTAAAAAAAGTCGAAAAGAAGTAC
>OZ024858.1:10092064-10099564 GCA_964017155.1 Oasisia sp. SBJ-2009
TAGTTCCAAATTAAGTACATGTGTAATTTGGTAACGTGCGCTCGGATAAGTACAATTATATTGACGATTTGTACATTGTGGTTGATTTATACTTGTATATTTGAGTGTGGGGCACATATACCCTTCACCTGAACCCGGGCCGCAAAATACATTACCACATATAGCTAACGGTTTTCCCAACGCTTTCATTTGACAGCACATTTAGCTGCACTTTGCTATAGTAAGTTTAATACGCATCGCTTTATGTTTTATATCGTCGCGTCACGTCCAGTCGGACATTGCAGGTGGAAGTTTCATTTTTTTCGTTTCCTTTTCCTTTTCTGATTATAAATTGTGTATGTCACCGATACGCACGGATAAACGTGTATATAGGCTGACAGCCAGAGATACACCACTCAGTAGGCCGACAATGATGCTGGACAACCGTTTTGGGTTATAAAAAAAACTAATAACATTGATGTGGACATGCTAACATCTCATTCGCATATTTACATAAATCTGACACTAAATGTTTCATAAGAGCGGCAGCGTGTTCGCGTGACACAAAAAACCGGAAGTCAATTTTGCAAAGTCACACTTCAATAAGAACTGTGGACATGGTTGGCCGGGATACAACTAACATGTCTACGTCACAAGCTCTGCATTAGCCGAACCGAATGCCGTATTGTCTGCCGAGAGAAGAATTGCGTTCATCACTTGACAGTTATGGCAATTAAATTTTTTATTTCTATGATGGTCTTTACCAAGGGTACACCTAGCACTGTGTAAAGCTGTCCTGTTATCTACGTCTAATTAGCTAACATCACGCATAATTAGGTGATTATCACTTGGCTATCACAAGACTTAATGAAGCGTGCCCTGTTGTCACGCATGAGCGACTGGTTGGTTGCCATGTAATGTACATCAACTAATCCATAGAAAAAACAGTGCTTATATTGGCATCACATAAATATCCATAGAAAGCGTAACGTAAAACGATTTTAGGTTGAATATTATTGTTGAGAAAGGCCGAACATAATTTGGTTGAAATTTGTCCTTCATTTTGGAAAACTGCAAAATGTTCGATGGCTGGTTATTGACACAGAGTGGATCCAGCTCACAGGTTCGTGTCCAGCAACTAATAGCGAGTGGGGTTTGGTTTGTGACAGTCGTCTGTGTCACTTGGTACAAATAGCAAGCTCGCAGGCCAGTCACTCCCACGGTTTCGACGGCGGTGCAGTTTTAATTAAGTAAAGTATATATAGCACAGTCGTGACAATCAGCTTACACGGGCAGTCGACTCTGACGCTTACACGGTCTCTCCTATTGGTGTCTGTAGTACTCGCCAGCCAGAGATGTCTCGTTCCAACGATAATGACTCAGCTGATCTGGTCACCAGTGTTCAAAGGGCATCAACATACACAGAGTAACAGACAGTGATGGATATTTGTGAATGAATAATTTTGGGTGCATTAATCGAAGCGTAGCTGGATGATTCCTTACATAGTGTTTCCCCCTCGTATTCCAAGTGACAAGTATAAATGTAATTAATGTGCAAATTAGGTAGGTAAATAGTTGCATTATAGAAAAGTTTACAATTAACGCCAGGAATTATATACATTCATTGGCTACTCCTGTACGAAAGCCTGTCCCGGTTCGATCATGTAGTTCTGATTTACGTTTTGTCCGTAAAGTCAATATCAATATTGGGACTAGGGCTTTATCTGTTGCAACACTCTTTGCAACATGCTTCCTTCTCGTGTTAGATCAGTTGAACACGTTGCTAGTTCCCCCCGTCATTTGAAAACATACCGGTACAACTGTGCCTATTCACAATAGCTCCAGACGTATCAATCAATCAATCAATCGGTCGGTCGGTCGGTCGGTCGGTCGGTCGGTCGGTCGGTCGGTCGGTCGGTCGGTCGGTCGGTCGGTCGGTCGGTCGGTCGGTCGGTCGGTCGGTCGATCGATCGATCGATCGATCAATCAATCAACCAACCAACCAATCAATCAATCTGTTGACTACTGGAATTGCGATCGATTAATCGTTATGTTTTGATGCGCCTCTGATCATGGTTTCTAAGGATTTAGACGCAATAGAAGCTACCTAATTATTATTATTTTAAAGAAAAATGAGAGATGACGTCAGCGAGGGACAGTACGTATCACGTACACAGTTTGCAAATATTTCGCTTGGTGTTTACGATTGTTAAAAATTATGTAATTTACGTTCATGTCAGCTATTTATATAATGAAATAAGATTAAGAAGCAACTGCGAGATCACGTTGAATTATCACACTTACTGGTGAATATGTCGGCTCTACCAGTCAAGACTTCCAATGATAATACAGTGAATGCATTGTATATACCTCAAAGGTGCTTTCTCAAAAACAATCTTGACACGCACTGTTCACAGGCCATGGGTTTTCAAAATAACTTTCTCGTTCGACCGGACGCTAGAGTGACGTAAATCGTTTGTTAAAGACGTTATGCATAGTTTCGATCCACGTGATTGGTCAGTTGATTAATTCAACTCGTGGGGCCTACTAACTACCGTTATCTATGATACTCATATCATGGAAATCTTCAAACGTGTCTGAATGAAACATCGTCCGAAGGATGGGCATTTTTTAGTATACACCGTGTACATGTCAAGTAGGTGTTCACATCTACGTATTGTATTTTTCACTTCCCCGTAAAGATAATATGTACCTATACCTATTTCCCCGTATTCTTCCATAACAAACAGTTATTGTAGATGAAATATTGATTGGAGTGTGGAACTGGTAATAACGTTTGAAATGCAATACTTAATTATTGAGTGTCATTACGCATGCACATAATACGAGCAAAGGCGAGCGGGTGTAGGTGAACTTGTAAGCGCGATCATCCACATTCCAACGAATCATGAAATATTTATTAATACGAAATGGACCGCACTATAAACAAGGAGGCGATATATTGAGACCAAGATTGGTGGAAAGTACATTTTGACCAAGTACAAATATTCGATGTGTAAGATAATTGTTGGGGACAAGTACATTTCGATCAAGTATAAATATTCGATGTCTTGATATCAAGGTTGGGGGATAAGTACATTTCTATCAAGTACAAATATTCGACGTGTTGAGACCAAGATTGGGGGGCAAGTACATTTTCATCAAGTACAAATAGTCCATATGTTGAGACCAAGGTTGGGATACCATTACATTCGATGAAGTACAAGGACATTAGGTCAAGTACAAATAATGTACATTACACAAAACTGAAAAAAAAATTACTAGTCCAAGTTTGTACACATATTTGACCACACGTGTGGTCAGATATGACACAATTGTTTGGTTTAAATGAGTATTTCGGTAGACATTTTCAATCAAAAAAGGTATATTTGTTTAGTAGTATAGCTTCCTATGCGTGTCAACGGTTATTACTGCAGACCAGCATGCTATCTTTAAGCAATCAGAATGTTTTCTTTGACCGAAAACATTCCCTGGAATGGTGTTCGACTTCTACGGTTAATGTTCTACGGTCATTTGGTGTTAGAATGCTCGATCAGAGTCATTCCTTACTGACGTGTATAGTGTGACTTTGGCACAGCGCTGTGTATTTATGTAAGCAACAGCGCCGTTGTCCGGCATACATAACATTTATACGATAAATTTGTAATCAAGTACTATTTTGGAAGTAGCGTATCCGCCACATTTGAAGTGGTGGCTCGCACGGGGAATGTGAGTCGTGACATCAAATACAGCTGTATCATGCTGCGTTAACACATGTAGACACTACAGCGAGTTCACAGTCACGCAACAAACACTTATGTTGAACTATTCGCTTCCCCCATTCGGTGAATTAAAGCCTATGATGACACATGCAACGAAAACGATGTTTGTAATAAAGATATATTTACAGTCGTTGACAACCATCTATGATTCCCCCATGTAATCAAATATTCGGCGCATTTACATTAACCGAAAACAGCAGGGTATTTTTTAACATGGATTATTTTGTTGTGGCGGATTTTACTATTAATCTACAGTGTGCACACGTTGTAGGCCTAATGTTTATTAATTCATCTATTTTTCTCACATTTCAGAAAGGAACGGATTGGTATTAGGGAAAATACATCGATGGGATCATCTTCGTCGCGAAAAACCGGCGAACCCGTCATTGTTAAACCTGTGCAGACTGTGGAGACGACCGCATCTCCCCAAGACAGGTAACCAAACGACAATTCACCTATACATGTCCGTGTGATAGCTCTGTGTTTGTGTCAGTTTGACAGTAAATTATTCAGAGTTCGTGTCGCCGCAGGAAACTGCAGTTGACAAGTCTCATTGGAATTCTGAATATCACAACAGTTGTTGTTTGTTCATGTTTGGCAGGATACTTTGTAATTATTAGATCGCTCCTTGCCTCCACGCCTCCCCACCCCTCCGCCTCTCTTCCTCTCTCCCTCTCTCCCTCTCTCCCTCTCTCCCTCTCTCCCTCTCTCCCTCTCCCCCTCTCCCCCTCTCCCCCTCTCCCCCTCTCCGTCTCTCCCCCTCTGTCCCTCTGTCCCTCTGTCCCTCTGTCCCTCTGTCCCTCTGTCCCTCTGTCCCTCTGTCCATCTGTCCCTCTGTCCCTCTCTCCCCGCCTGCCCGCCTGCCCGCCTGCCCGCCTGCCCGCCTGCCCGCCTGCCCGCCTGCCCGCCTGCCTGCCTGCCTGCCTGCCTCTATCCCTCCCTCCCTCCCTCCCTCCCTCCCTCCCTCCCTCCCTCCCTCCCTCCCTCCCTCCCTCCCTCCCTCCCTCCCTCCCTCCCTCCCTCCCTCCCTCCCTCCCTCCCTCCCTCCCTCCCTCCCTCCCTCCCTCCCTCCCTCCCTCCCTCCCTCCCTCCCTCCCTCCCTCCCTCCCTCCCTCCCTCCCTCCCTCCCTCCCTCCCTCCCTCCCTCCCTCCCTCCCTCCCTCCCTCCCTCCCTCCCTCCCTCCCTCCCTCCCTCCCTCCCTCCCTCCCTCCCTCCCTCCCTCCCTCCCTCCCTCCCTCCCTCCCTCCCTCCCTCCCTCCCTCCCTCCCTCCCTCCCTCCCTCCCTCCCTCCCTCCCTTATGTTTCTTAGTTTTCCGATACCGAGAGTCCATCTTTACTTCCTCCAATATATAATCATGTTATAATTTACGAACTACTTCTGACACGTGTGTTGATTTTGATGCATTTTCAGTAAACGATCAGACGTTAAAATGCCGAAGTACACGCTGATCAATTTCAACGTCCGCGGGAGAGGTGAAGTGTCTCGCATCCTGTTTGCCCTGGCTGGTGTTGAGTACGAAGACAAAAGGCTTCCATTCGAAGGCGACGAATGGCCGAATTTGAAACCACGTGAGTACATCTTTATGTGACTACAACACTGGCGTATCTGCTGACAGGCAACGCGTTTTTAAATTCTTCTTCTTCTTTGCCTTTTCCCACTATGTGGAGTCAGCGGCCCGAATTATTGATTACCAGAATGTTCTGTCCTGGGCATCCTATGGGGTGATCCGCAGTTCCTGCATGTCCCTTTGGACGCCATCCATCTATCTCCTTCTCGGTCTCCCTCTTGGTTTCCCTCTTGATGTTTTTCCTGGCATTATCATATCAACAATTGCCCTCACTTCATTGTTTTCTTCCATTCTCTGCATGTGTCCATACCAGCGTAGTCTCATTTTATAATAATAATAATAATTATTATTATTATTGTTATTATAAACATCTAGCATCCCATTCAAAATATAATGTGTTTTGCAATATTCCATAACATTCAAAATTATCTCGGCATATTTGTCTGTGAAATTACATGTGCTCTTTATTTTAAAATATCGATACTTTATGATTGTGCTTCTATATAAGGCACATCATATGTACAGCTTTTTCTAGGTAGTTGTAGGCAATATTTATTCGTCAATAGTTCAGACACCATTAGTTAGATGCAAATGTTCTATTATTTCAAGTGCTCTCTGTCATATTGGAATTTTCAGGAACCGCCTGAGTTGCATTTCAATATAAATCGTTTCGTCACGTGACATGTCCGACATGTCACATGATCTGGCCTTGTATCTTTGCCATTGAACGATATTAATGAGAACAATGTTCGTCTCCTCTCTGTGAAGAATATACAGTATATATACTAGACGTATAGTATTGGGTATGACACAGAATCTATGGTAACTGCCTTGGAGATATGTCTGAACACAAAAATTGGAGTTATGTCATTGTAATAGACAACACGTTTTAGGTTTACGGTACGGAATATCTTTACTTGTTTTTTGTGTGTTTCCACTGGCAATGTGAAACGGTGCTGCTTAACAAACACATTTCTTACAGAAATGCCCTTTGGCCAAATGCCAGCCCTGAAGATTGATGACGTCATACTGTGCCAGGCCGAAGCCTGTGAGTTCTACATCGCCAGGACGTATGGTAAATTATCAATTGACTAAGTGCATTATGAAACATGAACATAATAAACTTATATCACATTTTGGTTCCACGAATTCATACCTCTTGAATAATTGATTATGTCGTCAAACATGTGTGGCAACCCGTGAAACATTTACCAGGCGTCTATGACGCGGCAATATATCGACACAAGTAGTTGTTCAATGCCATAGAGTGAAAATGAAACACATGTGAACCTAGTAACCTCATAATATCTATACCTTATGACATTACGTAAATCATAACAGGAACAACGAGCCAACGTTTGCCTGGATATACTACCTTACTTGTAGACCTGAAACGGAATTCATGAATACTTTCGAGAGTTTTTATAATGGTCGTTCCAACAGCAGTTAATTGAAATTGTCCGTTGTAGATATGTTGTTGATGTGGTTGTTTTATATGTAGGATTCGCTGGCTCGGGCCCAATGGACGAAGCTCGGATCCTGATGATTGGGAACTGCGTAAACGACACCCTGGCGCCCCTCTTTAAACTGCACAGCTTGCCGGAAGACGCGACGGAAGCAAAGGCAAGTATTCATATAGTTGACTAGGTTCTGTTTGTAGCGTGTCATTCTCTATTATCTAGTGGACTGTTTGTGATGAATTGGTGTAATAAAGCTTCCTGAAAATGAACGATGGTGTAACAATAAAGACCAGTCCAACGTAGAAGTCGAGTATTGAAATGGTTTAATGGTGTCAAAAACGTCAATTGTTGACAACTGGACTACTTGCCAAAGATTGCCCATATCAGGAGTGTGCATTCTACCATGCAAAACAGATCGGATTGTATACCCTTGCATAGTCTCATGTTTCTTAGAGTCTGGAAGAACCGTAGAACCTTACTTAAATAGTAACGGAATATAATCATAAAAATTATATATAATATATATATATATATATATATATATATATATATATATATATATATATATATATATATATATATATATATATATATATATATATATTTGTATATATATATATATATATATATATATATATATATATATATATATATATATCATATATGCTTTACTCTAATCGTTTCTACGTTCATTTGTTCGTTTATTATAT
>OZ024858.1:10104564-10187064 GCA_964017155.1 Oasisia sp. SBJ-2009
TAATTAACTAGCAGTATAATGGCTAGTCTGAGAAACAGTTAATGATTGAGAGTTCACGTGTATGGCATTATCGTATTCTAATGAAACGATGCCTTGTAAAAACAGGTTCCATTGAGGTGGAGGTGCACTAAGAAACCGGTCTTATCGAACAGATCGCGTGCTTCAAATTGAGTCTGACGTCACAATAAAAATCTGCACAAGGCCTTAATCACGCGTCGCTCTAACAACCATGTCAACATAATGAACATTGCATAGCCTACTAGGTCGACGTGACATCTGCCAGGTGAAAACAATTCTTGTGATTAGATACATTATAATTTGGCAGTACGTTTAACTACTGAAACATTATAAAGCTTTGTCGAATATGATAATAATAATAATGATTGCTTATGCGCCAGTACCCTCGAAGATCAAGCTTATAACTAACTAACTAACTAACTACTGTCCTTACCAAATTCAGCTGGCTTTAATGGAGTTCCGGTACAGTATAACGGTGGCCACTAGTTGACCGGTAACACGGTCGAATAGTAGGCTAAACGATGCAGCAAATAGGCCAAAGTGCAGCTTTGTACCACAAGGGAAAACAACACGTATTGTATGTTTGGAATCACTCTCGCCCTCTCGATTGTCCATTATTCCGTATACATTAGTTACTTAATGCTACGCCTAATTTTCGCGTTATGTTTCTATCACAAAGAAAAACGGTTGTTGCCAAAATATCAACAAAATGGAAATTGATCGCTAGTTTCACACAATCGGTAGCCATTTAATACGTTTAGCACACCTTGTTGGTAGGCATGCATGTAGTGAATACACCAAATCACACATCCATTACGTGACATGTTACCTAGCAATAGGTCCGTCAAGCTATCACAAAATGGTTGCCAGTCGCCCGGAGTCAACCCTACCGCCTGCTGGTGTTATGGTGTTTCCAGGGGGAGGGGGAGGGGGAGGGCGAGGGGGAGGGGGAGGGGGAGGGGGAGGGGGAGGGGGAGGGGGAGACGGAGACGGAGACGGAGACGGAGACGGAGACGGAGACGGAGACGGAGACGGAGACGGAGACGGAGACGGAGACGGAGACGGAGACGGAGACGGAGACGGAGACGGAGACGGAGACGGAGACGGAGACGGAGACGGAGACGGAGACGGAGACGGAGACGGAGACGGAGACGGAGACGGAGACGGAGACGGAGACGGAGACGGAGACGGAGACGGAGACGGAGACGGAGACGGAGACGGAGACGGAGACGGAGACGGAGACGGAGACGGAGACGGAGACGGAGACGGAGACGGAGACGGAGACGGAGACGGAGACGGAGACGGAGACGGAGACGGAGACGGAGACGGAGACGGAGACGGAGACGGAGACGGAGACGGAGACGGAGACGGAGACGGAGACGGAGACGGAGACGGAGACGGAGACGGAGACGGAGACGGAGACGGAGACGGAGACGGAGACGGAGACGGAGACGGAGACGGAGACGGAGACGGAGACGGAGACGGAGACGGAGACGGAGACGGAGACGGAGACGGAGACGGAGACGGAGACGGAGACGGAGACGGAGACGGAGACGGAGACGGAGACGGAGACGGAGACGGAGACGGAGACGGAGACGGAGACGGAGACGGAGACGGAGACGGAGACGGAGACGGAGACGGAGACGGAGACGGAGACGGAGACGGAGACGGAGACGGAGACGGAGACGGAGACGGAGACGGAGACGGAGACGGAGACGGAGACGGAGACGGAGACGGAGACGGAGACGGAGACGGAGACGGAGACGGAGACGGAGACGGAGACGGAGACGGAGGAGGAGGAGGTGAAGGATGAGGTGAAGGAGGAGGAGGAGGAGGAGGAGAAGGAGAGCGAGAGCGAGTAGGAATCTGGATTTTTTATATTGCGGCCATTCCATCGGAATCAATTCTACTTGGAGATTTCCTCAATACCGTTTCTGTTTGCTTCATTGAGGACATGACATTGTTTTTACGGTATTCCCACCGAATGTGAATCATCATCCCGATGAGGAAAGGTTGGCGGAACATATGCAGGGTATTCAAGTGGCAATGATAAATTAGCCTAGTCTCATTCTCACCCAGAGGGTATGATAACACAGGAGGTGGTGATGGGTCCTCACGACAAAGAGCGTGCTTGTTAAAGTGTGCTGCATATTTGTGCTGTTATAATAATATTGATACTAATAGTAATGATATTAATGTCTAGCTTGGATTTTATTTCATGTCTAATCGGCAGGCAGTGCAACTGCTTAAGTGGGGCAGTGATGGTGAGTAAAAGAATACCCTTTGCCTACCACACGTGCTAAACAATTGTGTATACGTTTGATTTAGATAAGTCCTTATCGGTATGTAACGTATACATGTCTGTGCAACAGTTGAGACGATTTACGACTTTGCAGGCAGGTTTGGAAGAGCCTATGTCTTGTGGACTGCTAGGCTTATCAACCCATGCGCCATTAATATAAATTGTATTAACGCGACCCCAAAATGTCCCGAAAAGTTTAAAGACAGTCCAACTTACGTCGTTGATGATAGCACTGGTCGTTCCCGATGTCACGAATGTCTTCCTCTGCTGGCCGCTACTCTGCGCATTTGTGGTCCGGGTTAATCCAGATTGCATTTTCCGTTAAATTTACCTAGTATGCGTCGGCAGAAATGGCGCGTAGTCAGTTGCGTCATTTCCGTGGCAACGTGCTCAATTGCGCCGCCGTGCGACGCTACCGATCTTCCTCCTCATCTTAATGCGTACCATCCTACTAAAGCATTAACTATTTCGTTGTATTATGGTACAGTGGCGTATTAGCTAAACAAAAGGTGAAGTGTGCACACCCTAGTTGGTGTGTGCTGTTAAACAGATGGTGTATGCATGGCCATGATGCCCTCACTGTATATTGCTGCGCTTGAGGTTTTCTGTTGTATGGGCTGATAAACTTAGCATTGCGCGCGCTGTGGCAGTGGGATTATTTTGTTCTAACACAAGCCCCAAAAATTGCTTAAATGTTTTGGTATCTTTGCAAAAAAGTATAACAGAGCAGGTGGACATCATCGTTCCCATGAGTCTAAGTGCGGATCATTGGCATGCATATCCTGGTCAAGTCTTTGTCTTCAACAATGAGCATTAAGACCCAATTAAGTCACCAGCACAAACAATCGACCGGGATTTCATATTGTACCGGGTGGTCCGTGTGATATATCCAGCTGCAGTGTACCATGCATATATATATGTGTGTGTGTGTGTGTGTGTGTGTGTGTGTGTGTGTGTGTGTGTGTGTGTGTGTGTGTGTGTGTGTGTGTGTGTGTGTGTGTGTGTGTGTGTGTGTGTGTGTGTGTGTGTGTGTGTGTGTGTGTGTGTGTGTGTGTGTGTGTGTGTGTGTGTGTGTGTGTGTGTGTGTGTGTGTGTGTGTCATCTACCCGCTCCATCTATTCATCTTCTACTCCCCATTTACCCAGCATCTACCTGGCCCGAGCGTATCTACCTAGTGTCGTTCTTAGCGAGAGAACAAAAAGCATTAGAAAGAGCTTCACAACCGACCTGGTGTATAGGGAGGGCAGGGCCATGGGGGTGCGTGAATTCGAGACGAAAGAACCTCTACAGTAGTTGGGCGAAATATGTTGTTACCTAAACTTAGAGGACTGTAATCCCTACAACACCGACATGCAAACACATCGCGTCGGTAAATTGTCGAGAGAGGAGAGACGACAGCAACTAAACTTCAAAATAAGTTGAGCGGCTGCTGCAATCGCCAAATTAAAGTGATCACACGGCTCTAGGGACACGAACGCGCCCATCGGATCCTTACCGGCCATTGAGGGTTGGGGGCATGCCTGTGTTTAAAATAGTGTCGAGATTACGATTATGGCCGTGACATGCACGGCTGTAATTTACATTAAATGATCAAACGGTTTTTCTTTCAGCCGGTGATAAATGCCTCTCATCATACCTACACCTGCATGCTCATAGCACGCGGCAATTACAGTGCTGTCACCTGGTGAATAAGGATCAAGTTAAGACTTGCCATCTAGCGAATATAAATAGGTTTACTTCAATCTTGAGAAATTCTGGCTTCAGTGAAATTCTGGCTTGCAATCCATTAAAAAAATTATTGTCGCAAAGCTCCAGCACGGTTGGATTGGAATGACAAATAGTTGATTATACAACACGTTTCGAAGCAGCAGATTGAAACAGTTTATAAATAACAACACAATCTTCCTCATTGTCTACACCATTTCTTTGTGTATGGGGTTATTTAATAACTAATACAGTTTCAAGGTGCACACAGGCGTCGATATACTGGAAAAAACAAAGGTCGTTATGTTAATAGGTCTCAGGTCTCAGGTTGTATACTCCAAACAGCCGAAACTTGGGCTAACGCTAGATATATATATATATTATATATATATATATATATGCCAATACGAATTACTTTTGCGGCATTCCTCGGTCTCAATTGTTTCACAAGCTTAAGGGCAAGCCAGGCTAAATATTTGTTTATATACATACATGCAAATATACACACACGCACACGCACATAAAATGTAATAAAATATGACTATATAATAAAACATTTCAGTCGTTCGTTCGTATGGGTTTCCATAAGTGTCGCCATCTAGCGTCACTCGCGATATTAATCCATTTCGAGCCACGTATATTTCGTGATACAGAACTGGGGATTGTGGGTAAATGTGTCTGCCACGTTGGTGTTGTTTGGCGTAGTTGACGTGTAAAAGTTGTTTTTGCAGTCGAATAACTTTGACACAAGGTGGATATTTAACGTCTACGAGAATTGCCAGCACTCGCTGGGTTAGCAGACAGGGTTAATTGTTTCATGTAAGCTTTGGAAGGTAAGTAGCGAACGGTTTTAGGTGACCATCACAAATCCAAATATGCCGGTCACGCAAACGATCAGTGACAAGCAGCTGACAGTCACAACATTTTGTCCTACTTTAGTTCCAGGCTGCTTCAACTGACGTTGTCTTAAACTAGCGTTATAATCTTATGATGTTTTAGACGTTAGCTCAGTAAAGTGTGTGTTAATGTGTCTGACGTGACCAAATAAATGATACATTTTGGCGAATACTATCACTGACATACGCAATCTTCCTCGTTATTCTGTGATGAAGCTGATTTCCGGATAATATTCCGAAACAGTTCACACACCAAACATCACCCGAATAAACCCTAGTTAGCATTTTCTGAAGCATATGTCAGTTATTATCACCAGTAAATATGAGTAATGAAAGTTAATTTAATTGAGCTGTAAAATCAAGAACCAGACAACGAAAATGGCTGCCCCTTAATTTACTGCAAATTAATAGTAGACCCGTATCCAATAGAACCCTGGAACTTAATACATTTGATATCAATCAATGAATTTTGTAATTTGCTATTGTATATCGGTAAGTACTGTATAAGTATCTGGATTGAAGAAGATAGAAATCTGGTGTTGAGTTGGCAGTAACCTGGTTGTCTTGTTGAATACTCTCATGTTTATTTCAGTAGAGACAGACAACCAGAATGAAGCTAAAGGAGATTGACCGTACAGCCAATATAACATGGTCTCCAGCAGAGCAGTACCCGGTATACCTAGCTGCAGGCACTGCTGCCCAGCAACTCGATGCGACATTCAGGTATTGATTGTCTTACTGCATCATTATTGACCTCATTTTAAAAACCCTAATGCAAAAACTGAAATGTACTAATTTGTCTACCGCCATGGGAGTAGTAATGTATTTTCGTAATGTGACAAAGTCTCCTACTTGTTCTAAATAAATTGGTTATTATTTATCTTCATTAGCATCATTTCACTAGGTCATTAACTCCAGAAATAGTATTTTCACTGTGTTGTGCTTCATGCCCAGGCTAGCGATAAAACGCTCGCCTAAATATGCCATATAATTTAGACGAGTGATTTTTACTTTTGTTTTTATCCACTAGGTGGCATTCTATGTTATCCATGTGGCAGCACCACTGTATAATTGTGTCGTATCTGGTTTCGCAAAGCTTTTTTTTAATTACACAATTACTTAGTGTCTTGTGTTTGAGTAAACATCTGTGATCGCGTGTGTAAACAGCTGTGTTCGCATGTGTAAATGTAGCGTTTACTATGTCAGTCATCTTATTAGCGTTAAGAATGATCTTCATGAAACTAGCCCCTGGCGTGTTGTAGACTAGGCATGGTCTGGTGACAGGAGCGATTATCGTGATTACTGCGAGTGATAAATAGCTCGCTAGATGGGTGACTTGCATGAATGAGAGGGAGCCACAGCAATTGCTCGCCTTAAAAATTAAGTTCTGTTAAACTCTTGTGCTATTGATTTTAGCTGTGGATTGATACATGTTCAGTAGTCGTATAAAACAAATACATATTATTCTGCATTATTGGCATGCGTAGAGTAATTATGTTCCATTACTTGTGCAGCACGTCGGCAGCATTGGAGATCTACAAGTTGGACCTCTCGGAGCCGGGCATCAAGATGCGAGTGAGTGGAAGCATCACAACAGATTGCAGGTAGGAGGAATTGTATCTGGGTCATTCCATGTCAGTTGACCAAATGATTTCCGCCACACTGTTGTAGTATTGGGTTATTGGCTGATATATGTTAAAAAAAAATATCCACTGATACCTATGTTTGTATATATATATATATATATATATATATATATATATATATATATATATATATATATAATTAGCTTATAATCCTGAAAATGCAAGCTTCCTTTGATTATTTTCCAAATTGTAATGTAAGTGTAAAATTTTGTAACGTTTATCAGATTTCTACTTCTAGCAACAAGGTAATATAACATTTTCAGAAGTTCATAGAAATCTTAATGTTTAACAGAGACTTGAAATTTGGTATATAACCTACCGGGAGAGTGACATTTGGGGAATCCAAATCCGACGTAATGTGTAGTGTCTGGTGAAGAGAAGAAGAGCTGTGGTGCATGCAACGTGGGTCTGAGGTTATTCTGGCTCATATTTGCACAATTTACCTGAAAACATGATACCCAATAGTGACTGATGTTTATTTTCCGTTCCCTTAGAAGTCTAGTTGCTAGTTTATTCCCTGGGTGTGTGTTAGTAACTCGTGAAAATATTTTTAATATACATGTGTTCTTCAGCTTCTTCTTGCACTGGATTTTATTGATTTTTACAGTTACAAACATTTAGCTTATAATTACAGTGCTGTACAACAGGGATTCCCCTAGAGGGTGCCACTGTATCACTACCACATATGCTGCTATCTCACATACATGTTGCATGTTCAGATATTTATATTTTTGTTGACAGGTTTCACAAGTTGGTGTGGGGTTGCCATGGCATGGAAGACCCTGAAACACCCTCTGGGTACTTAGTAGGTGGTGCAGACAACGGCAACGTGTTTGTGTGGAACCCTGCAAAGTTGCTGGAGAACCAAGCGGACCCACTCATATACAAGCTGAGCAAACACACAGGTGCAGTAGCTGCACTAGACGTCAATCCATTCCAGGTAAGCTGTCTTTCTTTACCTAGAACATATATGAACATATACAGAACGTATATGATCTGTTAATTCCAGTTTAGTGACACTGGTGGTTGCTGGTGTTTAATAGTATTTAAGGTTGATGCAAACAAGTGATGGAAACAGTTGCATGTAATTGCAGTTCAACAAACATATATCCACAGGTGTATATACAAAGTTGGTATCTTTCTATACAAAAGATTTTGTTTGTTGGAAGTTTAGCAATATTTATTTCCAGTGAATTGTACCAGCAGCTGCAAATTAAATTATTGGATCCATTCTGAAATTTTACCCAACATTCTTTTACTTTTTCTTGATTAAAGCAAAGGCAAAGTTATTTGTTTGAGAATGGTATGGTAAACTTTTTTTAATATAGGTAGGTTTTACTGCATATGATTGTAAGATGGTTGTAAACAGAATTGTAACATCAGTTAGCTTCAGCATGTGCCAATTGTATGTTTACTGTCTTGTCACTGCGGTGACAATTGCAGTCAGTGAGCAGTTGATTTCAGCTGAGGGTGTTTGTTACAGACGAACTTGCTGGCTTCAGGAGGCAGTGAATCAGAAATATTCATCTGGGATTTAAACAACCCCACAACCCCAATGACACCTGGCTCAAAGTCACAGGTCAGTTGGCAGCCACATATTTGGGTCTCTTAATTTTTCATACACATCACAAATATTGAAAACTCCCAGAATATTTAATATAAAAATTCCAACTTATTTGTTGTGTAACATTGTAACAATCATTGTTGCCATTTTTGTTACCAGAATATATCTACGTCACTTATGTCAATTAGTTCATTTATTTTATTAAATTTATAAAGTAAAATTAATTATGTAGGTAAATCAAAATGCCCAAATAAAAGTAACTGATCACCTATTTGTGTATTATGAATCTGGGTTAAAGCTAGGCTAGATAATGTCAGATTGATAAATACAGATGTGTTTTACATACATTTACATACAGAAATGTTTTAGTGAAACTGTGCCGTTAGTATAAATTAAGTATGCTGAAGAAGAATCAATATATTGTTACATTGAAAAATATTTAGCAAGATACTTCAACAAGCCTATTTTAATGGTATCTGAACATGGAGCCAGTTGAATGAAAAGTGTAACTTGAGTCTGTAAAAAAATTATATTGTGTTGTATCAGCCACCAGACGATGTGACGTGCATCGCTTGGAACAGACAAGTGCAGCACATCCTGTCGTCCACCTACGCCGGCCGCTGTGTCGTGTGGGACCTCCGCAAGAACGAGCCAATCATCAAAGTCAGCGATAGTATGTCTAGAGTAAGTAACACATCACCACCAAGTGCACAATTGAAGGAGATGCCTGCACTTGAAATGTCTACGCATTTACTTGGCTGTCTGTTCTTTCTGCCGTGGCTATTGTATTGATGGGTTCTGACAGTGGTAGATCAGTTGACAAATCCATGAAATGTGAACTAGCAAGTAGGTGTGATAAACCAACAAGAAAGGCCACATAACGTGTTGACATTCTATCATATTTTCTGTGACTTTTTGGCTGCCATTTAGTTTTCTTTTAGACAAAAATGAATGTTGGATTTGTTTAAATTGTAATGTTATACAGGAATGGTTGACCAGGCATACAAGTAGTGTTGCAGTAATGTAAATGTTAATATGTAATCATTGATGGTAAGACGAAACTTCAGAGATATGCATGTCATTTGGATTGTTACACATTTTAGATATTCCAGTTCATGAATCATTTTATGAATGGTTGAGCTCCGATTAGTTAGCATCTGAAATTATATCATCTCTTTGCCACTGTGCATGTTGATGATAAATGTTACATATGCTAAATTTGAAGCATATTTATAATTAATTAATAGGAGAGCCATACATTCTGTGCAAAGCCAACTGCCTAATCTGATGTTCAACAAAACATAATAATTAATTTGTGTATGTTGCCAGATCAAGTGCAAGTTGTCAGCGTGGCATCCCGATGTGGCAACCCAGATGTGTCTAGCGTCTGAGGACGACCACTCGCCTGTCATCCAGCTGTGGGACTTGCGCTTTGCCACGTCACCGCTGAAGACACTGGAGGGTCACCAGAGGTATGTGAGCACTGTCTTGCTTGATAGATAAGTTATCTTGTGTTGTAAATGTGTATGTGCCAAGCTATGTTGATTATCGAACACTGTGTACATTTTTGAATCCTTTCCCGTTATTTTTCTTGTATGTTGATTCTAGAAGCAATATGCTATGTGTAGTAGTGAGTTTACTGTAAACTGTCTTGTGGAATTATTAAATACTGCAGTAAAAACACTTGATAACACTTGATTTATTTAAGATATCTGTTTGATCTTTGTTCAAGTCTGCTTGCACTTTTCCATACAGTTAAATCAGTTTCTAAGCAATTTTTTTTAATGAGTCATCATGTTTCAGTTTCTTATTTGTGACTGGGGCCAGGGTTCAAAGCAGGCTGTAAATAGGAGAGGTGAGATCTAAGGTTGCTTGTGTGTTACAGGGGTATTTTGTCAGTGGCCTGGTGTTCACGAGATCCCGATCTTCTACTAAGTTGTGGCAAGGACAACCGCATCCTGTGTTGGAACCCAAATAGCCAGGCACAGACTGGAGAGGTACGTCACACCACATTCAGAATTTGAGCATCTATCTGATCATTTTTATTTTTAAATGGTTGAAAACGAGAGATTAAATCGCACGTATCTGCAAATTATGTTTTCTTGTACAATAATAGCCCCCAAAAGTTTGCTTAAGTGTTATTTCTGTAGAGCAGTACACTGATCGATAGCTTGGAACATATTTTTACGTTATACTTTCACAAACACTGCTATTTCCTGCTAGATTACGATATACAAATAATGTTTATAGAAATAAATATAACGTCCAGGTAGGCTAACATTTTACAATGGCAGAAAGGTACTAAAAATGAAAAAGGGCCATAAATGTGCCACAGTGTCATTGTTCAATCGATTCACTGCATTGTATCTTCACATTACATTGTACAGTCACATATTAATCCACCCATAACTTGGTTTCTTTTTGAACCATATGCTCACATTGATAGCTCTGTCTTGTTTACTTTATAGGCTCAAAAGGTAGAGATGTGTTTTATTTTATCCTGTTGCAACTCTCTGTAATCTAAGGGTTTCTTGTTGCTTCGTGTTGGATATTATTTCTGGTTGTTTCCCTGTTTTACCTCTGTACATGTTTCACAAAAGCATTACTGTGCTGCATTGGCAACAACTCTGGCCTGGGGTGTCAGTTTTTAATCTACAAAACAAAATTTTATCTCAAAAACTTTGTTGCAGTTCTCATTTTAAAAGTTTTCTTTTTAATAAAAATTCTCTAATGAATCCTGCTATTTCCACATCTATGGGACATGGTCTGGGTTTCTGGGATATGGTATATCTTAAATGAAACTATTTGGTGCTGCTTGACCTTATATAGTAGTGTTTTCTTGCAGCTTTTTCAGCAAAGGTAGCGAACAGTTAGATCAATGGAATGTAGAGTGCTTCTTTTACGGTGATTTATATTTAGTCTTTACAAATTACAATGCATTATTGCTTTGATGTATACCCATGTAAAGTATATCTCTGCTGTTTGTAGCAGGTCTGTCAATTCTGAAAGTAGTTTCTCAACATTCGTGAAAATGTTCATCAAGTTGGCAGTATATTATTCGAAACAAATTACACAACTAGCAATTCGACTTACTTCTACATTTCGACCACCATCGGCGGCCTTCTTCAGGAACTGAATGTTCAGTGGTCACTGCTCGCTAGATGGCTTGGCGAGCAGACTGACCACTGAACATTCAGTTCCTGAAGAAGGCCGTCGATGGTGGTCGAAACGTAGAAGTAAGTCGAATTGCTAGTTGTGTCATTATGAAATTTTTTTCGAATAGTTTTAAAAACTTGCGTATAATAGTTACCCTATAATACAGTTCTAGCTGTGATATAATGAATGGCAATATTTCTAAGACCTGCATTAGAGTTAAATACATTAATTATGAATTTATCACATAACAGTGCCATTTGCCAAAGTTCGTAATGTACTTTGATGTCATCAGGTGGTGTATGAGCTACCCACAAGCCACCAGTGGACCTTTGACGTCCAGTGGTGTCCGAGGAACCCAGGAGTGATCTCGGCCAGTTCCTTTGATGGCCACATCAGTGTGTACACGTTGATGGGCAGTGCTCCCCCTCAGCGGCGCCGGCGAACCTCTAGCAATGTAAGGAGCTAACACAGATGTAATATGAATGACTGTCAGGGATTTTTTCTTTTCAAAATTGTCAAATCTTGTTTTAAAAAGGATTTTCATAAATTGTGATAAAGTATGTATTTTCTTGTTCTGTTACACACATGTAATTTTAAATGACGTGTTTGCAATAGACAAAGAGCAAATATAATGCTATACAGATTTATTGTGTAGTGGACTGTGTTTGGTATTGGCTGGTAGATCATTTCACTTTGCCAATATACCATATTATCAGTGAGATTTAAAATACATATGTGGTACAGTCAGGTTTTATAAACTGCGGTATGTCAGGATTGTGTCACATGGAATGATTGTCCTGTGAAAGATCAACATGAATAATATAGGGCAGGGGTGGTATTGGGCGTTAAGAAGGATGCGGATGTGTTTTGCAAGTGTTTTGTTGGCATCTTGGTGGTGTTACTAAACTAATGCCTGTATTGTTTTAGATATCCGACTCGTTCCAAAATGACCCGTTTTCACAACAGTCATCGGCACCGATCCAGGAGGAGCCACCTGCAGAGGTGGCGGTGTTGAGTAAAGCGCCAAAATGGCTGAGTCGTCCCGTGGGTGCTTCCTTTGGGGTAAGTAATTGAAGAAATGTATCTATGGTGGGGTTATATAGGTGAAACGTAGGCAGTATAGGTTTTAATAGATTGCCTGCGATATTAACACATTAATGTCGTTAATGTTAGTGCTTGTTAATGAATAGCAGCTATCCTGTATAGGTATAGTAAAAAAAAGGCAAGTTCTTATATAGCGCAGTATCCAGTCCTCAGGACCGTTCAATGCGCTTTACACTTTACTTCCCTGACAGACCTGTTCACTCAGACACCATCTCGGCTTCTCTCGGAAGTATAGGAACAATACAATACAGTTGATAGTACAAAATAAACAGTGATATTGTTTATGTTACACATGTTTACACCTGTAATTATTTCACCTCTCAGACTGACAACATTGTCTCTCATGGTGAAACCCCATATGTATGCCTTTTTGTGATATTCTACAGTGTTAAAATTATTCTGTTCCAGTTTGGTGGAAAACTTGTTTGCTTTGAGAACTCGAAACCGGGGAATCCTCAGCAAGCAGACGAGCGATTGGTTTACATCAGTCAGGTGGTCACTGAAACTGAGCTGGTGTCAAGGTCGAACCAGCTGGAGCGTGCTCTCTCCAACGGCCAGTACAGCGAGTTCTGTTCACTGAAGATCGCCAACAGCCAAGACGAACTAGAGCAACACATTTGGAATTTCTTGAAGGTAAAGCAGCAAATACATTCTGGAGCATGGTTAGCTGATCCATTTAATATGTCGCTGTTTATCTAAATCATAATTATGTGAGTGACATCTGGTAATTTCTGCCTACCAATAATTTTTACGTGTGTGAATTACTTTATGCAGGATAAAATTATTGCAAGTCACACATGTTTTGGTGGACACATGGGTGTTAACTGTTAAGCCAGTTTACAAACTTTCAAATGTGCCTGGTGACCAGAAATGGATTACAAACACACATATGACACCATTCACACTTACTTCTAAGGCATAACTGACAATATCTATGGTTTTGGAAGACGTTTTTTTGCTCCTTCATTTTTTTACCTGTCCACCACCCGTCCACCCATATTTCTACCTGTCCACATTGGTTTTTACCCGTCCAAATGACGGGTGGACGGGTCTCGGCATAAAGCTATGATCAGCATGTGTTTTCTACAAATGGTTCTTTACCTTTTAATTTTATATTATCAGGTTCACTTTGAGACGGAGCCGCGGAGTAAATACCTCCAGCTACTTGGCTTTGATGAGGCGGAGCTCATGAAGAAAGTGACGCGAGCAATGCAGTGCGAGCAAGACGCCAGTGCAGGAGTCGATGCGTCGGAGCTCGCACAGAAAATGGCACTGCTCAATGGAAAGGTATGCTCATTTGTTGATAGGTCTCTCTTGTTTGTGTTTCAGGTTTCAACACTCTTTGGATGTTGGAAGTTTGTGTGGTTGAGGCGACAACTAATTCTTATACAAGATAGCTGTAACTATTAAAAAGGTGGCAACGTAACATGTGTTTCTTGTTTTACTCTCTAACTAAATAGAGTTGAACGGGAAATCATCATTGAGACAGATAACATGAAAAAGCAAAGGGATTTAATGATACTAAATAAAATGGATATTGTTGCCTCATACATTGTTGACTGGTTGATTGAAATAACAGGAATGCAACAGCTGATCCGGTATATGGTTGGGCAATGGAGGGGTTGTGTTTGCAACGATGGAAGGGCTGTGCTAGAGGGGTTGTGTTTGTAACCTCAGGGGGTTGTCTTACAGGATACCCCATTCAGTGGCAGTGGCGAGGCTTCACCCTGTGTAACAGAACCGACAGAATCACAGGTGCTTCTTGCAGCAGTCTCAGCATGTTGACAGTGTCCTTGTTTACGTAGTCGTAAGAGTCCTGTCTTGCAGGTGAAAGCCACACGGTCTTGCAAACGCAGTGTTTCCAACAGCGGTCTGGCAAACGTAGTGTTTCCATCAATAAAGTCTAGCAAGCGGTCTTGCTCTTGTTTTGTAGCATTGTTTATGGTTATCTGAGACAGTTTTTCAGAGTACAGTTAGATCTGGCAAATACAAGAAAATGTACAGTTAGATCTGGAAAATACATGACATGTTTGTAACGTGTAATTCTGTTAGTTGGCTAGATTAAGTATAAAATATTTATAATACTAAGTGGTCTTTTATCATACAGAGAAGACCGTGTGGCTTTAACTGGTGTCAATATTTGCGCAGCTATTGACAGTATATTAATTTATTTTGTTGTTTTGTTACCACTGATTTTGTTGCTAGCATGTTAGCGTACTAACACTGCTTCCACAATTATGTTTACTTGTTTCACTTTAAAATAATTTCATGACAAGACAAACTTATCTGGTGTCCATGTTAAAATGATAGCAAACTTGTGCAAATATGCTATTTAGTTCAGCTGAATATATTGAAACAGTTATTTTCAATTCGCACCAGTCAAAATGCTGCAGTAAAGTGTAGAATAATATAATAATAATGTTATTCGCACAGGTTAAAGTAAATTCTGTTGGTGAATTAAGCAAACGTATTCAAGTCAAGTACTCTGAAATCAAGTGATTGATTTGTTCACACAATTATTCACACAATACAAGTATAGAACATGATTCATGTGGGGCCAAATCAATTGCTGAAACAAATTCATAGATTCAAACTGTTTACTTTTTGTTGACCTTTACACATTTTATATTTTATTTTTGTGCATGCATGTGTAGTAACACTCATACGTGTACCATAATCACAGTGCATGCTACAATTAGTGCACTCTCTACAATGGATACTGTTATTGTTTCATTGTTCTCCTAAAGCATGGCTGCATGCACTATCACAAATACAAGGTAATTCCAGTCCATGAACCATGGATAATGCACCATACCATCAGAGCATGCCAGTGACTGCTATAGTATGTTTGCCATCACAATGAATAACTTGTTCTTTGATCAGCTGGTGATTGTTGTATATGATGTGTGGCCATTGAACACTGACTGTTTTGTGACTTTAGTCCCATTGGCCATAGTTGTCAGAAAACACCAAGCTTCAGTTATATCCAGGGCCGAGATTGAGTGATTACAATAGAAGTTTAATCAAGTACGAGTACAATTACTATGAAGATGCATGAGTACGATTACTCAGAAAACAAATGTAGCCGAGTATGAATACAATAACTTTAGAATGTGATTACTTTAATGAATGTCCAAAAATGTGTTCCTAATTCTGTTTCTACCGTAAAGCCGACCTTCTTGGAATCCCAAGGTGCTATTCTGTTTCTGTTGCTGTGTCATGACTTAGTGTTCTAAGTGATTACTGCTATTCCGGTTTTATTGCTAATAATTAGACAGTCTATAATTATGGAAAAAATGTAACCGTAAGAAGTAATTATGATTACTTTGGTATTGTAATCAAGTACAAGTATGATTACTCCATCTCTGATCATGAGAATATACTATATATCAATATGGACAAGAGTTACACACTGACTTATCTTCATACGTTGTTCACCATTATGATCGCCCAGGCTGAGTTCAGTGACAGTAAAGTATAAGAAATTAGTCGCACCAAAAACAGTAAATATTCAAATTCCTCTAAAAGGTAAGTTTTGAGGGAGATTGTTGAGTTGTCTAAAGGACTGCGTCCTTACACTGATCTTGTCACCCCGCCTAATTATTCTATGATCTTGTCACCCCACCTAATTCTATCTACATGTGTTGTAACATTGTTTGTGGTGTCTACAGTTGCCGGCCGAGGCTGGGGACGGCAACATCAGTAATGGGTCGGCTGCCTTCGACCAGATCGCAGGCCTGCAGGACTACAGCGAACCCTCCAAGTCTCCTCTCTCATTCACCGTCGGTGAAGGTCAGTGTCATTGCTCCAAGTCCCCTCTCTCATTCACCGTCGGTGAAGGTCAGTGTCATTGCTCCAAGTCTCCTCTCTCATTCGCCGTCGGTGAAGGTCAGTGTCATTGCTCCAAGTCTCCTCTCTCATTCGCCGTCGGTGAAGGTCAGTGTCATTGCTCCAAGTCTCCTCTCTCATTCGCCGTCGGTGAAGGTCAGTGTCATTGCTCCAAGTCTCCTCTCTCATTCACTGTCGGTGAAGGTCAGTGTCATTGCTCCAAGTCTCCTCTCATTCACCGTCGGTGAAGGTCAGTGTCATTGCTTCAAGTCTCCTCTCATTCACCGTCGGTGAAGGTCAGTGTCATTGCTCCAAGTCCCCTCTCTCATTCACCGTCGGTGAAGGTCAGTGTCATTGCTCCAAGTCTCCTCTCATTCACCGTCGGTGAAGGTCAGTGTCATTGATGTAACTCAGTCATATTATTAGCAGTGGTAGTAAACATTATTCATTTATCAGGGTATAGTAAAATCTCTTAAATAATTGTGGCAACAACATCATGTGCTTTGTAAATTCGATTGTGAAAAATTGTTCACTAAATTTACGCAATGACAAATATACACAATCTAGACAAATCTAGTGGCTATCGAAATGTTTGCATGTCAGTCAGATGGAAATGAATTTTTTACATCAGAGGCAGGTGCAGGTGGTCACTTGCAGGGTTAAGTCGGAAATACAATGTTTTACCCAAAAAACATTGAAGATATGATGCACTGGTTAGATCCAGTGCTAGGCAAAATTGTGATCAGTCAAGTCTTGTTTATTTTGTATAAATTGAAATGTTTGAAAGACGAGGAAATTCTAGTGTTTCATAACAGTTGATTGTTGTGTCTTTCAGACTGCGATGGCCTTGTGACACAAGCACTGCTTATGGCTGACTTCCAGTCTGCTGTTGATGTCTGTCTCCATAGCAACAAAATGGCCGAGGCAATCATCCTGGCGATTGCTGGAGGCCCTGAGCTACTTGAACGCACGCAGAAGGCATTCTTTCAAAAGAACCAGGGATCACTTAGTCGAGTAAGTGGCGTATTCAGATCAACAGTAGATATTAGATACAGTAACCTACATTTGGATTTGGGAAAATCTTGTGATTGGATGTATTCGCCTCCACGAAGCTAAATATTTATTACTGAAATGTGTTGATGATTTTTGATCGGTTATCACTTGACTTTAACAACAGGATGTATACATAATAATAATATATGTCGCTGTGATGAATTGACAAGGTTATGACTTGGGTTGTAGATCATATCCTCAGTAGTGACGCGAGACTTCGAGAGTGTCATGCAAACGTGTGACCTTGAGAACTGGAAAGAGGCCCTAGCAATGGCGCTCACCTATGCCAAGGCAGACGAGTTCACAAAACTCTGTGGTAATGTTTCGCTATTGCTTCATGTACTCATACCAATGGGGAAAATGTTGGGATGTAAGATAATACTAAATTACATATTATCAGGTTATGTAACATGCATGCTTGGCTTAGGTGGTGTCAAAAGATATACCGATTAATATATATATTACATTGATCCTTCCTTTATACAGAATGTCAGATTTATTACCGTGGCCTGGTTTTGTTAGTGTGTTTATTGAAATCTGCATATGATGTAAAAACACAGTGTTTGAACTCGCAATCAAAATGTGGAAGAACTAACGGGCAGTGTTAGTGAATGAAGCGGATATCTAAAAAAATAAAATTGACAAATTTTGTGTACAGGCTGGTTACACATTGAAACAACCATTTCGTACATGCAGTTCCACATGTTGTCTTGTTTATAATAATAAAAAATATTCACGATAACCTTATAAAATGTACATTTTATCTCCCTAAGGTTCGTGATTTCTAAGCAAGTGTACTGTGAAACATAATAAACATGTACTAAACGAAATTATCGACTACCATATACATTGCGTAATGCGTTAAAATATAGTGAATAAAAAAAATTGAATAACAATAAAAAATAAATATACTGAATAAATATTTAATAAATTAAAGTACAATAAAATAAATTATAATAAATAGATAAATTATAAATAGATACATTTTTCTCTGCCATGGATAAATGTTTATCTGCTGTGGATGACAGTCTTATGTTGTGTGTTTGTAGAGACGTTGGGCCAGCGACTGGAGCAGCACCCGACACTGGCAGCAAATGCGTGTCTGTGCTACATCTGTGCCGGGAGTCTGCCACAACTTGTCACCTGCCTCGACTCACTCACACAGCACTCCGGCAGTCCCGACACACTGCAGGTACACAACCCGCAATACGCGCTCGAAACTCTGCTGGTCCCACTACAGTTTTTCTGCCTGATCTTGGTTTATAAAAATATCTCTGATCCAGATGCCTTGCAGTGTTTTAGGTTAATTTGAGTGTGAGTGTGCATGTGTGTTTATATATGGCAACCATTGGTAGCTCCATCCTCCACTTGTAAACTATCCATAATCTGGAATAGTAATAGCTTTATTGTTACATAATGTCTTGTACATACAGTAAAGTAATACAGTAAAGTAATAATTTCATGTCTAAGTACATTTTACAATGTAACAATTGGAATTAAGCAACAGTGCTTGTTTTCCTTATTCATGTATTTTAACAATTTCGCAAAAATTATAATTCGTGAACACAAACACAAAAACCTATGGCTATACAGAAGCATCATAATAGTGCAACAAGCTAATTACAATAATGAAATAGTGAATTACAAGTGTACCACAAAATTAAATACGTCGATGCACGCGTGTGACAAGTAATAATCTGGAATGACAGTTGTTACGATATGCCATGTGTCAATACGGGATATGTTTCCATTTATTGTTATTAATTTATTCAGCTTCTGTTGCCGGAGAAGAAACATTACATACATATTCATTTAGTGATAGACCAGTTGAAACTATTTCAAAATTCCACTGTCACACACAGTGTGCACACATACCATACACACAATGGGCTTTCCATACACACAATGTACACACACACACACACACACACACACACACACACACACACACACACACACACACACACACACACACACACACACACACACACACAGGCCACAAAGGAAGGGTGTTGTGTGACCGTCTGTTCAGCGCCAGGTGTGCCTTGCCTTGCAGGACCTGGTGGAGAAGGTGATGATCCTGCAGAAGGCTGTGGAGCTGAGGGACGGACAGACTCAACAAGTCTCCAGCGACATCCTCGCACAGAAGCTCAGCAGCTACGCAGGCCTCCTGGCTGGACAGGGCAACCTCAGCACGGCTCTCATGTACCTGAGTAACTCGACTGAGGTGAGGACTGGGTGATCACTGCACTCTGTCTACTGGTTCCTATTGCCAGCTGTTGCAAGTTACTATTGATCGTGTCCACAATGTCTCTGAGAATCTGTTTGTCATATGTTAAATCTGTTTCGCAGTTACGGTAGACGACTTGTAAAAAATGTATTAGGACATGACCAAACTGTGTCAGAAGTTGTTTGCATAATTCAACATAGTGAAGGCACAACAGAAGACCAGTCGATTTCCTCGCAAGCCAGGGTTCATTGTGCTGTGCTTACAGTATCTCTGACTAATGGTCTCTGCAAACTGTAGAAGTGACCGGAGTCGAACTATGTAATTATAGCAGTTGACTTTGCCAGTTGCTTGGATGACGCATCTTGAAGATGGATACATGACTGGTGGAAATCCCAACATAACGACCCATCCGTATCCCAACCATTGCATGTAACAGAGGCAGCGTGTGGATGAAAGCACAGAAAATTATATTACATGACTGGAGGCCCACTACATTCCGTAGAGCAATTTCATTGGCTGAAGTTAAAAGAGGAGTTTTGCAAAGGAATGTGGCAAAGATACTTTGGGGTGGTACTGACAAGATCAGCTGTAGCAAACCCTGGCGTGCAAGGTGCTCATAACTGAATTTGATGTTCATAGAATGTTGATAAGAAACTAAATTGCATCATTTTTAGCATCAGATTGGTTGCTGGTACAACTGGATTTTCTGTGGGATAATACCCATTACATACTTTTCATAAATCTTACCTTGTGATATTGTTAATATAATTTGGGTATATTATGATGGTTTATATAAAAGAACAACTTGTTACAGTGACTTCATTATTTTGATGTCTTTATTTCATGCATTTGATTAGATTAAATATTATCATGTTAGATTGTCTTCACACTTGATTTTTACACTATTAAAGCGTTTTGTTTTGATTTCCCCACACCAGATGTCGCTAGCCATCCTGCGAGAACGTCTCTTCTGCTCACTCGGCCAGCAGGCGACCGCAGGGTCACCACCGAAGCCATTCCAGGTGGTCGATGTACAGCCAGAGAGAACCGTTGCCCAACAGGTGGCGCCAGCAGCTGCACCCCGGCAACCACAACAACTCCAGCAGCAGCAGCAGCAACAACAGCAGCGACAGCAACAACAGCCGATGTCAAACCAGTTCTACCAGGTAAGGCGTATTTCTGAACCAGTTCTCTGCCCAAATACTCTAATTGTCTCTGTGGTATAGACAAATCTTCATAGACAAGTCAAGAAGGTGCCCACACAATAATCTTTGCAAGTGGAGAATTATGCGTAATTTTTTGAACAGTTGATTTGATAACATATGCTCTGGTGGCAAATTTGTGTAATTTTACTACTTTTATTATTGTCATGAACAGTTACATGTTTGACCAAATATTTACTAACCACAAAACCAGGCAGTGCCTGATGTCTCATTCGTCAACTGCACAAGCAGCAGTGATTGTTATTGTGTTTCCTAGATAAGTGTTAGTTGTAGGCAGCTATTCACTAACCATGATAAACCTTCTCCCAACAGCTTATCAGGAATTTTGACAGTTTTCCATGTATGTATATGGAAAAAACCAGCGGAGGGTCACAAACTGCTTTTCTGGTAAAGCTGCTAAAGGTTGGTTTCACTGAGATGTAATTCGTGTTATCAAAGACTACAAGAATATTTTGCCTATGTTTAGTCTCCATTGCAGACACAAGCCAACAGTACGTTTGAGACGACGACCACGTCGAGTTCGACCTACTACAACCCAAACCAGTACACGGGACAGAGCATGGGGCCGACCGCTCCCACCTTCACCAGTCAGCAGCCAGCCGTGTCCGCCGCCAGCTACGGTCACACTCCAGCGACCACGAGCAGTGGCAGAGCCAGAGGTGGGTGTACAAGTACACCTGTGGTACAGGGGACACAGGCGGGTGGAGGGAAGGATTTGTTTGTGTGTTTATCAATCTAGTGAAGTCACTTGTAGCTCTACAGATATTTATTTATTCATAATTGTAGCAGAATGCATATGTGTGACTATTATGTGATGTTTCCTGCTTTTCAAATCATCAGTTTTTATCATGAATAGTATGGTCTAAATTATGGTTACACTTGTTACAGTTGACACTGTGTTTTATGACATAAACACAATTTTGTGTTTAGCATTGTTTTCCAAGTTATCAAACGTGGTTGAATTTTGAAATTATGGGCCAGATTATGGTTTTATGATAAGGTGTGTGTGTGTGTATGTCTGGGTGTGTGTATGTGTTACATGCCACTGGCACTATGATAATAACAGTTGGTTGTTTCATATTTGTTTGTTGATACACTGACACGTATCAAATGATATGTGCACTAGCACATGTTGGATGAGATGATCAATTCTGATGTTTGTTTATTTATTTATTTGTTGTTTTTTCAGGTCCACTTGGGCAGAAATACCCTGCATACCCTCAAACCACTGCACCCTATGACCCCTACTCCACCCCCTATGCACAGCCCGGCTACACCCCAAATTCATACAGGTGGGTAGAGTGGATTAAATGTAGTTGTGTTGAAAACAATCATGTAAAAAGTTGCTCTAAGCTTTAGTTAGTAATAAAATTACCAAACATAATGTTTTGGTAGGTATTTCAAATTACATATCACTAGGTGTACAAATTTGTAAATACACAGTTACTTAAAGAGTGTACAGGTTTGTGCTAAATATTTTGTTCCATACACAAGATGATGTACTTGTTCCTTCAGTTTGTACCTTATAGTTAAGGTAAAAACATCACACAGAACAGTCACAGTTGTTCAGATAGAGATAATCCTAGTCTTGTCAAATGTGCAGATATTCGTAGCCTCGAAATCAGCCATGTTGTGACCAGGTTTATAGCTGTATTGTGTGTTTTAGCGGAGGTCAGCCGACCACATCGCAGCCAGCTCAGATGTATGACCCGACCGGCGCATCAACCGGTCTACAGCAAATGTCTTCTGGTAGGCATCTCTCTCACTGCTTCTCACATACACACTTGCAATCTCATGCACACCACACACACACATGAACACATGCACGCACGCACATACACGCACACTCCAGTTTTAGGTTTACTGTACTGATTCCATGACATGTTCACCCTGTCTACTCTACCCCGCCCCCCACAGCCTGCAGACGTTGACGGTCACGCTGAGCTTACACTTGTTGTAGACAGTGACGCTGACAGTGATGACATGCTCAACTCATCGACGTCGAGCCTCAGTAAACTGCGCCTTTTGCTGCGTCGCCAGGAGGAGAATCGTGGCAGTACTCTACTCGCTCGCGTGTTCACTCTTGATGTTGTTGTTTTTGATGTTGTTGTTGTTTTCCTGACTCCAGACACTTGTTCCCTCATCTCACACTTTCTCTCGTTCCAGGCACCGATTCTACCCTCACATTTATACTTTACTCTTTCATTACAGGCCAGTTGAAGATAACTTTATAATAATAAAGCTTTATTGCCATTTTCAATATGCATTACATGTTAAATTGGAATGTAGTCTGATGTTGACTCACATAGTGCCTATACATATATACAATAAAATGAAATATGGCAAATAAATATATAATATACAGTGTACATAATATGTTCTTTAAAATGACATTATTTTGATCTAATAAATAAATAACATCTCAGATATATTTTAAAATAATATACTATCTATTTAATAATAATTGTGTTACTCTAGTTAATAAATAAATATATATAAAATATCCTATAAATTATCTTCTAAAAATATTATTTTAAGTTAGTAAATAAATAAATATAAGAGGTCTAAAATGTCATTTATAAAATTATTAAGTTAAGCTTATTACTGTCAGAATGTAATATAGTTTTATATCAACGCATGTGTGATGTAGTTGAGCATTAAAATAAGCCAATGAGTGGAAAGTAAATTGCTAATGATGCAGCCACTTTAGAAATAACAATAACAGAAATGTATGGTGAAGGCCTAATAGGATATAAACCCTTGCATAACCCTATCAGGGGTGTTAGAACTCGCATCCCTACAAACATGAGATACTTATGTATTGATATAAAACGAGGTAGTGATATAAACAGGTTATCTTAGTAGGATATTTTAATTTTCGCACTGCAGCAGGTCGTGTAATTTATAATGTTATCATTGCGTGCTGTGCGTTTATCTCTGATTACTTGGAACAGTCAGTGCAGTCAGTCATCAGTGTGAGTGCAAGGCGTCTATGTATACTTTGTTGTTTCTTTGGTACAAAACTTCTCATCTTTGTTACTCAATGTTGTACTTAAAGGTTGTGTTGAGTCGGACCTTGCACAATTCATCGTGTGTGCAGTTTTCTTTTGTTTTTGCGTGTTCACTAGATGGCATTAACGTTGACAAATATGTGCAATCAATTTGTAGTATAATTGTCTTCATTGAGGCAAGATTTGTTGACTTATCAAACCAGCAGTTAATGTCTTGTAAATTGATCAAGCACATGTAGGGCAAGCAGTGGCGTAAACAAAGAAAGTCTTTAAGATGGGCAGACAACAAACCATGACAAATAATTACAACTGATAAACCCGATGGAATTTAGAGGGCACCAACTGGTTACTAGGTAAACTATTAGTTCTAAGTCTAGGCCCATATTAATTACTATCAATGGCACAGCTTGTAGTGACACCAGTCAAATGTATTAATTAAACACATGTCAGTTCAAATTATGCTGGTTTGTCTTCGAAAAATATAAAACTATCCAATTATGGTTGTGATTGTTCTGAATGACTTCCTCGCAACTCATAAAAGGCATATGTTTTTACCATAAAAGGCATACTTTTTATTCACTCAAGAAATTTGTATTCACTCACTGAGAAAACAAGTTTATTTGAAGGCAAGTGTCATTGCTTTGTCCTTCTGATGAGCTGCTTGTTATTTACTTCAACTGCAAAACTGTCAGAAGTGAGGCAAGTCAGTTTGTGATTGAAAAAAATATGCTGATATCACTACTTGTTAATTTAATAATGTTAATTCACGTGTGTTTGATTTATAACTAAAATTATGTGGCTGAAATTAAAATGGTTGCTGTTGCTTTATCCAGGTACTGGCAGATGGAATACATCGCATGCAGATGATGAATCTCAGTCAGGTTAATACTCCCCTTTAGTACATTTGATACTCTCTAAATTATGTTGATACTCCCAGAGCCATCATCAATAATTGGCATAAGCTTGTTTTATTACTATATATAACAGTAGTTATGTGAATTTGTACTTGTATATAAAAGTCAATACTAACCAAGCAACGTCTCTTAGCTTTGACATGAACAGTTTATTTCGAATTTTTGTCAGCTATATACATGCTAAAATATTTGCAGATGAGTAGTTGTTCCTGCATAACCTTCAGAGTGTACAAATACTTATCTATTGTAGATTTAGTGGAATATGATACGTCTCAAGGAAGAAGGCATAGTGAGTTTTGTACAGAGTCGGAATCTCAAGAAAGTAAGCAGTCAAGATAGTAGTTGCACCACTTCTAGTTAGAGGACACGTTAATGTATCTGTATACCATGCATATGGTTTGACTGATTTGTCTCTGGTATTTTTGCAGAATCTGCCACTTGCCTACTGCTCATTTTCTGTTGTTACTTCTTGCTGTTTCCACGACTGACACAGTTGAATGTTAGCACTGTCTTTCTACAGAAGTTTCCACATTGCTCAGTTATTCCTAGGAACTGTGTGTGTGTGTGTGTCGGTTGCAGCGTTCTGTGAATTGGAGTAATCTCATTATTTCTTATTATGTTTTCAGGGTTTGTTTCTGTTTGATCTGGGGCATGAGAATATAAAAGGTGTTTTAAATATCTAATATGACTTACTTGCTTACCATTGTCAATTAATTATTAATGTTGAATAACATTATTTATATGTAAAATACCAAATAGGATCTGACTTTTTTCAGTGCAGCTGTAAAATGTATAGTTTTTCTTTTCATGTAGCCCAAATTGATACTGGCCTCATTGCTGATCCTTGATCTGTTGTGTTTTGTTTTTTCCTAGTACTTGAACCTCTGACATCTTGGCCCATTTTTTATGCTCTATTCTTCACTTGGTGCCACCACATATCTCACTTTAAGCAGTCTCCGTAGCTGTCTTCTTCCTGCAGATGGATGAGAGGACGTGGCAGTGACCCGGTGCTGGGATAGACACACTGGTGCTTGTTTATGTCACCACTTATTGCCATTCACAAGCGACTGTTATTACAGGTGGATGTGAATATCTGTTTGATGCACAAACGTCACTTCCTGATTGCTGACCCATTGTCTCTGCTCACAACATCTTCTGACCCTGCAGGTGGACCGTACGCCCCGGCCCCAGCCCCGAGTGGTCATTATGGGTCAGCAGCCAATGGTCCAGCCGTGCCTTCATATCAAGAAAACAGACCAGCCGGATCGTGGAATGACCCACCAATTTTAAAGGAAAAGAAGAAGGTATGTTTGTGGAATATGTTACAGGTTTTTTGTGTTTCTTTGGGGAATCACCCTGGGTGTGGTGGCCATTGTCTATCCAGGCCCGTACATGGTAATTTCATTATGGTTATTAGATTATTGAACATTCTTCGCAGTAGTTCATTTTCTTGATACTGTGTTCACTAGCACAGCCAGTTAGTTCTAAGCTTCAATATGGCTGTGATGATAATTCACATCCCTCCCGGGTATCCGTTGGTCAGTTTTATTGGGGAAGCCATTGTGATGAGATTGTTTCTACCAGAATTTGGAAAAGTGTACGTTGGTAAGGGCTGCATTAAGTACACCTGGTTGCGTATAGTGGTGTGACGTTGAGTGTTGATGTGCTGTTGCAGGAGGTGAAGTACGAGGCGCCCGCTCCCATCACACAGCCTGTATTTGGTGTGCCGACTGAGCAGGCACCCCCAGACATGGCCAACTACGGCGGCAGCCAAATGTACAACCCACAGCAGGCCTACCAGCAGCAACAACAGCAACAACAACCACAGCAGGTACGAGTCTCAAACCCAGCACTAGATGAGGCATGATGGTTTGTAGGGCATGGTGGTCTGTGGGGCCCAGTGGTCTGTTGGGGCACAGTGGTCTGTTGGGACAATGTGGTCTGTTGGACACAGTGGCCTGTGGAACACTGGTCTATGGGGCACATTGGTCTGTGGGACACAGTGGGCTGTGGGACACGGTGGTTTGTGGGACACGGTGCTCTGTGGGACATGGTGGTCTGTGGGACACAGTGGTCTGTTGGGGCACAATGGTCTGTGGAACACTGGTCTGTTGGGACACTGTGGTCTGTGGGATACAGTGGTATGTGGGACACAGTGGTCTATGGGACACAGTGGTCTGTGGGACACAGTGGTCTATGGGACACAGTGGTCTGTGGGACACTGTGTCTGTGGGACACAGTGGTCTGTGGGACACAGTGGTCTATGGGACACAGTGGTCTATGGGACACAGTGGTCTATGGGACACTGTGTCTGTGGGACACAGTGATCTATGGGACACTGTGGTCTGTGGGACACAGTGGTCTGTGGGACACAGTGGTCTGTGGGACACAGTGGTCTGTGGGACACAGTGGTCTGTGGGACACTGTGTCTGTGGGACACAGTGGTCTATGGGACCCTGGTCTGTGGGACACAGTGGTCTATGGGACACTGTGGTCTGTGTGACACAGAGGTCTGTGGGACACAGAGGTCTGTGGGACACAGAGGTCTGTGGGACACAGAGGTCTGTGGGACACAGTGGTCTGTGGGACACAGTGGTCTGTGGGACACTGTAGTAGTGAAATTACCAGTCGGTCAATCTCGGGGGTCGGTAATCGAGTCTCCAGCCATTTACCTCCAGCCATTTATATTAAATTATGACAGCATGAATATAAAAACAATATTCTAATATCCGTAAGTCTCTAGTGATGTTCGTTACTCACAGTATATATGCAAGAGTGGTTTCATGGCTATATTTCTGTGGAACTTCTTTAATTGCACATAAATAGCAGTAAGTTTGGTGTCGTCACATGTTATTTGTGTTTGTTGACAGGTTGCACCGAGCCCTGCTCCACCAAAGCCTGTGGTGAAGGCACCAATTCCCCCTGAACACCAAGTGTTGGAGGACATCTTCAGTAAAGTTGTCAATCAGTGCCTACACACGACCAACAACCCGGTATGTTTACGTCTTGTCGCATATCCAGAATCATGCAATGGAACTCCAGTTAATATAATCACTAAGGGGGTGACCACAACATTTTGCAGTCCCAAAACATTATAACAAGTTTGTTTAGTCATCAGTTCATCTCACGAAAAATACAGCAGCAACTCCAGGCAAGTGCAGTCGGTCGTGATACACATTCATGCTAAAGTGGACACCAGAAAAAGGCTGAATTTTGGATGCCATGTTGTGTCACTTGAATCCAGTGAGTTTTGGCAGTAGATTTGGTAGCAGTTGTGAGTTGCTCAAAATCATTAGACTTGCACAGTTTATTGGTTCAACAGGTTTTACAAATAAAAACTGCTATGCAGGTCTTTGAGATCACCCCTAACACCTATGTTGGTTGTTGTAGCTCTTCATAAATACAAACTGAATTTGTGTGTCTTTCATCTAACAACTTATGAAAATATTACCTGTATATGAAAACCTGTATATACCTCCTGTATATATATACTAAAAGTAAATGATGTTAATGATATTAGTTTACCTGCACTGAAGTAGACATGTGTGAGAGTGTTATGTTGACTGGTGTTTCAGCAAATCAAGAGGAAGTTGGAAGACGTATTACGGAAGTTAGAGCTGCTGTACGACAAACTGCGAGAACAGTCGGTGAGTGGACGCCACTGACGGCTCTCTGACCACAGTCGGTGTGTCTAGACTCAGTCACCACACGGAGGCTTCACTCACAACACTTTCCTGGAACACAGTGTCCAGAATTTCACCTGTTACAGCTGTCCCCAACATGTGTGTGTGTGTGTGTGTGTGTGTGTGTGTGTGTGTGTGTGTGTGTGTGTGTGTGTGTGTGTGTGTGTGTGTGTGTGTGTGTGTGTGTGTGTGTGTGTGTGTGTGTGTGTGTGTGTGTGTGTGTGTGTGTGTGTGTGTGTGTGTGTGTGTGTGTGTGTGTGTGTGTGTGTGTGTGTGTGTGTGTGTGTGTGTGTGTGTGTGTGTGTGTGTGTGTGTGTGTGTGTGTGTGTGTGTGTGTGTGTGTGTGTGTGTGTGTGTGTGTGTGTGTGTGTGTGTGTGTGTGTGTGTGTGTGTGTGTGTGTGTGTGTGTGTGTGTGTGTGTGTGTGTGTGTGTGTGTGTGTGTGTGTGTGTGTGTGTGTGTGTGTGTGTGTGTGTGTGTGTGTGTGTGTGTGTGTGTGTGTGTGTGTGTGTGTGTGTGTGTGTGTGTGTGTGTGTGTGTGTGTGTGTGTGTGTGTGTGTGTGTGTGTGTGTGTGTGTGTGTGTGTGTGTGTGTGTGTGTGTGTGTGTGTGTGTGTGTGTGTGTGTGTGTGTGTGTGTGTGTGTGTGTGTGTGTGTGTGTGTGTGTGTGTGTGTGTGTGTGTGTGTGTGTGTGTGTGTGTGTGTGTGTGTGTGTGTGTGTGTGTGTGTGTGTGTGTGTGTGTGTGTGTGTGTGTGTGTGTGTGTGTGTGTGTGTGTGTGTGTGTGTGTGTGTGTGTGTGTGTGTGTGTGTGTGTGTGTGTGTGTGTGTGTGTGTGTGTGTGTGTGTGTGTGTGTGTGTGTGTGTGTGTGTGTGTGTGTGTGTGTGTGTGTGTGTGTGTGTGTGTGTGTGTGTGTGTGTGTGTGTGTGTGTGTGTGTGTGTGTGTGTGTGTGTGTGTGTGTGTGTGTGTGTGTGTGTGTGTGTGTGTGTGTGTGTGTGTGTGTGTGTGTGTGTGTGTGTGTGTGTGTGTGTGTGTGTGTGTGTGTGTGTGTGTGTGTGTGTGTGTGTGTGTGTGTGTGTGTGTGTGTGTGTGTGTGTTGTAGCTGTCGGCAGTTGTTGCCTTGTTTGGATAGTGTATGTGTCAGACATCACCAAGTGTCACCACGTCTTGTTTTTTCAGCTTGTCGTTCACTGTAAGTCATCATTCCCTGACTGTCGGGTATCAGTCTGTCACATATGTCACCGTGTCCTCACTGTTTTGTGTGTTGCTGCCCACAAGAATGTCACCATGTCCACATTCTCTTGTGTGTCTGTAGCAGTTATCACCAAGTGTCGCTGTGTACTGATTGCCTGCCATGTTTCTGTCACCAGCTGCCACCATGTCATGGTTGCCTGTCATGTTTCTGTCACCCTGTCCTTATTGCCTACAATTCTTCTGTCACAGCTGTCACCAAGTGTCATCGTGGGGCTGCACCAGATCATCCAGGCGATCCAGCAGTACGACTACCAGACAGGCCTGGCCTGCCACACCCAGATGATCAGCCAGGGAAACTTCTCAGAGATCTGCTCCTTCATGCCCGGGGTGAAGATGCTCCTCCAGACAGCCATGCAGCTCCAGGTGTATGTTAAGTAGGGGGCGCTCTCGTTCATCAACACCACAACTCCAGATTCTATTTATCACAGAGCCAGAGTAACTTGTCATTGAGTCGTTGAGTGAACAATTGTTGGAAAGACAAACTCAACACGTGATTAGCTTGCAAAATATCTAGTTGGACATAGTTCACCGAGCTAACTGCAGCGGAAAAATCTGGTGAAGTAATACAAACAATACACAGTCACTGCAAGTAAAAATAACATGTAAATGTAAAATACAGCACGTTTACTGTTCTGAAGAAATTAATTTTCCACTAGAGACAATGAGCAAGGAAGAATAATTACCATTCTTAGTTGTCTGGTCACATGGATTCTGACAGACAATTTTCATTCAAGCCATAAATCTAGGGTAAAAGTATGCATTTGGACCTTGTTTGCAGTCAATTTTACTGTCATAATTCTATGAATTTTAGACTTGGAATTTTGTCACTTTTTTGGAGTTGTTGGAGTTAAAAGATATAAGATGTTACATTGTTGCTTCTGTCACAGCCTATTCCAGTCATTGTCATAGAGTTTATTTTTGTCATGTTCCACCAGTGATGTACTGATCTGATGTGATATGAACAGATTGGATCTAATAATTACAACTGATGAATTACAGTACCTGTTAACAGGTTTCATGTATAAGAACATAAGCACTACTGTGTATATCTTCGTAACTGAACATATTGCTTCAGATATATTTTACGCAGTTGAATTCACAATGTTGTTCTGTATTCGTGGTGTCAAACATGAAACTGTAGTTTTACGGCTAAAAACCATTTGATTGAAGACAACTTATGGTTCTAAGGTGGCAGAGTAATCTGATATATACATTTCACACATCTCTGTACAGTTTGCTATTTCATAATTTATATAGTAATAGTCTTAAGAAATGCACATCTGTGTCATAATTGTATCGGTGTACACATGAAAATTTTAGTATAAGCTTGGAGAATACACAAAATGAGTAAAGTTGAAGATAAGTTATAAATTCTACATCAGTCAGCTACATGTACTTTGTGATCAAGAGTGTATGGAGGTGTAGAATATGATGCAACTGTTAAGATTCAGCTGATGTTTGTAAACTGCACTACCTGGAATGTATGGTATGTGGTGTGATCCACTGTACATGATTTATTATGTATGCTTCTCTTGATGTTGTGTGTCATGAAATGTTCGGTTATTTTTGACAACTTAAAGCTGTCTGCACTTGTGTGAAACAAGCTTGTATGTTACGGAATGTAGTTGCTGCAAGTGTACAAATTAAAATGCAAAATTTGCAAATAGTTTTATGTAAATATGTAGAATGGTAGGTAATTAAACATGTTTTATGTGAACAATTGTTTTGTTCTTATTTTTCAAAATTAGACCCTCGACAGGAATGTTGGCCAGTAAAAATGTGAATACATACCTGTCAAACTGAAATACAAATGATTCGCTATAATTATGGTGGTGTGTAAACATATGTATCTGCATTTCACTTATTAATTGATTAAGTCCATTTCTGGTTACTAAACTATTTTAACTTGAATAAATCAAAAAAAAAATTTGTGCATGTTTCCCAGAAATTCCAGAATCTTTCAAATTTGGTGTTTAGTCAATGTATTGAGAATAGAATGTATAGGTCAACAATTGTTACAATCACAATTTCCATGGAAATCGATCACTATAACCACATAAGTACAATTGATTCGTCTTTACGTGTAAGTTGATTCACATTATAAATCAATTTCTCGCTCAGTGATGGCAACTTGCGAGAATCTTGTCTCCAATACAGTTTTTGCAAAGAGAATTGGCTGTCTAATTGATAGTGTTGGTGGCCATTTTACCTTCAGTAATTAGTAAAACGACCCCCACTAAAAGCTTGTTTTTTTACGATAACTAATCAATCAGTTTCTCAAGAAAGTACTTTATCAGATATGTTGTTCACAAGTCTGTCTAGTGTATTTTTGGGCCGAAGGTCCAACAGACATACGGCATAGCTTTGTATCCGCTGTCTGCCATGCCCTGTTAACTCCAATGTGTCAGAAATCATTGAGGATCTATATTTATAATTTGGCATAGAGATATCTTAGGGCACTGCTACTGCACAAGAATTATTTATTTGATTGCATCGTTCTGAGGGCCCCAAAACTGTTAACTGATTTTTGATCTAATGTCTTCAGGTGCATAGGTACTACAGAAGAAATTGTTATTTGATTGAATGTTTCTAAGGGCACCTCAGAGCCTCCTAAAAATCTACATGTCCACATTTTGCCCTTCTCTGCCTGGACAGGCTGGGAAACAATAATATGTATTCAGGACTGCCTCGCTTGACCCCAACTCTGGAGGCTAGGTGGCCTGCCAAGAACCATGCCTAATTGATAATTGGGTATTGGCAACTGCCCCTGCCACACACAGGAAGCCAGATGGCCTGCCTGGAAAGCATAGCTAATTCTGTCAGTTTTAGTTAGCAGTGTCTTTAAAACTTGATTTTATATAAATGCAAGTTGAGTTTATTTGGTTGCTTATTACTTTTAATTATCTTTAAAATTGTGTGACTCGTATGTTGTCACCTGTAGGTGACAAACATAAAATTAATGTCATGAACAACTAGAATGAAATGTCATGCACTTTATTGATATCAACTGCATTCTGATCACTGGACTGACTGAGTGGAAGTAGACAACTCCATCTTGAATAAAAACCACTAATGACCAGTCCTGTCACTGCATTTATACAATTTAACTGTGTTTCTGTTCATCTCATGGATAATCAGAGAAAATGCCAATTAGGTTATTATGGTGAAGAGCCTAGGCACTGATTATGATTCACCAAAATATATTTCATTCATAATTCAATAATTCCTATATTGTCCAATGGACTTCAGCGCCTCTTGGCTCATTTTTAGTATATATATGCTTCTTTGCTTGGTGGGCCATTTTATCCCACCTTCTCCTATTGGATCAGTCAATTTATTGGACTGTCAATGTTTGAAAATCACGCCCTCACAGGCCGTTGATCTAACGTAATTGTGTGGATGCGGTAAGTTCATAATATTTCTTGTCACAGATGTGATTTCAATATGTTGCAAAATTATCATGGTCAAGACTCAAGTGTCAGGACATTAATGTGATGACTTTATTATTATTCATTTGATTTGATATCTTCTTTATCTTTTCTATTAACAAAACAATAAAAATCTGCTAGCAAATTATACTATATTTTGAATGATTTCCAGAAGGTTCAGAACTATCATATCTAAAACAAATAGGAAGCGTGATTCAGTCATTCCAATGACTGTACGTACGACTTCCCAACGACATGCACCTCTACTACTGGCTCTAATGTTATGTCATTTGTTATGTGTCTATGTTGTATTTTGTATCTTTTATTTGTAAAAGGACGACCACAATTACAACTATAATTTTAAATTATATTATAAACTAGTCTTGTATTTTATTATGATTAATGTTTACATACTGTTTTAATAATTTATTTATCTGTATTTTTATACTTCTCTACTCCAGTATTTTATTTTTATGACGAATGCTGCAAGAGATGAATTTGTATAATATATATATATATATATATATATATATATATATATGTATATATATATATATATATATATATATATATATATATATATTATATGACATGTAATTACACTTTTTTCACATAGTTTATGATACAGATTATAACCCACCACAACATGTGTTGGGCCAACGTCATTTTGCTCGTTGGCCCTACGTTGGCCCAACATGTTGGACAAACGTTGGGCCAACGTTGGCAAATTATAATCCAACGTTGGGCCAACGTTGGCATTTTACATTGGGCCAACGTTGGCAAAATACGTTGGGCCAACGTCATTTTGCTCGTTGGCCCTACGTTGGCCCAACATGTTGGGCCAACGTTGGGCCAACATTGGCGAATTATAATCCAATGTTGGGCCAACGTTGGGCCAACGTTGGCATTTTACATTGGGCCAACGTTGGCAACATACGTTGGGCCAACGTCATTTCGCTAGTTGGACCAACATTGGACCAACGTTGGCAAATTATAATCCAACGTTCAGCCAACATTGGTTTTGTATTGGGCCAACGTTGGCCCAATGTTGGGCCAACGTAAGCTTCTTATGTGCAGTATGTGTTTTTTGTGTTGGGCCAGCGTTGTGTTGGGCCAACGTAAGCTTAATATGTGTATCTGGTTTTTATGTTCAGCCAGCGTTAATTGGCTTAACGAACATATTTTTTTGGTCTTGTGTTTAGGAGCTACACGTTTCTTATATAGCACACTGGTCTTGGTTTTAAATAATGGTTTATTAATATGGAACTGCTCATAACATATGATACCGTCACATCCCTACACTTAAATACACCCACACACAAGCACACACTCATAAACACACATATGCACACCTATGTATGCATAAACACAAATGTGCACACTCATGTTCACACACTCATATGCACATACATGTGCACATATATATATATATATATATATATATATGCACACACACATGTATGGGTACATATGCATGCAACACAAGGATCGATTCGCAGGTATACACATGTAGACAACCAACACACACACATAGACAACATATAAACACCACACACACCACATATACACATGCACACAAGTACAGTTATGCACAAACATGTATGCATACACACACTCATACACGTACACATACATAAGCACACACATATATGGGTGTACATACATATACACACAGATGCACACACAGGTATACACACACACACTTACACACATATACAACCAACATATACCATGTACATACATAAACACACCACATAAACACACACACACGCACGCACACACTGTAGAAACAAATTAATTGAGTTTAATATTATAACGATGGTACGGTGATGGTTCAGTTACTGACCTGATACACATAATTATGCAATTCCATTTTTTACACAAATATCAACCAACTGACATTGGGCCAACAACCCTAAATCAACGTAGTGCCAATATTAGGCCAACGTTGGGGCAATATGTTGGCCAAATTCTATTTTTTACCCAAACAAATTCATATAAAGCATGATACAATTAGCATATATAGTTATATATATATGTTATTGTTATAGTTATTAGTTAAAGTACAATTACTATGAAATATGTCAATTAGATTAATCGGGTGCATTTATTAGGTCAATCAAAGTAAAATATTGCTCTTTAACAAATATACACTGGCAAATAACGACAATTATTCATACATTATAATTGTGTCACATATGTAATATAGTTTTGAGGAATGGACATTAATTTTGTTATCCATTTATAACTATATACATACCAAAGTTGGTCAACCACCCTAAACCAACATTGTGCCAAATTTACCAAAAAGGAATCAAGTATACGTTTACCATTAACTATTAATAACCTCACACATGTATCTGCTCAAAGAAATAGCCCTCTCTTTTTAAAGAATAATTATGCACATACATTCTCTGACATGTGGCTGCATTTATTATGTACCTAACACTGTCTCACAGGGATAAGGTATTTTTGAGTAAATGAAATAGAGTATTTTTCTAATTTTACATATTGTATATCTAACAGATGTCGAAACATGGCAAACAATAAACAGAGAAGATACGGTGCTTACATCCACTTACATTACATACGGGTATATATATATAAAAGTTCTAATAATTATTTATATATATATTAATTAATTAGTATTTACACTGACACGTCATATATAAAAATATATGTAATATAAACATACACACACACACACACGCACAAGCACACGCACACACATACACTGTATAATTTTTACAACTGTTGATGCAGATACTGATTAATTAAGTTGTAGACTCTATTATAAATTATTAATTATAACTGCTGATCACCAATATTGTGCTCAATATTTCGAAATATGTAACTTGAAATCTGGAGTATATGTTTAAATAATAGTTAACTTCTAATAGAACCAAAATCCAGATATGTTACCCAGTGACTAATTCAAATTATTACTGCATGACTTTCCCTTCTGACACTTAGTTGGAGGCACTACCTAAGTTGGTTAGAGTTACTTCATTATTTATTTATTTTCCCCTACCCTGTGCCTAGTTTCAACATCCTTGATTGCAAGGGCTTGTCTGATGTGCTTAAAAGCTCCCCTGCTGACATCAAATGAGTGTTGTGGCTCTGTCCAAGTGGGTTGTCCCAGGAGGACATTTTTACCCCTGGAGTTGAGCAATTAGTGGGATAATTACCCCTAACAAATTGGGCAGTATACAGTGTATATTGTTTCAGGCTTCTGCTTGGCAGCTGCTGGCTTGTAGTTATACAAGTGTATAGGGTTTGAATTTTCAGACCTCATATCAAGCTGTGTCTTAGATAGGGAAGACAGCTCCTGGCTTTGGTGTGTGGATTAAAAGATCATTGATTTAACAGTTTGCAACTTCTACAGGTAATTGCAATTTATTACTCTTTGACTTAATTTTTATTAAGACTATAATAGTCAGAAGTAAGGTTTATGTAACACCGAGTACTAAATCACAAAGACCATCTTCTGCCTAATTTGTTTTGTACTTGAAGTATCATGATCATTGCATTTGAAATTATACATGCTGTTTCAATAATTTATTATATTACAGTGACTTCATTATACCTTTCCTACATTCCAGTTGTTTCTAATAATATCCAGTTTAGTTGTAGGCCCTGCAGCATTCATTGGGGTAAACACAACTTATCTGAATTATAATAAACATTATTATGTGATTGATTGTTTTACAGGGTAAATTAAAAATTAACACTATTCTATAATTTTTTAATTCATTGTAAAAGTCATTGTCATCCTGAATTATAATTGCAGAAATGACACCAAGGATTGCAACAGGATCTGGATGAGGAATAGCTTGGTGAAGACTACAGCAACCACTTCTCAGAAAAAAGATCGGGTGCTCTTAGGAAGAATTGTTCCAACAGCTTCATGCAATGAGTCTATGGAATGATCTGTGTGTGTGAATCTGTTATATGCATGTGTGTTTATGTGCTTATATTTGTGTTTGTGTGTTTATGTGGTGTGTATTTGGTGTGTGTGTGGTGTGCGGTGCGTTTGTAAGATGTGTGTGTATATTTATGAGATTTGTATGGGTCTACATGGTGTGTGTGTGTGTGTGTGTGTGTGTGTGTGTGTGTGTGTGTGTGTGTGTGTGTGTGTGTGTGTGTGTGTGTGTGTGTGTGTAAATGTGTGTTTGTTGTCTGTCTGTGTGTGTGTATGTGTGTGTACATGTGTGTACATGTGTGTGAGTGTGTTGTGTGCTATGCTGTTGTGTGCATTTAGCTGTGGTGGTGTGTATGTAGATGTGTGTGAGTGTGTGTACATGTGTGTGTGAGTGAGTGAGTGGGTGAGTGTGTTGTGTGCTATGCTGTTGTGTACGTGTAACTCTGGTTTGTATGTAGATGTGTGTGAGTGTGTGTACATGTGTATGTGTGTGTTGTGTGCTATGCTGCTGTGTGCGTGTAGCTGCGGTGGTGTGTATGTAGATGTATGTGAGTGTGTCATGTGTGTGGGTGTATTTATGTGTAGTGATGTGACCGTATCAATGTAATGAGCAGTTCCATATTAATAAACCATTATTAAAAAACCAAGACCTGCATGTGTGCTATATAAGAAACGTGTAGCTTCTAAATACAAGACCAAAAAAGATGGATGTGCCAACGTTGACCCAACATTGAGCCAATGTTGGGCCAACAGTGGCACATCCATAGCCCAACGTTGGGCCAACGGTGGCACATCCATAACCCAACGTTGGCCCAACATTGATCCAATGTTGGCCCAACATTGAGCCAACGTTGACCCAACATTGTGCCAATGTTGGCCCAACATTGAGCCAATGTTGGGCCAACAGTGGCACATCCATAACCCAATGTTGGGCCAACGGTGGTACATCCATAACCCAACGTTGGCCCAACATTGATCCAACGTTGGCCCAACATTGAGCCAATGTTGGCCCAACAATGAGCCAACGTTGGCCCAACATTGAGCCAATGTTGGGCCAACAGTGGCACATCCATAACCCAACGTTGGGCCAACGGTGGCACATCCATAAACCAACGTTGGCCCAACGTTGATCCAATGTTGGCCCAACATTGAGCCAACATTGGCCCAACGCTGGGCCAATGTTGGATTATAATTTGCCAACGTTGGCCCAACGTTGGATTATAATTTGCCAACGTTGGCCCAACGTTGGGTCAACATGTTGGGCCAACGAGGGGCCAACGAGCAAAATGACATTGGCCCAACGTACGTTGCCAATGTTGGCCCAACGTAAAATGCCAACGTTGGCCCAACGTGGGTCTGCTATCTGGGCACAGACATTTGATGCTGTTTCAGTTGAGTTGTGAAAATCTTTCTTAATTTCACTTACTGAGTCTGGCTTAGGCCTTAGTCTTACAGTTAGACTTACTTAGGCTTAGCGTAGAGACTAGAGTCTAGAGTAGAGCCTAGAGCGGTATAATGGCCTTGTTACCATGGTAATATTAAATCAATAAAGATTCATCTTCGTTTCAACATGCTACACACCCCTTTGATTTGTTATTTATATTTTTCGTCATTAGCTAATTATCAAGGCTTGCCTAACTAAAAGGCTTGTCTCAAGTGGCGAGCGTGAAGACGAATAGATGACTGTAAATCGTTTCAACGCCAGTGCCACTGGCTGTAAACACTCCGGATCAATCGGAAGTGAACTTACATATTCGCGCCCGAGTCAAACTGCGCATGCGAGAAACGCAGGAAGCCATTTTTGGATTAGTAAGACATGGGATGAAATTATTCCGGTTTACCGCCAGCAATACGCTGTAAACTACAGCGCACTTTTAACGTTACTATGTCTGATCTCAGAAAGCGGCATATAGTAGAACCAGATGGAACACAAGAAGAGTCAGATGTGGGTATTGTTTATTTCTTCGTGTCGGTTTCCGCGCAAATGGAAATAAAAATGTCGTAAAACTAATTTTGAAGGCTAGCTAGCTGTTTACAGATTCACAGATTCAGTGATTGCCTTACAGATTAGTCATTGGACTTGTGATTGAACTACTACTCGATGGCCTGGGTCATAATTGAGGACAGCTTAAATTGATAAAGTTGTTTAGAATGCAACTGGCTAGTTGGCAAGGCCCTCAACGCAATCCTTCATTCTGGTTGCCAACCAACATTAAATTCCGTCCAACTTCAACATTTTGAAGGTAATTAAATTGAATGTTGGTTTCAGGATGTACTCGTCAGATTCAGAGTAATGGATAAATAAGGGAGCACTTATGTAGAATTCGGACCCACCTCAATTTTGCCATTAACTATATTTGCCTATACTGATTACTGGACACCTCACACAAACTCTTAACGCTAAACATGATCAATCAACATTCCTAGGTATATTTATGTTGGCATGGTTCACAAATATTGCAGTTTTAGACCAAACTAGCGCTCCGATTTGTGCCATTCGATTATTCGTTTTGACCGGTATGCCAACCTATATGTTTGTTTGTTTGGTACTGTACTATTTGGCGCGTGCATGAGAGTATGAACATAAGTGGAACAGTTCATCACCATTACAGGATATGGAAGTATAGATAATGGACCCAGTTCCCTCTACTAATACTATTCTTGTTCTAACCTAGGTGTACATTAATTAACACATAGTATAGGACTACAAACAAGAAGTCCTTTAGTGTTGCCAAGTATTGTTTCTTGTTACAAGTGTACTACAATCCAACTCTCCGAAATTTGGACGATGACTCTTGCTTTTAGATCAACTTTGCAGATAATAAATACTATAATGGAAGCTTTTATTAAATATTATCTTTTTATCCTTGCTTACCCAGTTACCCTATTTAACAACCTGGTGTAGTTTTCTGTTATATTGGCTTAATGCGCCTTGGTTTCTTACCTTTGTTACCAATTATTTTGTTGCAAAGAAGTTATCACATTATTATTATGGTGTTATATTTACAGGTCTACATAAAATGTAACATTATCCCATAATTTTGTAACAAGTGTATTTATGTGTAAAAAGTTTCATTCTGCTGTGCAGACCCAAGATGGGGCAGAGCAGAAGGTGACAGGTCCAGTCACAGATGCCATCCAGAATGCCCATTCGGAGCTTCAGGAAGACGAGAAAGTGACAGAGAATGCAGCAGGGAAGGCGAAGAACATTTCTGGGGACTCGACCATTGTGGGGCGAGATGCCACTGTCCATAATACTCAGGCTAGTGACCAGTTGACCGCCCCGCCTTCGTCAGCCACCCCAGGCGGCGATGCAGAAGATATGGAAGAAATCTCACCACCAGACTTCAGTGACAATGCAAAGCTGCCACAGGGCAGTGACAAGACGACTGAAGCCATTGACTCGGCACTCAAAGATCTGCCACCTAAGTATGTCATTCTGCTGTGCTGTGTGACGGTTTCAGACATTGTTTTATTATCAGACATGAAGCACAGTCATATTGCAGATGTGGTAATCAAACTGGTATGATTACATGTCAGTGTAGCAGCTGTGATAAAATGATTACTGGTGTGTTATTATGAAGACAACCACAATTACGAAAATATGGTTTTAATTGACTAATGTGTCAATTTAACTGCCTGACAATGCACCCAAAACCCTCTACACATAAAGGTGATCAGTGCCCCATGGATAATGTGGCAAAAATAAAATGCAAGTACAGACCAATAAACTAAGTTAAAGTACTCAATAGTTTTGATTAAATTAGCAGTGTACTCAAGTAAATTGTATTTTTATTATGATTACTTATAACTGTCAATCAACCACTCAAGTAATTTAGACATCCAGACAATCTCCGTTCACTTTGTATTTTTCCTTCCAGGTGGCGAAACTGGGTGATTCGTGGAATTTTTACATGGCTCATGATATTTTCATTTGTATTTATTATTTACCTTGGACCACTGGCTCTTGTCGTGCTGGTAAGTTGATTGTTCTACAATTAATTACTGATATCATTATATTTGGGTACAATATTTACAGTATATTAACAAGTCTTTTTTTTGCTTAAAGGTATTCAATGAACCAGAGGTAAATCAGATCTGCTTTGGTCTGCTTAAAAACAGGCGTCTCCGTAAGGGGTTCCATAAATGCGTATTTAATGGACGTATCATTAATATTATTATAAATATACAGGTGCTACTGCTAAATTGCAGGCGTGTCATTGTCCATTTATATTATAGTTTACAAAATTGATTATTAGTCAACCATGGTTTCATTGGCAATACAGTATGTTTCATAAAAAGATACCACCTCTGTTCAGTGTTCACTTACATCCCTAAAAGCAACAAAACAGCAACTAAAATGAATTATTGGCAGGACACACACGTGGACTTCATTACAAAAGTAAATTTAATTTTCCCAGATTAAATATAATTTAATGTTAAATTGCTTTAATTCTGTTATTTAAGCATCAGATAAGAACATGTCAGGATCATGAAGCCATCTTCTATACGTAGTGGTGTCTGTAGTACTATAAGGAGGATGGATATTATTAATTTACATGCATTTTAATGGACTCTGTGGGGATGTGATTGCAGATACTTCTGGTCCAGATCAAGTGTTTCCATGAGATCATCACTATTGGCTATGTAGTCTACAAGACGCATGAGTTGCCGTGGTTCCGCACACTAAGCTGGTACTTTCTCGTTGCATCCAACTACTTCTTCTATGGCGAGAGTATGATCACCTACTTTGGTGTACTACTCTCAAGAACAGTAAGTATTTTTAAAACTCTTAAATAAAATATTACTATTTTGCAATTACGATTGCTTTGTCTTGACTGAATATATATATATATATATCTTTATGTTGACAATGATAGCAAATCAACAGAAACATTCATGCATGTATCAATTTCAACTAAAGTTGTGTGCCTTTAATATAATTACAGCTGTACGTGAAATCATTTCTTTTCGAAAAGCTACTATTAAATTCACGGCTGTTTGGCACTGTATGCACACTCATGCAGGATAAATCTGCAGGTACCTTAACAATGAGTTTACACCAAGTTTTATAACAAGGAATACCAGAGGTGCCGGGATATGTTTTGTATCTACACCTGTAAACTTTGTGGTTGTAATTGTGGGTGTATGACATTGCAGGAGCTGTTGAAGGCGTTCGTGACGTACCATCGCTTCATCTCTTTCTCAATGTACTGTGGCGGCTTCGTTGGCTTCGTCTTCAGTCTGGTCAAGAAGCACTACCTGAAGCAGTTCACTCTCGTCAGTATTACATCTCACTTCTTTAGCTGTTGAATGTGTCATACAGGCACAAGCCTGCTGATAATGTGTCATAATCAATGTATGCAGGGAATAGTTATGCTTGATGTGCTGTTAGCCAATTCTCTACTGAGGATAGCCGGTCTAAATGTCAATCAGTAAATTAAATAATAATTATTAGTATTTAATAATTAAATTATGTAAAATTGAGATCACTTCAGTTAGCTGATGTTACATGTATGCTTGGTAGTGTTGCAGTTAAAAAGATAAAAACCATTTACCCATTGTTTGATAATATTGCTGAAAACAGTGGTTTATCAGTTTGGAGAGATAGAACTAGAGGACAAAAAGTGAAATCAGTGAAGGAACGTTCAACGTTGCAGATTATGTATCAGATCATATTAAATCCCACATGGGTCAAACTGTACTAAGTACTAGCAACACCTCAGAATAACTTGGCAATAAAATTGACAGCTCTCTTGGAATTGCTGGTGGATTTCCCATGATAAACATACCGGACTGTTGATAATACAGTGGAGCAGATCGTGTTCAATGTGGTCTTGTTTGTTTCAGTTTGGCTGGACCCACGTCACTCTCCTTATCATTGTCACTCAGTCCCATCTCATCATACAGAACATCTTTGACGGCATCGTCTGGTTCGTATCTTTTTGGGGAACTAATAAAATAGAACCACTGTGGTGTTTACATATGTCAAGATGCTGCAGTCAACGTTGTCTAGTTGGTCATCTGTTTTAACCTGGTGACGACATGTTGATGAGATTACTGTTGAAACCATAGATGGCGCTTTTCTTCCAAATGGAAATAAATCCGGAAAATATATCTTCCTCTTATGATAAAATACTTAATTATATGCAGCCTTGTATTATTTATCAGTGTACAAATGTATGAAATTACAACTAAATTAGTTATTTTTATTATGACCAAATTTAATACTAGCAATTATGGTAGAAGTTTTCTAAACGTTTTCTGTCTGTAATTACCCACCAGACTAGCGATTCATTTTTGGTGCTGTATGCTGGATAACAAAATTACGCTACACATAATTGTAAACCCTACTTTATTTGTTAAACATTGGTTGTATTTATAGTATGGTTTTATATTGCTAACTAAAAAATTTGAAGTTGGCCCCAATTAAAGATGGGTTTTAAATTATGATGTTTTGAAAACGGTATTTATTGCAATATTTCGATGTGTTTTAGGTTTCTTGTGCCAGTTTCGATGATCATTTGCAATGACATCATGGCCTATGTGTTTGGATTCTTCTTCGGAAAGACCCCACTCATCAAACTGTCGCCCAAGAAAACATGGGAAGGCTTCATAGGTGGCGCCATCAGCACTGTCATCTTCGGCTTACTTGTATGTGACCGTTTTCTGTTTGTAGTTTGATTTGGTACACAATGCATACATTCCACATACATAACATACTTCTGTTGCACTTGTTGAATTTGCATGGTGTTTGTGAATCAAAGTGAATAATTTGAAGGAACAGATTAGGAATGCATTACCAGACTACCAGTTCATATAATAATATCGTGACATGTTAACATTGTATTTAGGTGTTATATGTGAACACTCAGATGAGATAATTTTATTTTCAATTGGTAATGTGAACTCTTAATATATACCATTTTACCCCTTAGCCAACATGTATGTATTTCATAGTGTAGTTAGCACTGCTTTCAGGTGTCCTGTGTGAACAGGGTATTTCACTGTGTAGTTTGTGTTGTGTTGTGTTCGGGTGTCCTATATGAACAGTGTATTTCATAGAGTAGTTTGTGTTGTGTTATGGGTTAATCAGGTGTCCTATGTGAACAGTGTATTTCATAGAGTACACTGTAATTTTCTTAGCTTTCAAATGTCATACATGTGGTGTATTTCATTGTGTGCTTTGCGTTGTGTCCAGGTGTCGTACGTGCTGGTGCAGTTTGACAGCTTTGTGTGTCCCATCGAGTACAACGTGGCCAAGGACGCTCTGTCCACCGACTGTGAGAGGTCGGCTGTGTTCCAACTGACCCAGTACGCACTGCCCCAGTTCATTGTCAGGCTCTGTGCCCTGGTACGTATCTTCCTTCTTATCAGCATCTGATGTTACTTCCTTACCTGTTTATTCCACACATCAAATATATGAGACATTCAATGCTTCAATTTCAGATGTACTCCATATATTCGTTTACATATTCATTTTATTTGTATTGTTATGCCTTGATATTCAGGTTTGTTATCCACATGATTTTGACAGATGGTCTTGGTGACAGGGTAAGGTGACAGGGTAACATAGGCTTGACATTTTAGCTGGCTGTCTTCAGCAAACCAAAATAATTTCTTGTTTTCTATAATATAATATATAATGCTAAGCAGGCATACATGATACCGTGATGAATTTGCATCTAAATACTAAAACGAAATGTGTATCAGGTCTATAACTAAAAGTGTAAACAATGGTCTGTGTGTCAGTGTTCAGCAATGTGAATGCTGTCCAGAGCCATTGCTGTCCTTCCACCAAGACTTACAAGACACACTGCTGCAGCCATGCTCTTTTGATAGGCCATCAAATATTGACACAAACAAATTGCCTTGATGTGTTTCCATTATGGAACATGCACTAGCATAAATAATTGATCTGACATGAGATCACTTGCCATCTATAACAACGTGCATTCAGGCCATTGGATACATGTGGCTGAAATTCTGCTGCAGTTGTTCAATTATTTATTACAAAATGTAACGAAACAAGTATTGATGAAAATTGTTTTGTAGGCTGCTGTGACAGATAATGCCATAGTGGATGATGCAGATAAACCAAAATCATTGTAGTGTTGAATACAGTGTATTATATCTCATTATTACCTCGTGTTTGATAGAGGCACACATTGTTAATCATGGTAATCCCCTCTCTGGGCTGTTTCCTTTCTCTCGTCTTGTGTTTATTCCCTGTGCTGGCATCAATATTATCAGCATGAAGGAAAGGCAGTTCAATAATATTATCTGTATATAACTAGTCCCAAGATAAAATAAAGTTCTTTGTGAAAATAAACAGTATATTAACGCTATTGTGTCCATTAATTCAACATTCCTTTTATGTTTGAAGAAACTGTTTCTGGGTATTGTTAAAGAAATGTAAATATGGTATGTTGAAAGGTGACCTGGTTTTATAACCACAGCAGTAATGCTACTATTCTTTGTATGTTGAAATGTGGGCTCTGTCAACCTGAGGGACAGGTGACTAGTATGAGGCTCAGTCATAAACCTGGCCTTGGGGAGTAGAGCCCACATTTCTCTTTCTTTTTAGCAATTTTATAAAAAAAATAAACGTCATTCGTTTGGCCTTTTTTCATCACTACTTTTGACTCGTGTTGGTGCTTGCATAAATGGTTATTTGTGTTTCCAGGTTGGTTTGAGCTGGAACAGTATCACCCTCTACCCCTTCATGCTCCATTCTATCTCAATGTCCGTCTTTGCCTCTCTCATTGGACCATTTGGTGGTTTCTTCGCAAGTGGCTTCAAGCGAGCCTTCAAGATCAAGGTTAGTCACGGTCTTTTGTAGCTAAAGATGATAATGAAGGTATTTTTTTAAAGTTATAATAAAACCAACGAGGACGTAATTGTAAGATTGTAATTGTATTGAAATGAAGATGCATTGAAACACTGCATTATTACATTGTGTTAAAGGTGTCACAATAACTATTTTAACATTCATGCATTTAACATCTGTATGTCGGAAGAGCTAAATGCTGAAATGTGTTTCTGATACATATCGAAACAAACTCATTCCAATGAGATATTTAGTTGTTAGTAGGGACATTTGATGACCCAATGCTGCTGTTGTTGGTAGGACTTTGGAGATACCATCCCTGGCCATGGCGGATTCATGGATCGGTTCGACTGTCAGCTCCTCATGGCAACCTTTGTACATGTCTACCAGTCCAGCTTCATAAAGTGAGTGCATGTTATCATCAGTGTATGTCTCAACAAAATAGGGTAGTATAGATCCAAGCCACAGTGTTCAGATTTGGAATTACCAGAAGAGCTTTCAACATCTGCACTTATGCTGAACATTGACCAAAAAAAATGTTCTTCAACTTACAATGAAAACAAATATAGGGTATAGGGGCACATATATTAGACTGGTTCATAGTCAGGTACACCTATGCCATTTGGTTGACAGCGTCTAGCAACTGTGTACAATGTTATCAGGTTTCCGATCTATATTTAATCATTCGATGGGTGTAGCAATAAGGTCCAAAACATTGTTTCTGTCTGCATGCAACTTAGATTAAATAATAATACATTCACACAGTGAATATTCAGATTAGATAATGGTAAAAAGTGGTTCATTGAGACATTAAATTATGGTCTGTTTAAAAATAAAAAATAAAGTAATCTTAAAAATGTTAAACCATGAATTGGTTTACCAATTCTAAAAAAAAAATTATATTATTTCAACCATCATGACCAATGTACACACTACAATACAACATTCTTTGTAAAGTCATGGACAAGTTTCAAAGACAGTGTATGATTTCATCTGTATTTTATTCCAATGATTACAATGATGAGACTTTCCACCCTGTCAAGCCATTGAGTGTTGCAATTGATGACGTGACGGCTGTTTCTTAGATGTGTGTGGTTTGTTTCAGGACTATTGGCCCGCAGCGTCTCGTACAACAGATCCTTTCCCTGAAGCCAGACGAACAGCTGCAGGTGTTCAACATGCTGAATGAAAGTCTTGCAAGACGCGGCCTTCTCACCCTCAACGCCTAAACTTAGAGAGTCCAATGTCTGGTGAAGTCAAGTAGCCGTCGACCACCAGATTTTGTGGTTACATTTGGTGTAGCCAGCTCCAAGAACTACGCAAACTTGTACGGCATTGCACAATCCGAGATCAGAACCAAATATACTGGTGGCAGTCAGTTCTGCTATGTGTAATGTAAAACGCTTTTAAAACATTAGTTTGCTTATGGTGTCCATATTCAAAACTTCTTTTGTAAATTTCATGCAAACAATTGTTAGAAAAGAGTTTGTACAACGAAAAACCATGTCAGAAAGATGCTGGCACTGTAAGCAGCATTATGAATGGGAAGATGTTAAAAAGTAATGTTTGATTGATAAGTATGCAGTCAGCTTTTACTTGTATTTCTATAATATAACCGTTTAGTTTCTCTATGTATGTAAGTACATGTATGGGCATTTTTTGTTAGATTAAGAAGATATTAATGGCGTAAATGTTCTGCATACGGCAGAATTGACAACAGAGCCTCTATTGCAGTGTATTTGGTACAGCTAGTTACAGTTATACTTTGGTGATGTCGTTGTTTTGGTTTATCAATATCCAGTCAGCGTAGGTGTACTAGAACTGCTGAACAACTAGAGAGGATATTACTATTGAAGGTAGACTAGGATGACCACCATAGAGGATATTAATAGTATAAGTATATTGGAGGTAGTCTTGGATGACCACCATGGATATTAATTTACCGGGGTATTTATTTCCAGAGTGTGATAGTTTTCACCACGCTCAAGGTTTGTGAGCACGTAGGTAATTTATGCAAACTTCACATTGCAACAGTGCGCACTGTTTCGATTCCATACACTCTAGCTGGTGAAAATGCCTTTCGTGATAGAGCTAACATAGTTGTAATACTACTTATACTGGTCGTTAAGGTAATGGAATGTATTGTAACTGGGATAGTAATGTGCAGTCAGAGAAAGCTGAAGTGTGTGATGATTAGTGTCCATCACAGACACGGGGACCACCCGGTACCAACTGGGGTTACATGTTAGTCACAGTATTAGCTGTCCTGGTGTTGTGCTCAGTCGTGTCTGGTTTACCAAGTTAGGTCAGTGGACAATCGCGTTGACCGGTCGGTGACCGCGGGAATGTCCACCACTTGTTTGTTGTTTACTACTATCACGGGAATGGTTGTTTACAGTTCTTGTTTGTTGACTGGAGTTACTTCTGGGTGCTTGTCTGTCTGTCTCAATCTTTGGCAGTGTTGGTGATGCTAAGTCTGTTTAGAATGTCAGCTGAACTATGTGCATTCTCGAAGTGATTACTCTTAGACTGGTTGCTGTATTTAATTTTTTTTTTATTATGTAACAGTTTAACGATGTTATGTAGTTGTATCCGTTGTTTTCAGTCGATGATCGTTGCACCATCAGCTTCTGCTCCTGGTAATGAAGGGCATCACCGCTGGTATAAATAAGGCATTTGGTAATGTTTCCAACAATATTACAATAACCCTATCCCACTGCAATCTCCCAGTTTCCTTCCGACCCTCCTTATCCAGTCCCCGCAACTTGTTACTTCTGACAATCAGGACACATAACTCAAGGTTTCCTGCATCCGTTTTATCACAGAGTAAACATCTCTTCATAAATTTACCGACTGCATAATTGCACGTTCCAGCTTTGTTGTTTGCCTATTTTGCCTTATTTAGATAGTGTGTGACAGCATAACATATATATATATTACCAGCCTCTGCACCTGTAGACCAGCGTGTGAATGTTTACAACTTGGTTGGTTCAGTAAGGAAGGGTGTTGTATCTCAGTCTATCCCCACCAGGTAGAAGGGACCATAAACAAGGTTCCAATGCCTAATTTATACACCAACAAACGTCATAGAGAAACGCTCCAGGTGCAACAACGATCAGATGAATTACTGATGTGTGAACTACCAGCTTTATACCCATGTCTGTTTTGTACAGTGGAATTGTGGTCGTTTTTAATTTAAATAACAATTATAGTAGAACCATTAGAAGCAGGGTGTTGCTCAAGCCAGATTAAGTGCTATGGTGTAGATATGCACGTGTTATAAGTAATGTAACGTACAGCTTGGTGGAACCAAGTTGTCGAACCCGAACAAGTTTATGCGTTTTACAACTACAGACACTGCAGTCTAATTTACATTATTTATTAGGGCGATTATAATTATTTTGCAGGTGCTGTGACAGATAATCATTCCATTTTATACCTCGAGGAGTTTTATCTAATTTCAGATTACTTATTTATTGCTTTCTGCTGTAGTTAATATTGTAACAATGTTACTATTTACATATTAACTGTAATAGAATGTAGCCAACACTGTTAAGTAGCCAAAGAGAACTCAATGTTAAACATTAATTGAATTGTAAATAAAAACTACTAAATATTTGTTTTTGACTTTTTGGTGGACATATGAACCGAAATGGGTTCAGATACATTGAAACGCTTTTCACTTTCAGGATATAGTACTGGTGTTGATCATCAGTCGTGTCTGCACAAGTGAGCTGTCGTTGGAAGGCTAAACATGAATGGTCCTTTGAATCATTCCTCCAAGTCCTTTTCACACATCCAAGCTGTCCCTTCATTTGCTGATGATCATTTAACGGAGTGGGTTGACTTGGTTCTCCCTTGTCCCTTTAGCATCCGTATCAATCGGTCTGCACTGTCATCCTTGTGCTGGGTGATTACCTATATGAGATACTTGGCTTGAATGAAGGGTTTGCTCAACTGAGCCATGCTTCTATCACACTAAGGGAATTAGCACGCTGGTGCTGAAACTACTCATCTGTTTAAATAAGATCCTAATGCCTGCTGGTCTAACTAACATTGGCAGTAACAATTTATTAAAATCTGTCGGGTTTTTTATTCAAATACTCAAGGAAAGCATTTAAATTCCTAGATGTAAAACAATGCAACCATAATCTGCCTTTGAACCAATTCAGTAAACAGGTAACACATTGTGCTTTAATATAGGCCCTACTTGATATGTAGTGATGAAGATTTAAAGTTTTCAACTATTCATGTACAGTGTACAACTATTTTATATTTTCTAGCTGTGGTCTAATTTCGTTCAGTATGTAATACCACTAAATTTTCATTTCAATAGGACATTCACATCTCATCAGTACAAATAGTCAGCCAGCCATGCCAGTATAACCGATATTTAGCTGATGGACATATTTTAACAGAAAGGACATAAACGCATACAGACAATACTCATCTGCACAGTGGACTGCTTCAAACGTTGCATTTAACACAAAAACAAGTGTGATTATAGCAAATGTTTAATATTAAGACAAGTTACACAAAACAAGGAAATGTAATATATATACCATTGTGTATATATTTCATCAGCATAGGAAAATTCCATGATACATCATCACAACAAATGAACTGGCTAGAGACAGATGATCAAGTTACAAGGAACATTTCCACCAATTCAAAGATAACAATTGGCATGTTGCAGTCTGGATGAACAAAACTTCAGAATATCAGTTGACGTCCATTTGTCGACTACACGATTATGACATGGTGGATGTATTCATGTCCCCCCTGGTGAGAAACATAGTCAACACACCGAACCACAGACAATCATGGATGGCCAGTACCAGTTTACACTGAAGTTCACAACACAATGACAAGTTCAGTGAATAACCGAAGTGTGATGGAGCAATGAAGTATGACGGAGCCAGGAAGCATCTCGTTTTGATCATGTGTCCCTCGTGGGATCTATATACAACTCGGGCGTTTTGGGTTGGGTTGCTCATGCGTCTTCGCCATCCTCTATCTTGGGGGCGAGGTAATAGCGGATGTAGCCCATCTCTCCAATCTTGTACTCAACCACTGCAATGTGAAAACACAAGGCATGAGCAAGTAAAATGTAATTTTTGTTGATTAAAGAATTAACTGATGTATGAATTTAACCCTGACAAGCAGAGATTATGGAAGGTGGCAATATTTTTGGGGTGAATCCAAAGGTTATATTACTAATGCGGAATGTGCAGTTGGTAGCATGGAAGAGGGCACAAGGCATTATGTAGGACAGAAAGCTGAAGAAACTACTGAAAGGAAGTTGGTATTGGAAGCCTTTATTGGGAACACTGGCATTGACAGAGGCAGGACAAGGTTCCAGAAAACAACTGGGCTCAGAATATGTAAAGATGAAAGAACTGAGAAAGGAGATAGGGATGATAAAAACACCTAAAGAATAAATTGGTTTTAAGCTGAATGTGGTGGGGGGGGGGGGGTATTATGACAAATGGGTGAAGATTGCTGAAGAGAGTGACAAGCAAATAAACAAGGGATCAATCAATTTTCTGACTGTTTTCCTAGGCCACAGCACATGCACAAATTAATTTTTCAAATTGTAATGCCAACACAAAACCTTAACTTGTAATAACTTACCGAGAGGTACGTCAGCTGACATTGATAATGTGACTTGAGGAGAGAGCGGCGACGCTTTTGTGAAGAAGTTGAGGTATCGAAGGGCAAATGTCAAGGTCACAGCTTCCTGCATCTCAATGATAACAGCTTCCTCTTCCTTGTCAACATTCGACGTTTGGGCCAACTTGATGTTCCCTATAAAAAAGATGCACACTGTTAAAACATGTTTATAAATACATTACCAGTTAAGAGTTTTTAACAAAATTATTATATTATGCCAAGGATTTAATATTCATCAAATATATGGTGGTCAGTGACTATAAGACTAAAAATTTATTTAAAGACTGAGACATGTGTCAAAAGCTATGTTCCAAAGCAAGTTAATTTCTTACAAAAATAATAACCAAATCTTCAAGCCATGGATATTATATTCTATTATATGTGTGTTATGTTTCTATTACCACCAAACTAACTTCAAGAAGACTACACTGGTTTGTGCTATAAGTACCATAAAGTTGTTAAAATACACTATAAAAAGCAAGTCGCACCTGTGCCCAGATCACCATTGGCAGAGAATTTAACACCCTCCTTTGTGCAGCAAATCACGACAGATTCCCCGATCTGACTGAGGTCCCGGCAGATTCGCTGGAACTCTCCCGCTGGCAGCTTGATCACACAACTGTAGTCTGTTTCCTACAGCAACAATCAGTTTAAACACTTCATGTTGCTTGGCTGAAAGTTCAGGTATGTATAAATGACAGAAATAGGAATAATGATATTGGAATATTTAGGCAATGCCACTTATTGAAGTTATGCAAATTAATATTACAACATTATATCACAACATTTGTTTAGTCTGGCTTGTGCATTGAGATGGGAAACATGGTTAGATCACATCCTGGGGCATCAACACAATTAATTTAGTGGTGACGAATTGAAAATATTATGAAAAGCATTTTTTATATATGTGACCCACTATGCTAAGACGACCGACCACGTTAAAAAATATTACATTTGAATGTGTAAAATGTTGTGTGGTTTGCAGAGAAACAGTTTCAATGTTTTTTCAAGTTGGTTGGGGTTCTCATACAAGCACAGACTTAGCAGTAGTTTACAATAAAATGGCTTGTTTACAATATGTAGGCTGTGATTTTCATTGATAGATCTGAATTAAAAAACGCTGTCTGTAACACTGCCAGCAAATAAAAGAAATTCTGGATAACATGTGAACTACTCAAAATTAGAACATCTACAATTGTTCCAGCGCATGCAATGTAAAAGTGTTTGTTCTTATTTTTGGTTTACCGCGGCAGTAGGAACTATGAACACACGTTGTTTTAATTTAAGAGAAATACATACGGGTATGCCGAGATGTTCTGTGTCAAGGTCCATCAACTTCATTTCATAGTCAGATACCTTCTCACCATCTGTAAATAGACATAAAGAATTAATTTATCTTCTCCCTGTGTATAATTTGTTTTGCACATCATGTGATCTGATGCTTCACGGTGATCTCGGACTTTCGCGATCTCGGACTAAGTGATCTCGGACTGTTTCGGTGATCTCGGCCAGTGTGCGGCAGTGATCTCGGAGTGTTTCGGTGATCTCGGACTAAGTGATCTCGGACTGTTTCGGTGAACTTATTGAGCCTGCAATGCAATACAAATGTTATAACGATCCGCCAAGTTTTGAGCAAGGAACCAATCTGTTTGAGTGGATTCTGTTTGATAGTCTTCTTCTAAGAACCAGGTTTTACGTAGTTTAATTTTTGGCATTATAACAACACAACTGAGTTATTAATGCAATATACATTAATTAAAAAGGTAGAATGCGTGGTAATTTAATTGTTTCGCAATAGTCCTTTTCTTATTGTTTATATTTGATTTGTGTCTGTAGGGTAGGTGCGAACGTAATCGACTTCCAATTGTTGCTGAGCTATATTGAGCACATATTTTCGTTTGTCTTTGATTTATGGGCTGTGTGAACGTGTTTTGAGGCACGCCATAGTAATCGGCTGTCTACTCGTGCATTGCGTTATTGAGCAGATTCCTCCTTTCATGTTTTTTCTTTGATTTGTTGAGACGCATGGAAACAATGTACGGCAATTGACTTAACACCCTTAATGTTGTTTATTGTTTCACAGAGCCGTTACCTTAAAAGGTATAATCATTGCATGCAGCGTAGATTTTAAAGTATTCCAGGACTCTGTGGCATCTCAATTACAACATAAATTATAATCGGAAGCAGAAAAGATGTATCACATCTTCCTCGTTTGAAACACATACGCACGCGCGCATACACACGCATGCTCGCACGTAAGCACACAAGCGACTTCCAAGCAGGAAAATAGCATCGATCATGCAAATTTTTTAACTATTAGAACAATCGACACTTAAAATTGTACCCTTTGGGAGTTGCGAACATTCTCGACTTGCTTTGCTATATTGGGCACATCTTTCTATGATTTATGAACGTTTTGAGGCAGGCCATAGTAATCGGCTGTCTACTCGTGCACTGCAGCGGTATTAAGCAGATTATTTCTTTCACGAGTTTTCTTTGATTTGTTACGACGCATGGAAACCACGTACAGCAATTGAGTTAACACCCTTGTTGTTGTTGCGTTGTTTGTGGTTTTACATAAGTGACTTTAAACGATGTAATCACGCCATGAGCACATATGAAATCAGTCGTTGGATTCGACCACAGAAAGCTTTCATTTACTCAAAGCTCTACACTTGGGTGAGAAATGCCTCCATTTGATGTTGGCGAGTAACAACAAAAGAAATCCGTTATGCCTAATCCCTTTCTTCCTATGCTAAAGAGGAGCTGAGCAAATATGGCGTGTCAAATGTGCCTCAAATCAGCGTACGTGCCTGATGATACTCCGTTACTATTTTTTAAACATAGATCTCCTACAAGAGACAGCAAATTGGCATGCATTTTTCTCACAATAAATGGTTTTGGACAAACGTCTTTCCGTTATACAGTCATAAGACACGGGAACAACTTGTAATAAATAATTTGCACACAATATATATTATAACCTCACCCCCATAACCCTCACACATATTTAGAAATACTTCTCAGAGAACGAACAACGACGTCGAATGATGGCATCACGGGTTCAATGCAAGAGCGAAACCGTTGATGCCGTTCTATCAACAATAAATTGCACAGGCATGCATGCATGTGCATTGGGAACAAGTTGTGTGCGTGCGTGTGTATCCATCGAAACAGTCCGAGATCACTTAGTCCGAGATCACCGAAACAGTCCGAGATCACTTAGTCCGAGATCACCGAAACAGTCCGAGATCACTTAGTCTGAGATCGCGAAAGTCCGAGATCACCGGGTACCGATCTGATGCACTTGCATAGGCACTGTAAACATGTTGCTTAAAACAACTACTGTGGCTAAGAAATAGTATTCTACTCCTAATCAGTATTGTTGGCTTCTGGTAATTTTTTTAGAAACTAAAATAGACATAGAATGCTGCACTAGCAAATTACAATTGACATGTGTTAGTGTAGCAAAAAAGCCAACTCACTTGGTGATTCAAACATAAACGTGACAGTGTCAGCATTGTCACCAGCCTTTATCGTGATGGCGTCTTCGTTTGCTGCACACTTCATGATCTTTGACATACTGAAACATTCATACAAACACACTAGTCTAATGGCATAAGCCTCTCACCTTTATCTTAGATCTACGATATGGGGATTAAGATGGGTTGCTTAGATTCAAGATTTGTGTTTATAATTTATATCACCGCCAGAATATAAAACTGCAACTAGTTCACATGAATTGGAACCTATTCACTTGAGTCACTCCCTGTCTGTCCCTTTCACTGCTTACTTATCTGAGTTATCATTACCGGTTCCCGTCAATTCAATACAACTGGAAAACGATTATTAAAGGACAATTTTACAGTTTAGTTATAAAACTTAGAGTCAGTCGATGCTACAAGCAAGTTACTGAATAAACAAATCAACAATCTTCATTGGCCCGATGTCAATCAAGTGTCAAGACGATAACTGAACTGGTGAAGTTGTGATCATTCATTGTTTACGACTAGAAAGACTATTTCCGGGGAGCAAAATTGTATTTACCTGGTCAAATTGATTCCCATGGAAAGGTTTCTGTCGCATCGATACGTGTCAAAGCCATCGCAACGGAGCATTAACGATACTAAACTGACATGAGAACTGTCCATCGCCTGTAGGCTGATGCCCGTCGAGTTACAGTCCCAAGTTGCTTCGTTCAGCAAATCTTTCACCGCCTCCAAAACCTTCTTCAACAGCGAACCTTGAACGAGACGTGCCTCAAACATTGTGAAATTCTTTTGCGCTTAACACAGATAATTTAAGTTAAGTTTAGTATAAAATTGTCGCCGATGACGTTGGATTTCTGAATGACTATGTTACTCCCCGATTCTTGGGCTCTCCGGCAGGACAATGAAGATTTCGCGGCTGGAAAGTAGGATTCGCGCCAAATTGTCAAAAATGGCGGGAGGCATCGTCATGATTGGTTCAACTTTGACCCTCGGACGGCATAGTTTCATGTTCAAACACAAGATGGCAGCACAATGGTTGCAGCCGTCGTTTGGTGCGTCCTCGCCACTGATACTTGTTATAACATACCCCTGACTGATAGTGCACGTGAACAGTGGAAGTAAGCGTAGTCGACCTACAAAACTATAGCAGTTGACTTCGCCAGTCGCTACTGCGTCAGCCGTGGGAACAGTGGATATACCCGCCCCAATTTAAAGACGGATATACGCTACTGTGGCAATTCGATCCAGGCGAACGCCAAACAAATTTTGGGTGCTATATAGTTGGCTGAGCCCTCACATGCACCACATTCCGATATATGGACACAGGTCTATGTTTTAATTTAATATATTATTATTATATATGGGTGGATATGCATGCTATAATAAAAAATATATATATATATACCAGGTATAATTGTAATAAAAGCACCATCCAGCCAGTGATTGGCAGCGCGTTTATTGATAAAAACGACATTTTCGCTGACCGTGCGATCGAGAAGATAAATAATTGACGACAAGATATTGGTGGCTTGGGTGACTATGCTGTGTGACATTTAAAATTCATGCAATCTTTGGCAAGTATATTCACCTCATATCTGGAACATGAAATAACGGAGAGTTAATTTAGTTTAATTCAATTCAATTCAATTCAATTTATTTCAAAACACATAACATTAAATAACAAGCAATACAAATACAAATAATAAGTCACATGGTACGAATGAAATACAATTAAGAAATATGTTTTGTTAATTTAGTTTATTACTTCACGCCGGATATTCGCCAAGCCACTAAAGTCTAAACGAGCTTGACGGTCCAAGTTTGGGTGCTTGCACATTAACATATTTTGACAGCCTGCTAGTAGTGGGGTAAACAATGCAACTGGAGTTTAGTTTAAAAAAATTGCGGAGCTTCTGTATGGTGCAATTGGAGGTTGTTGGAGGGTTCACCGAAGCCACAAATATGCTTCAATGACGCATACAACATAATGTTAATTAATTTATATTGTGAATATAAAATTATGGTTGTGGTTTCAATGTTATTCAACAAGACCCCCGATACATACAGATAGCCTTTTCAGAACATTATTGCCAAACCGACATCTATTTTTTAATTATATATGCCAGTGTGATGGGCTCAAATTCGACCGGGCCCAGATTTGCACTGGGGGCGAATTTCTTCATATAACGCATACATCGCATGCAATTGTATTTAACATTTGCGAAAACAATCAGTTTGGAATAGCTGATGTATTCCTAACGGAAACTAAGTTGTAGCAACGAATAATCCTAGCCCGCTACCCTTGCCGTCCCAGATTCGGCAGATTCGTGTTGAATCTGGCCGCAGCCGAACCTGGGACAACAACACCGGCACTGATCAAATCAGTACGTCACTAGTCGCTGCCAGTCTAGGTTAATTAACTTGTCGAACTCAATGTGCGTCCAAAATTAAGACGGGATCACACGATATGAGGGTAGGGGACTGCGTGACGTTTCTGCGCATGCATGTAAAATCATCAATGTGCAGCGAAAAGACAAAGCATTTATGGTACAAATACGACGGGTTGTTCGTTACGATGTATATAACCTCTCAGCAAAATTATTTGTCGCAAATTAACACGAGGTAAAACAGTTTTGAAGCATATTTTGATAGCAGACGTAAATCACGTGACTAGTGTGCCATAAGTGCCATAATCCGTGACAGTGATTTATTTAAAAAAAACGTAATATTTTATTGCATTGAACAACAGTAATCATCACAAGAGAGTTAACGACCATTCCGTGACATTTAAGCCGAAAATGCTTTGTTGTTTCGCTGGGCAGTGACGATTTTACATTTATTGCGCATGCGCAGAAACGTCAATCGGAACGTTTTTAACGACCGGAAAAATGTAAGCGCGACAGCGGCCTTCTGATCGATTTAAATTAGAACGAAATGTACAGAGTTTCATGGTTGTAGCGCCTCTGAACAGAAGCGACTTCCGGTTGATCGAACGAGTGCGAAAATAAATTTCGTAACGCGATGGCGACTTCCAAAGGAGCAAACTCCTACAATCGACAAAATTGGGAAGATTCCGTGAGTATCATAAACCGAACGATGGCATTATGTCTGCCAGGAAAGCAATGACCTGGACAAGAAAAATATTACCAAAGTTCGGCAAAAACCATGGCAGTCAAACCAAGAATTAGTACCGTACTGGACCAACATTTAATTTAAATCGTTCTGCAGCCTGTCAACATTATCAGCCAGAACCACCTATTTCATCACTCCCATACAAGCAAAGTGTTGAATAAATTCGGAATAATTATCTTGGAATAATTACAGTAATTACAATTCGTAAGACGATAATCATTCGGGACACATTTTTCGGTTATGAGTATACTTATAATACTACATTAACTTATTAACTAATTAATTAACCATTTCAGTCATACACCCCTGATCTGTTGTGACCACTGAGTGTGCCGTTCCCAGTGATGTGCAGCAAAGTTGACAACCTCTTCTCAAGTCTAACCAAATATGCATTTTATGAATAGATGTGTTATATATTTTCGGAAAGTACGATAAACAGCGAGTCAAATGAGCTGTACTATATTACACTGACAACACGGTACACTGCTCTTGCTCCGGTTTTATTCTGTAACTTTTGTTATCACTGGCATCCTAATACCAATGAAATTTAATACGTCACTTTCTTTGTTAAATTTGCCAACATCGTAGTTTCGAATGTAATCATAATCTGATATAGTCTCTTTGCCAAAACTATCCAATAAGTCATCCAAAGCACATGATGGCAAATCACAGTTGAAATTCTGCCTTCCGTTATTGTAGCGGAGCCATAATAAACTACAAGGATTAAATCAGCTTGGCCACCATATGTAGAACAAGTGGCTAATTAAGAGTTAAAATGCTTTGAATGGCGAAGCTTGCCAAAACCTCAATAGTGACCTACTGTACTGAAATATCACAAGTGGTGATGCTGTTAAAACAGGGGCACGGAAATAGTTAATATAATTAACATTATATATGGGTATCCTCCATATATAGCCTGGACCTGGTGGGGTATAGATTCATTTTTAGATTGCACATCTTAACAAAAACCTGACATTGTTTTCTATAATATATGTTTGTGGGTATATCTTTTGGTATGTGTAATCAATATCTATATTCCATAAAATTGTATAACAAGTTATTAAAAAAGTTGTTTTGTGTGTAGTGCCCCAAAAAAGAATAGGCCAGCAAAATTCAAAATCTCATAAAAGATGCTCGAGTCTTATCCATCTATCTATGTATAGCATGCCGTAGCTGTTTGCTAGACTGTGTCACGTGAATCAGTGTGAGATCAGGTAATGTATGCAGCATGAGTGCAGTCAATCAAGTGCATTAGAGTTCAATGAACAGTACACTGTATTCCAATGATACAATTTATGTCTTGGCACAGTTTTTCCAGTTGTAGGTATAGTATGAAGTGTATGATTTCAATGTAACTTAGGGTGGTTTTTGTCTGATGAGCTGTCATTGTTACATTTTCATATTGAGTGACTGAAAATGCCAAAATGGTGGTGCAAGCTTCTCAACAGTATTGTAAATTTAGTCTTATTGCGTTGCAGGAGTTCCCCATCTTGTGTCAGACATGCCTGGGAGACAATCCATACATTCGCATGGTACGTACAGTCACAGTGAGACCTGCCTGGGTGAACATCTGTTCACAGTCACAATCAATACCCATCTAGGGGGATATAGAATAGATTTTTGAAAGTCCCAAATGACTAGTTTGTATTGTCCACTATCTGCACACATTGGTTGTCTGGACTTAAAAAGACATACTGATGACATAGAAGAATGTCCACTGCAGCGTCCACTGTAGATACATTTGATTGTATTGGCTAAATTGTACATAATCCTAATACAGTGTACTATTATTGTAAATAAAAACTTGAAACTTATTAAAAGATAAGTTCTTATATTGCGCAGTATCCAGTCCTCAGGATTGCTCAAAGCGCTTAACACTTTAATTAATTAATTGAACAGTCTAGATATTTTTATAACCAACATAGTATTGATTCATATTGAATTATTTTATAATAATTTATGGTATTTGTTGACTAAAAACTGTAATTGTTTGTGTGTGGCGATTTGTGATTCCATGTGCACTTGTTTTAGACAAAAGAGAAGTTTGCGAAGGAATGTAAGATATGTGCCCGTCCGTTCACGGTGTTCCGGTGGTGTCCGGGGGCGCGGATGAGGTTCAAGAAGACAGAGATTTGTCAGACCTGTTCCAAACTCAAGAACATTTGCCAGACCTGCTTGCTCGATCTAGAATATGGTTTGTGAATTTTCAGCCCTTCAACATAAGAACTGTTAACATGCTTGCTGTTTTCGTGATAATAAAAATGTTTGTGTTGTTGTTAATATTTGACATTCCATGCAATGTTGTTACTATGATACATAAATTATCAATACACAAGTTCCTCTTATTTGGGATGTTTTGGTGAAATTTTCGTCAATCGTTTTATCCATTTGTATGATAATAGATCGCACTTGCTTGGTGCAACATTTATTACAGCAGGTGTGTACATATTTTGCATCATGAATATATGTAAGACATCTCAATGTAATTTACTTGTGGTGTTCATCTGATATTCCTGCATGTCTACAGGCCTTCCCGTGCAGGTTCGTGATGCCGCTCTGAAAATTGCTGATGAGATGCCACGGTCAGACGTCAACAAAGAGTACTACACACAGAACATGGAGCGAGAGGTTTGTGTAGTATTTTAATAACCCCATAGGTTTAATGAATGACTGATGCTCTTTATACATTTTTACAATTGTTTATATTTTGCAGCAAAACTTGAGTGAAAGTTTGAGAAGTGTTTGACACAAGCAAGCAATCAAAAAGCAGCAATATGGAAAATATATGCACATGAATAACACATTATATGTTTTTATTTGTGTCATTGTTAGAATAACTTTTTGTGTTATGTTTATGTTGAATTTCACCATATGTGTTGGCACAATAGTCTCACTACAATGTTGTGTACTAACAAGTGTCACATATTGGAGTGTACAGACACAACAGAAGTGTCAGTGTTTGGCTGTGTTGACAGATTGCTAACACTGATGGTACGACATCGGTGGGCTCACTAGGCAAGGCAAAGGCCGTCAGTGACATGTTGCTGAAGCTTGCACGTACCACACCCTATTACAAACGCAACCGACCACATATCTGTTCCTTCTGGGTGAAGGGTGAATGCAAGCGAGGGGAAGAATGCCCCTACAGGTATGTCACTGTTGATTGGAGGTTTACAGTACAATGAAATCCACAGCGTATTTGATTTGCATGTAAGATGAAGACGAAGCTCTAAGCGGTAAAGCCACATAAATCATCCATTAATCAATTGGGGAAGTTTTATGTAACAAGTATTGCAAAAGTTTACATAATAAATCACTCTGTATGAATACTTAATTCATGCATCTGTGTATATATATATATATATATAGAGCGACATTTGGAGCTGTGCATTTTTTGTATATCCTAAATCACGTCATACCTAATGGTCTGAATTATTTTTTACATATATCTTCAGACACGAGAAACCAACAGATCCAGATGATCCTCTGGCAGATCAGAACATTAAGGATCGGTACTACGGTGTGAATGATCCGGTTGCTGATAAGCTGATGGAGCGCTATGCGTCCATGCCAGCCCTGGATCCACCTGAAGACAAGAGTATCACGACGCTGTATGTTGGCAACCTGGGGGACAATGTCACAGAGAAAGACCTCAAGTAAGTACTATCACTACTGCATGTGTCACTGATCGGCTGGAAATGGACTTGTACAAAGTACATTCTAGGATGTCTCTACCAGGCTGAAATATAGGTACATTAAAATATGTTTGTTTTTGCTGTAAATTATCTAGTGCCACCACCAATCATGCTACAGATATACTCACATCAGACTAAAGTTATCAGGTTTAGTTGGGGAACTGCCTTGCACCAAAACTGACCAGTAGGGAGTCGTGGTCATGCAGTAGAGCGCCGGACTGTCAATCGACGGGACGGTGGTTCAATCCCACCTGCCGCCGTTTCAAAACTTTCGTTCACCTTACATTGCCTGTGTCTTTTGGAAGGGACACTAAAAGCCGGTGTTCCCTTCTATCTGGTGTCTGTGCCAGGCCCATGGGAAGCAAACTATCCTACACCGGGGGTAAATGTGTAACCGGTAATGGACTCATTAATTTGAGGAAAACTCTAAAAACCAAGCTTGACCCTACTTTACCCACAAACATGTGGCTAATAGAGAGTGATGAGCTAACCATTAGAAGAAGTAGAAGACTAATACATTTCACTAATACATGTCATTTTGTAGCATGCTTGTACGGTGAAAATGTGCATTGTATCATGTTTATTCATTTGAAACAAATCCAACACAAAACTGTACATTACAGGATAAAACATTAACATTATTATGCGTGGGAAATCAGTAGTGCTATCTGATGAAATTGGTTCCATTTTTGGTACGATCCCTTATTTAATACACTACAAAAACCTGAAATGTACTGGCTGTACTACCCAGCTGGACCCCAAAATATATGCAATTTTGTGATTTGTGTCATTACAATTGAAAGGCCAAGGCCAAAATGTCAAATAACCGCTGTTATTGCATAGATAATGTGACTGTTATTTATATACCAAATAAATAAATAAAAATGTAATCAGTATGCTAAGCTTGACTAGGTAACAGTGGTTATGGGTTTATGTTGAATTTCTTCTTGTTTCAAATTAACCTGGCTTCATGTCTTGAAATGAGCCCTTCACCAGTGATGTTGACTGTCATCACTTGACTTAACTTTCAGGGACCATTTCTACCAGTTTGGCGAGATCCGCTCCATTACGGTCGTCGGCCGCCAGCAGTGTGCATTTGTACAGTTTACAAAGAGGACATCAGCCGAGGGTGCTGTGGAGAAGTCCTTCGACAAGCTCATCATGAATGGACGACGACTGAATATTAAATGGGGACGTTCTCAGGCCCAACTTACCGCGGCTCCCAAGAAGGGGGAGGAGGATGGACCACGGAAACTGGAGCCCGTTCCTGGTCTCCCAGGAGGTAGGTTGCAGGGATCACTTGCTGGTGGTTCATGATAATGTTGTAGGCTTGTGACAAGTTATACGTGTGTGGTGTGTTCATTAAGACACATGGAGAAAATATCGAGTTGATAAATTGGTACCACACATTAATGCGGCATGGGGGTATCTTTCTTGGCAACCATGTTAAGTTCCACACCGTGTGGTTTGAAACAATATTAAACATTACACATTTTTCTAGCCTCCAATCTTACAAGACAGCCTTTTGTTGATAAGTTGTCACATCTTTCCCTGCATAAAAATCTACATATCACATATAGAACGTGTCTGTCAGCGTTCTCTGACCTTAGAAGTGTTGTAGTTGGCCGTGGTGACATCTAAAATGTGTCTGTCAGTGTGATTTGACCTTAGAAGTGTTGTAGTTGGCCCAGGAAGTGTTGGGACAGGAAGTATTGTATTTGGCCCTGGGGACATATAGAATGTCTGTCATTGTGATCTGACCTTAGAAGTGTTGTAGTTGGCCCTGGTGACATCTAGAATGTATCTGCCATTGTGATCTGACCTTAGAAGTGTTGTAGTTGGCCCTGGGGACATCTAGAATGTATCTGTCATTGTGATCTGACCTTAGAAGTGTTGTAGTTGGCCCTGGGGACATCTAGAATGTATCTGTCATTGTGATCTGACCTTAGAAGTGTTTTAGTTGGCCCAGGAAGTATTGTAGTTGGCCCTGGGGACATCTAGAATGTATCTGTTATTGTGATCTGAACCCAAGCGTTGTCCTGTGAAGTCGAAGACTGACTCATTGTTTTGATTGTGTCTGTCAACGTCACGTTCTGTTGTAGCTGTCCCACTGCCCCCAGAGGACCTGAATGTCACCAAGAACTACTTCAACCTCGCCCCCGCACCACCCATGATGCCGCCACACCCTGGCATGGGTATGCCACCCCGCATGCCAATGCCCCCTCGTCACATGATGATGGACGGAGGCCCACCACGGATGATGCCCCCGGGTATGTACCCTTCTTGGGAATTCTTGTGGCAAGGAAACTTGCTTACTGAGCAAATTAGGTTTTTAGGCAAAGCACTATATACAGTGTACATCAATTCAGGTAACATTTTTAATTTGGCGTTATTTCTTAACTGAAATTTACACACACAAAAATGGCCTTGCCTTGCTATTGGTCTTTTGTAAGATATCCCGGTATCATGCGTTTTAATTTACAGTGTTTTAATTTACACTCTGGTGCAAAGCAAGTGTTTTAATTTACACTCTCTGGTGCAGAGCAAGTGTTTTTGTTACACGAAAAGCGGGTTTTACATTTTGCCCTGAAACCTTTCAAATGCTGCTAAGTAAGTTGCAAAACTGTGAGCAGTAGCAACACAAAATTATGAAATGGTAATAAATTATTGTCTTATCATCCACCACTAAGTTTTCTGTTAGTCAATCCCAACCATTAGATTTCATTGAACAATAATGAACTAATGACGACATTTTGTTACGTTAGATGTAACCAATCAAAATATTTCCCTTAAACACAAGCAAAGATTTTAATCAAAATGATAAGACCACTTTTTGACGTATTTTTCTATGCATGTGTTAAGTGCTATGAATTATCTGGATATGGCATTATACAAAATAAACATATATACTTTCTTGTACACATTCATGAACTATTGTTCATAACTGAAGTTATAATTCTCTCTTTTAAAATCTCAAATGTCGACGTTATTGAAACTGTGCACACTGGCCACACCCCAGATCTGAAGACATGAATTAAAAATAAATTTTGTAACTTTGTCGCTTCTTCTTGGAACAGGTATGCGGATGCCACCACCCCCGCCTGGCATGATGCCACCTGGTATGATGGGCCCTCCACCGGGCTGGGGCCCTGCCAGACCACCCCACCACATGTCCGGCGGCATCCACTACCCATCACAGGACCCTACCCGGATGGGGGCAGTGGGTGACAAGTCTGGGGACACCTGATGCCGTTGTCACCTCTAGTGCATGGGTCATAATCTTCAACTACCTTGACAGGACTGCTGAAGCTCGATTTTATTTGTTCAAACAAATTTCACCTTGTAAACTGTCAAAATCACATGTACCACAGCGAAACCCGTCGGTGTATTAATGGAAACAGTATCTAGTGAAATGGCAGCTTTAAAAAAAATGTCATGTCGACAATGGATCCTGTTTGGTTTTATTTGCGAGCTTATCTTGGTGAAAAGGTCCCCAGGCTACAAAGCCATATACTGAACATTCTGTATGGTGGGGATTTTAAGGCAGGTCAGTCAAGGGGTCTAAATGACAGCATATCAAGGCAATGTAATCATGTTTTCAGTTACGTTGCCTTGATCGTTGATGTGTCAAAACTCGAAGAACAAAGGCAGCAAAGAATGAAAATATTGTGTTTGTTCATGTTATGTGAAATAGAAATACATTACAGTTCATAATGTCTCCACTGTTGCTGATGACAGAATTAAAATATCAACTCTATAAACTTAATGTTATTGCAGTATTTTTTAACGCATTAACCTCAGCATTGATCACCACCGACATATTTCATGTCTCTCATTGCAACATCATTATCCCAATACATTTATAAAACACCAAAGTGAACAAATAATAGTAATTTATTTTATACTATTAGCCAAAACATGACAATGAATTCAACTTAAACTGTTTCTTTTGTATCGTATCAAAAGAACTAGACAAAAAACTTGAAGAACTAGACAGAATACTTGTTCATTCATCATTTTATCCAGGCACACACTGAAACTATACAAACGTGCATGTGGTCCAATCGCCACCAGATCTGCAAAACATGGTACGGGTTACAAGATTTAAAATGAAAAGTATACCAAGCGTTAAAACTATTTACACATGGGCACTCGCTTACTCACAAACATTTCCAGGTTGAAGAAAAATCGCAGAACTGTCTTCAGATTGGGCCAGTCCGACATATCCTACATAAGCTGGAATGTTCTAAAACGACCCAGATTAAATACCCCCATAACCTTCCACTCGTTCAACATTGGGTTCATTTCAGCGGACCTAGGTAAACATATTTCATTGTATCACCAATGGCAGTAATATCGTTACCATTGATGCGATTTAACGGCTTTATGAAACGCTGTACTTTTAATTAGCAAATTAGTTGTTGACTTGCCTCGGCAGATAATTTTGTCCGCACATATTGGAATGACCTCTATGAGCACACACACGGCAGTGATTGTGACAGACGGTAGAAACAACAGAGACGTAGGGCAAGCTATGTGCCCTTTCCCAACATGCATAAACAATGAACAGAATTCGTCGTCGCCAACAACTGTAGTGCGACAGTCACGCCACGCCAGTACGGCAATCGCGACTGCTTGTTGGAAGCACGCAGCACTGTAGACAGTCTAATATAAACGTCGCAAAGAGTCAACAGGTGGAGTCACTGGTAGCACTAGAACGGCTTCGCCAGCATCTGGCAACACCCAGTGTCTGTAGTGACAGGTCCCACAGGTCCCTCAACTAGAACGCCGTGTAGTTGGGGTTGCCTCCCATTCCCGATCCGAAGCCACTGCCCATGTTCCCGCTGGCACCCATGCTGCTGCTACCGTATCCTCCTCCGTAGCCGTTGCCTGCATAAGCAGTAACGCAATCTGCAGCTGACATGACACACGTGCAGACAGGTAAAACAAACAGTAAATGTACATGGTAATGGTTTGTCAGCACAAGTATGAGAGAAAATGCCTAGAAAACTAAACCACCTCAAGACAAATTGCTTCAGAGTATTCACTGTTATAAATAAATAACTGAAGCGGCTCAAGCTTACTTAAAAGAATACGTCTTGATTGTCATTCCTCAACAAACAACCAGATAACACAAACATAATTTACATACAAAGGTTTACTAGTACATCTTAAAAACAAAAATTAATATGATTTCTATAATTTACATTTCTATTTATTTTATTAATATACATTTAGTATATTTCTTATGCAGCGCATCGATCCGCCATGCGGGAATTGTATTATTATTATTATAAAAACAGATATTATTATAAAAACAGATCTGTTAGAGGTAGCTTAATGAGACACGTACCATCTGATCCATATGATTGCGACATCGCGCCCGAGTTGAATCCATTATTCATGTTCCCGCCACTACTGAATCCTCCGGGGGAGCCACCGAAGCCTCCACTGCCTCCGTACCCACCGCCGTAGTTCGATCCACCAGACCGCCCGGTGTTTGCAGACTTCATGAACAGCTCAATGTAGCGATGTTCTGTGAGAGGAGACAAATTATATCATCAACTGAAAAAGTCTGGTATAGTACAAAAACATCTTCACATAAGAAAAAGGTCGAGATGTGGTCAATTATTACTTCGCTTTTATGTAAAGACTAAAAACAGTGCAGCACAGAATGGGGATTTATATCTTTATAAATGACAAATAGCAATGTTCTTAACACAAAACTTCTAAAATAAAAAATTTATAAGCATACGCACATCTAGCTTATTAATATATACTTAGCAAACGTACGATTTTCATTACAAAACAACACATCATAAACCGCTTTACCATAAATGTAAGCTCATCTGAAATGGTTCTAGTAAATATTCCAGCCTTGTTCACTGTACGAAGAAACATGCATGTGCACTTGTATGAATGACTACACAGCCACAGAGACACGACAGGAGACTTACGCATTGAAGCCCTGTCCCGCTTCATTCCTTCCTTCGCCTCTTCGTGTGATGCGAAGTCGACATCAGCCTCACCCGAAGCTCGTCCTTCACTGTTGAAGTGGATCACTACGTTTACAGGATTGACTGGCTTGAAAAACTACAACACAATCAATAAATACATATAAGCAGTTGATTTTTTGGTATTTAATAATCATCCTCAACATTTCTTATGTTAAGGGAGACTACTTTGGCTGTGCAGTTATATTAGTTTCGATTGCTGCTGAAAAAACCCACACCCAACTGTCAGTCCGGTTCCATCAAGATGTCAACTTTGTTAGTCTACATGTTATTTTGCAGGTGTGGATTTATTATCAGAATCACATCTTTATACACACCTCACAGAGAACATATAAAATTCTGTAGGCAATTCCAGAACACATGTCAACATGGCTTACTTTACTAATGCACAAACAGTTCTCATACTGGCCATTAATTAGTAGATATACTCTGAAGATGTTACTACATGGTTGCAATGGAGTACATCGGAACACATTTTTAAATAGGACATTAGATACCCCTAGTCTATTGTCGGCCAATTAATCTAGCCAGCCCCGTTTCAGAATTGACAAGAGCTTGTGTAATGTGTATAGTGAGCTGGATTTTACATAAAAGTGTTATATGATATGTGTAACTGGGATGACCAACAAGAGACTGCAATGCCAGCCACCAACCATCACTCACCTCTATGACGTCCTGCTCGTTGGCAGCAAAAGGCAGTCCTCTCATGTGTATACTGTGTCCTGTTGAGCTCTGGTGGTCAGTCATCGCCATCCCTGCCATACTAGACCCCCCACCTCCTCCCCCTCCCCCTCCCCCTCCCCGCATCATCCCCATGCCACCACCCCCGAACCGTCCACCCCCACCCCCGCCTCCGCCCCCTCTGCCACCCATTCCTGTTGACATACCACCCCCACCCCCACCCCGTCGACCACCCATTGGACTCCGACCAAAGCCCCCAGAGGCTGGGTAGCCACCCCCATAGTCTTCCTCATAGTCGTCGTAGAAACCTGCAATAAGAATTAAAGTTAATTTCTTAACAAAAAATTGTGGGAAGAAATAGCAAGTTTACATAGTACTGTTGAATATTTTCATTTTAAATCAGAAATTCCTTTTCCAAGATGTAACCCTTAGCAACCCAATTGATCGGTTAACATAACTGACAAGATTCTATGATGACGTTTCAAAGCTTGGTTTTGATTAGTTATTTTTGCAGGATGTGATAACAATTTATTGATAAACTTGCCACAGGAAGAAGAATCATTCTGCTATCCAATGGTACCACATGTTTGTTCCCATGTTAGTTGCTAGTGTTTGAATTTTTTTTAAACAGTGACACCCAATTGGCCTGAAACCCATTTTGACCGATCGCGTGGGCAGAATTCGGCCCAGTGACCACCTGTAGGGCTAAGCCACCACAGCAGTGCAAACATCAGACATGAATTCAAAACATGTAAGATATAAGCAGAAATACATGGAACATCCAGTAAGCGGAATGCACACACCTTTCACATTGCCTCGACCTTTTCCACGTCCGTATCCCATGCCGCTGCCTGGCATGGCGCCCATGCCGGCACTGCCGCCTCCACCCATGCCACCGCCGCCTCCCATGCCAAACCGGTCAATGCGGTCGTACGGACTAGGGCGGCCCATTGGATTTCCCATCATGCCTCTCATCCTGGGCGTGAGTGCCGTCTTGAGTTCACTGAGACTGCTCTTGAAGATCTCAATGTACCTGTTGGAGGACGACAGTGTCAGGTAAAACATCAGTCGCAATGGATCTTGCCATATTTAACAACTGATTAACCCCCCACCCCCCACATTGTAGACTGCTGACCCTACCTTCTTGCTAGATACCCATGTATGTTGAATCTACTTACCTCTCATTTCTTGCGAGTCACCACCAATTGTATCCATACATAATTTATCCCAACTTTCCGACTGGCAGTTGTATTGTCGCAAAGTGCACTATTTTTCAAAAATGATTTAAGCTTTAAAGAGGGGTAGCATCATGCTCTTTATAGCAGACACTGCTTACTTACAAAGTTTTAATAATTAGCATATGATGAATATCAATTAGCAACCATTCATTTTATAAGCAGCCCTTATAAATGTCCTTCTGTTTATACAGTGCCCTACAACACCGGGTAATAGAGAACTGCTCAACTGCAAAACAAACAACTGTTGATCCAGCAGAAAAAAACGAGTGGCTACCCAAACTAGCCACAAGACTTGCCATTTACAGGTTTGAACTTAAGAATATTTAGTCCGTGCATTCAGCTCTCTGAGTGTTTATTGTGTAAATGCATAATAAAAGATATTACACATTAATCTATGCCCATATATTTACATGCTTTCAGAATTTCAGATCCGCAACATGGTGCTACCCCATTTGCAGTACCTTGCAGCTACTTTACAAGCTTGTATAAATCTCCAACACTGACTAGTTAAGAAAAACGAACACCACACACTTGTCAAACTGAATCCTTGCAAACACACTGGCACCCACACTCTAAGACACATGGATGAACACAAACAGAAAAAGCACTCTTGCAAACATTCGCTCTCTCTCACACTCACACACACACACGAGATGAGATGACACTTGCTAGAGCTCTACATGTCTGCGGGTGGAAGGGCCCCACCTCTCCTCGCCCTGCCCCGCCCGCTACAGCCACCCCACCAGCCACGCACACCTCCCCCCTCTGAAGGGGCACCAAAACGACGAGTACAATGCACTTAATCAAGAAGTTGAACAAAAGTGAGTAATCGCGTTACGACGACAGCCCCGCAAGGCCCAACCTCCCACCTGTGCCCAATTCTCTCCTTGTGTTTGGCCTGAGCCATCTCAGCAATTTCCTGTGATGCAAACTGCACGTAGGCGTCACCCGTTGTTCGCCCCTGAGGATCTTGCAGAAGTGTAATCCCATTGGGAACAATCTCCAACCCTGCACGCCCAACCCAATGAAGAATAACGCATCAGGCACAGTGCTGTAGCAGACTGCGACACACATACATCACATTATTGACGGCGCCCGCTAACGTGCACAACAAACTAGAGAGGGCCACCATTAACAAACCAACCCAGTTTCCACTCCGCCCAGTGTTGATCTACTTCACTCACACTTCCTGTTTGCACTCATTAGTAACTTGACCCCAGCACACGGTGCGGGACAGTTGTTTTAGTTAACATTTTATCAAAGTGTGTCAACTTTAGTTAGGGTTTGTTTATTTAACAAACGCAACCACTGCACATTTCACTTGTCCGAAATAAGTGGTCACGATTATTTTAACGTTTACTTGCTGGAGAACAGGATACATAACTGTTTTGTAACAAGACGAATAATGAACCAATATAACATTCCTGTAGCCTAAAACTGTTCCATTGAGTGGATTACTTTGTGACGTGCTATCAACTAAACAGCCCCCCACATACTTCCTTATAATTATTATAATTTTTTTTATTTAGTTTGATCGTATTACCGGATCTTGACCACACACACGAAGGAAATCCAATGCTAATTTCTGTGTAAGCTACACTGGTAGCAGAATTTACCAGAGATGCAGGACATCCAAGTAGTTGCTCATAAACTGACTGCCTAACAAATCTTATACTACCATAATCATTACGAAGTTGAAAATCAGGGATGTCTCCCATCAAAATACACTGCCCAAAATTTATGTAATTCAATTTAAGCTATAACTGCGTAAAATCCAATAAATAAATCTGTAAAATAGTTATGTTTATTGTAATTAAAAATGTTCTTTCAAGTGCAAATATAAGGTTCTGATGTTTGGCATTCCTACATTGAAACTGCTACCAGCATAGCTTTTTCTTATTAAACCTCCCAATGAGATGAGTTTTTTTTACAAACGGGAACAAACGCAGCTGCTCTTCAGGCAGGTGGATAGCCGTCAGTCGAGAAAATCAAAGATCTCTGCGCATTACCTGTAAAGAAATGGGCGACCTCTTCCTTGGAGCATCCAAACGGAAGTCCTCGCAACCGTATGACAGCGTCATTGTTAGGGACGACCTGGTTTGGACCGCTGCGCTTCACCACCCAGTCCATCTCGCTCTTCTTTGACCTGAACACTGTCAACACAAGACGCGCAATTAGAAAACATCAAATTAACACAAACTGTTGACCACAAGTAGTCAAGTCACTCACGTATTGACAACCAACGTTAATAAGGGTCCCTCTTGCTTCAACATTTCAATTTGGAATGCTTATTACTAGTAGTTTACCCAAAGTAACACAACAATGACAAATCCATCTAGTTCAACAAACAAAAGTTATACAACACAACAATAATACTGCAACACTCCTTTACATTTTGTAAATGATTCTAGGACACTGTTCATTTTATCACTTTTATGAGGTAATGTAACTGAACCCAACCTTTGCAGCAAGACAAGAATGCATGAATTAACATAAACTTTCTCGAAAACTAAAAAATCTGATCCTCTGTTATCACAATAAATAAGTCTAAACAATAAATATTTTTCTACAAGAGTCAAACTGAAGATCAGTCACTAGAAAAACTACCGGTCGTATGAGGCATACCTTCTATGTATCGCTTGCCCATGTGTTCTTTGTCGCGTGTGCATGCCTTGTGTACATCTTCCTCTGATGCTAGTTCGATGTAGGCCTCCCCACTAGGCCTCCCATCTCTCACAAAAGTGAAGTGGATGCCACCACTGCCACCAACAATATTCACTCCTGCAAGATGACCAATCCAGTGATGTATATTCACTTACGAGATATAATAGCACTCTGTTAACCAAAATGTTTCTATGTTTATTTCTCATGAAAAATTACATTTACACTTTTTGTTTAGATTCAGCTTGAAACAGGACCTTTGAAGATAACTGAGAGATTGGGACAGTTAAAAAAAGTGAAAGTATCTGACCTGGTCCTCATCCCAAAATGGACTTTGCTAACAACATTGACACACAGCATCATTAGCTCTATAACTGATAATTCAACTTAAGTTCAAAGTACCTTCCAGGAAATTCTTAACCTCTTCATGGCTAGCAGACCACGGCAGGCCCCTCACACGAACAACAAATCCTTCGTCTTCGTCACCCATTAAGCCACAGTCAGCCTGAAAGAAAGCATGACATACACTGTTTTTCTCTCTGTCAAAAAGTGACATGTAATTAGTACCTTGTTTTGTGTGAATACTAGTTGGACTGGGAACATTCCTTCAAAATTTTCATTTCAAATAAATAAACATTACCAATATTTATTTTATATCTAAAAGGTACAACTATCAATGATACTATATAATTTATGATCATGACAAGAGTTTTAACCTGCTGCACTTAGAGTTGCTTAGTTCCTAAATAGTTTTACTTCAACAGTTGTGTTTGGTCTACCAGCATACAATACAAAGTTTCTGATGCAGCCAGCTTCGTCAACTTGTATCACACCCGTGCAGCTACAATGCACCACATTTTTCTTCCAAGATCAGCACAAACCTTCATGGTTCTCAAAACAGTGTCATCAATTTACCTGATGATTCTTTTTCCATGGATGCTCACAAATGATAACAGAAGACAAAACATACATATTTGGTGTTGCATATCAGTGACATAATATTTGTTTGTTGCCATGTTGACTGATATAGTCATTGTTCCTGACCTGATCCATTTTGGTTGATCCGCTTAAGACTCTCCAATGTCCTTGATTTGTTTGAGCTTGAAAGTAGTTCGCACTAGAAATTCAACATACAGTGATGCATTTGTTTATATAATGGTTGGTTCACATGCCTGTAGGAAAAATAGGTTCCAACTTGAATGCTTGTATCCTAAATTAAGTGTATAAAATAGTTTATTATATTCAAATAAAATTTTGATCTGTAATATAACTGCTAAACATTTTTGTGGATTAATAATAACAAATCTTCTTCTTCCAAATACCGCCTAGCTTCAACATGCTGAAGATACAGGCGGGCAAACAGGAAAAATCAGAAATATATATAACATGACATGAGCAGGGAGGACAGAGAGAAGGAGCGACTACTGCAGAAAGAGGCAAGAGAAAAAACACAGCAGGAGCAGACTTCAAATTTTGTGTACATAGTAAGAGGTCGACCAGGAGAAAGACAAATAATCAAGGTAAAAAAAAGGAGCGAAATGAACAACCCAACTCAGGCACAAGTGTAGGGGAAATAATTGTGTGGTATTCTAATGCAGATGTATTAACAAAAGACAAACTAACAGAACTTAAATGTAGAATAAATAACAACTCCACTCCACCCCATATTATAGCTATATCAGAGGTAAAACCTAAACACTTTAAGAGAAAACTTACACTACAGGAATACAATCTGGAAGGCTATTCTATGGAAACCATAAATATGAATGAAAATAAAGGTAGAGGGATGATGCTATTTATCCACAATTCGCTACCGTTTCAAGCGCACCATTTTGAAGTTGATTTTAACGAGGCACTGTTTTGCACCTTGAAACTGAAGGGGAAGGAAACACTTCTTGTAGGTTCATTTTATAGAAGCCCCAACAGCACTACTGAAAACAATGATAACCTAAATGAGCTACTAGAGAAAATAAGTGAAAAAAAAAATTCACACGTCCTTCTACTTGGAGACTTCAATTACCCAAAGATTGATTGGAAAATAATGTGTACGTCGGTTCCAAGTATAGAAGACAAAGAGTTTAAATTTATCGAAAAGCTTCGAGATTGTTATCTCATCCAACATATAACTGAACCCACTAGAGGTAGAGGGACAACAGAGCCATCACTTCTTGACTTAGTAATCACCAGTGAGGATTCCGAAATTGTGTCTATTGATACAGCCTCAGCACTAGGGAAAAGTGACCACTCCATAATCAAAGTGATTCTTAACTGCACACCAATACATGAGCCGATCAGAAAAACTGTTTATAAATACGATAAGGGAGACTACCCCAAAATGGAGGACATGTTAAGCATTGATTGGGATGCCGAATTTTTAGAACATGAGGGTGATGTGCAAGCACAATGGGACATTTTTACAATGAAACATAGAGAAGCTGTAGAAAGGTGTATACCTAAAAAGGTGATGTCAGAAAGAACAAAAAAATACCCGGTACCACTAAATGTAAAATTAAGAGCTAAAATCAGAAGAAAAAATAGACTGTGGAAGAAATATCTTCTAACTAGAGATGTCCAAGCTTACCAGGAATACTGCAGATTACGCAATCAGGTTAGGAGGTTAACAAGAAAGGCACAAAAAATATATGAAAAAAGTATTATTAGCCAAATAAAAGAGAATCCTAAGAAATTTTGGCAATACGCCCAGGCAAAAATGAAGACAAGAACGGGTATACCCAACTTAATAAAAAGTGATTTGAAAGATGACTTAACAAACTCAGACTCGGAAAAAGCAGAGCTATTGGCTGATTATTTCTCTTCAGTATTTACAATTGAACCACAAGAGAAAACTCCTGAGGAACCTATAAGATGTTATAATACAGTTGAAACGTGTACTATTAACCCATCAGTAGTGGCAGCAAAACTAAAAAAACTAAAAACATTTAAATCACCTGGACCTGATGGCATACACCCCAGGGTCTTAAATGAATTAGCAGACTGCATCAGTATTCCATTATCAATTATTTTTAACACATCTCTAACAACAGGCAAACTACCCAAAGAATGGAAACAGGCTAACATATCTCCAATCCATAAGAAAGGAAGTAAAACATTACCTCAAAATTACCGACCAGTCAGTATAACAAGTGTAGTGGGTAAGATAATGGAAGAAATAATTAGAGACACCATCACTGTACATATGAAAGAAAATGAGCTATTGAGTAAATGTCAGTTTGGTTTTGTAAAGGGCCGCTCAACAGTACTTCAACTATTAAAGGTATTAGATATATGGACTGAAACGCTGGACAATGGAGGCTGTATTGATGTAATATATTGTGATTTTATGAAAGCATTTGACAAGGTCCCACATTCAAAACTTATAAACAAAATCCAGAGCTATGGAATAAAGGGAAACCTAATTAACTGGATCATAGATCTACTTTCACATAGAAAGCAACGAATACGAATTAACAACATATTTTCTAACTGGCAAGAAGTGATCAGTGGAATACCACAAGGATCTGTGATCGGCCCCCTTCTTTTTGTTATCTTCATAAATGATCTACCTGATGTTATAAAAAACTCTCATATTTTCCTATTTGCAGATGATATGAAACTTTTTAACCCTATTTATAATGAAGATAACTGCAACATCCTACAAAAGGATCTCACCTCAGCGGAGAAATGGTCAGAAACATCACTACTGAAATTTCATCCTGATAAATGTTGTAACATGCGAATTGGACGTTCCTCCATAAGAAATGATGGATACACAATGGGTAAAGATCAGAAAACAATTAATAAAGCAGAAACAGTAAAGGATATTGGAGTAACTTTTGACTCATCACTTAACTTCGAGGCACATGTCAGAAAAAATTAATAAAGCCAATTCTATGATGGGGATAATTCGACGCACTTTTGAATATCTAGATGATAAGTGTTTTTCTACTGTTTTTAAGTCTCTTGTCCGACCACATATCGAGTATGCAAACCAGGTATGGAGTCCATATTTAATGAAACACATAACAGCACTTGAAAATGTTCAGCGTCGAGCAACTAAATTAATTCCTGGATATAAGGAACTGGATTATAAAGAACGTCTAATAAGATTAAAGCTACCAACTCTTTCATACCGTCGACTTAGGGGAGACATGATAGAAATTTACAAAATATTAACTGGGAAATATGATTCTACTGTTACATCAAATTTTGTTACATTAAGGGATAATGATTCAATAACGAGAGGGCACAACCTAAAAATATTTAAAGAAAGATGCCGATTGAACATCCGAAAAAATTCATTTGTATACCGATCTACTGATGTATGGAATAGTCTGCCACAGTCTGTGGTAGATGCTCCATCAGTCCAATCATTTGAAGGTAGACTTGATAAACTATGGAAAAATCATCCTATAAAAAATGATTTTACGGCACCACCTCAACTATGGACTGTGTCACCTTTAGACGCATGCGCACAGTCTCAAATCAATGATCAAGACAGAGCTGGCACAAGAGGCAGAAATGCCTAATTCAGCCAGAAAAGGACCTGTAAGAACCTGTAAGAATATATTTTTTTCGTTTTGGGTGCATTGCAATGTATCAGAACCATAATTTGTGCATGTAATAGTAATGCGTGCAAAAGAACTAGTTATATCTAAAGGGTGGAATAATGGAAAGTCTGGATATTGCGCTTAAAGAATCAAGGCTGTTTTTATTTACAATATGCTGAGGGAGGGAGTTCCAAAGTCGAATGGTATTTGGGAAAAAAGAATACAAGTGGTAGTTACATCTGGAGTGAGGGATAAGGTAAGACAAGGAATGTTGCTTTCTAGTGACTGTGTTTAAATCGCTTGAATGGTTTTGTAGTCCATAGATTACAACATTTTGGGATCTACGCTTCTTTTATTAAGTTAACATGTTAACCGTATGAGTGTATGACCTGGATAATAGATTCTTACAAGACGACGTAGGTGCTACTTTCGTTTTGTCAGCTGCTTGGAAATACCGAACGTCCGAAGGCCTAATCATTATGATTATCTACCCATTCTTGGCGTACGTAACATTTTATAGCCAATGTGGGGGTTAGGTTTAATATCTATCAATGATTGTTTTGCTTCAGTATTCAATAAAACGTAGATTGCGCAGTTTGTACCAACGAAACATTAAGCAAAAAAACAGAAACGGGGAAGCTAGATTGGCGGCCATTTGTAATGCTGAAAATCAAACAGCACGCGCCACTTTGTTTCGACGCGTTTATTACAAAGAAAACCAACTTAGATATGCAATTAAAATGCTGCTGAAAGAACAATGAAACATAATGTTTTATGTTCGAGTCTCATTGCTAAATTGTGCTCACTTACTCACCATGCGATTAAAAAAGCCGTAAATTGTGAAACTTCCCTCGCTTCCTCGCAAGTTGGAAACACACAATATGGCGATGTGGGCGGAAAAGAACGAACATTCACGAACGTAAATGAAATGGATATTTAGTAGACAATTCCATATATACACATATGATGGAATTTATGCTTCACAATAATGTAACAATATTATAAAATGTATGATAAAATAAATAATTCCAACTATTCAAACGGGAAGAATAAAATCACTTCCGGGGTCATGACACCAAAAACATTCTTGCGTTATTACATTGCCGTATGGGGACGGATTTCCTACGAAATCTGAACCAATCTTTAATAAATGTTATATTGTGAAGGCAGCGAATAAGTTTTATGACAATATATTCACCATCAGTTGGACTATTTTCTCGCCGCGTGGTACATTAAGGGAATAATGAGCTTCCTTTTGTAAGTAGTCTTCCTATAATTATTCGCTTCTAAAATGTAAACACAGACTGTCATTGAAAACGACGGTGCTGTCAAATGAACAGTATCCGGTCACTTTTCAGTGACACGTTCGCTACATTTTGTATATAAATATGTGGTAAATTTGTGCTAATTATTATCAATTGTTGATTCAGCGTATTACTGAAATAGGAAAGTGTTTGTATTATAAACAAATTCTCAGTATGAGTGTCTTGGACTTCAACTTGATGATGATGAGAGTGACTGACTATCAACTCAAATCTCAATCATGCCTTTCATGGTCTTGTAGCTGTATGCCTACATATATGTATGTGGACCCATAATTTCTATCAGTTTTGCCAGGTGAGTTTTGTATGTGACCTTGCCCATTGGAATGGTTTGTAGAGTTAGACTTTCGAAGTTCGTTCTGAAGCTTGGGAGGCGCAACATTTCAAAACTACTCTAGCCACAACATTTGCTGTTGTTTATATTATCAACATTATAAAGATAGTTATAACATCTAAAAGCATTCAGATACGTTACTAATATTGTAAATAAAGTTCAAGAAACCTTTCCGAATTTAGTATGTACTCCTGTGGAGCTTTTGGTGTATTATTGATACCTTCGTCAGCATTGTACTGCTGGTTATACTCGGTCATAATGTGTCCCTGTTGTTGGTCGTTATATGACAGCAATTCCATGAAAATTGTAGGAAGGTTTTATGCTAGTCACCTCCCTCTGATTTTGATTGCCTCACTGATTTTTCTTTCCCAGCAATTGTTATTCTTCTTCCCCAACAGTTCTCTCTTGCGAGCATTGCTTCTTTGGTCATGATGTTGTGGCCTTCATTCACTCTGCATGAAATGGCACCTCATATTTTATTTTAGCAGACTGACACCATGATAAAAAAATTGCATTTAACATTGCATTTTCTCTTCTTATATAGTTATAGTAGCAAGCTTAAATTTTGTAAACAACTATATATGCAGTATATTACTATAAGAGCTTCGGAAATTCTGCGTGATATCCTGTTGAAACATGGTCTTGTAAAGGCCCATTTTATCAGTACTACCAGATGCACTGCACATGTGGCTATCATGTGATGTTGTACCAGGTCAGTACTTTGTTGATGACGGTGTAGGTGTCCTCCACTCACCACTGTTCGGCTCTGTGATACTCCAGCGTGGGTTGTAGTTACAAGCAGTGTGTATAAATGTATAACCTATGACCATGTATATAATAATTATATTAATTTTGTGGTTAGTGGTTACGTTATTCATTTTGTCAGCCCTTTTCAGGACATATTACTAAAGTAAATCATCCTTTCTATGAGTTCCTTTTAGTCCTAATTAGACAGGGTCACAGGACCAGCATTAATTATATGATTTCTGGGCCACAAGGGATATGATTCACAAGGGATACAAAGTCTCCAGTTATGACACCCGATCCTAATTGTTGTCTTTCATTTTCAACAGTTGTTTGTCTGGTTGTTTTGTGACGTCCTGCTTTCTTCTGGCAGATACATCAATTAACTGAGTGCAGTCTCACCTTAGTAAATAAAATGTTTTTTCAACTATCTGATATAGGTTTTTATAGAGAACCATCCACCCATCATTTGGGTGGGTAAAAATGGATAGAAATTGGGTAGATATGCCACTAGATATTTGGTAGGTGGGTACAAAAATTGAAGAGAACAAAATAAACTTTAGCAATAGCAATCAAAAACATTGTCAGTTATGCCTTGAAAATGGGGGTAAATGCCTAAATGGGTGTCACATGTGTGTTTGTAATTTCTGGTCATCTCAATTGGCTTGTAGTGGTATGTACTATGTATATGAGTTAACATCCATGTGTCCACCAAAAATCTGTGTGACGGGCAATTTTTTTATTTTGTATAAAACCCTGGATGGATAGAGTTAATTTTGGATGGATAAAACTGAGAACAGATGGGTAATGGACAGGTAAAAAAATGAAGAGCAAAAGAAGCTTGTTACATGTTGTCAATTATGCTTTGAAACTTGAGGTGTCACTAATATGTATGGATTATGGTATATTATTTACTGGATTATTATGTACATGTTTGGACTGGCTTTGATGTATGCAAGTTCACAGACATATGTTTACCAGGAAGTTTTTGGGCTGGCAAAGATGTTATCCTCAGGGCTCAGTTGGGTCAAAATAGTGGTAGTCTAGTAGTCCAAGGACTACCAGAAATTCAGTTGGACTACCAAACATGATGACAACAGTAGTCCGATGAACTACCACAACATTTTGGAATATTTGTCAAATTTTGTGTTTGTCATGTTATTTTGCTTAAATCTGGGCCATATGACTACCAGATATATATGAGGACTACCAGAGTTGCCAACTATGTAGTCTTGCAGATTACCAGAAATTGTGGAGTTATTTCTACCACTGATCCTGCATAAAGGCATACTTTCTGCATGTTGTGCTTGCTGCCTAGCAGAAATAAAACAACCAGATCTCTGGTTGGTGGCCTAGAAATGTTTGAGCTGAGAGTAAATGTTGACATTTTTCTACACCAGTGGCAGTCGCAGCAACAAGACATTCAAGCCCAAGAAGAACATCCCCGAAGGCACGCACCAGTATGACTTGATGAAGCATGCTGCCGCGACGCTCGGCAGCGGCAACCTGCGCCTGGCAGTGATGCTACCAGAGGGGGAGGACCTCAACGAATGGGTCGCCGTCAACAGTGAGTCACACAGAACTAACCACCTATTTATTAATATGCCATTATTGGGCATTGGAAATTAAGCACACCTCCAGACACCATTGTCTTTGAGGTGGTTATGGCTAATTCCAGCGTTACTGGTGTGGCATTTGTCACAAAAATCTACATTTTGGCTTCAGTATCTGGAATAATATTTTTATCGTATTCTTTTTGATAATGCATGGTGTTAATATGATGTCTTAGGTACAACACTGAACATTATTTGAAATTGAAGATTAATAAGTGATAACTTTATAGGGTGTTGAAAAACCGTTACGGGTGTGGCATGCAGCGGAACCTATTTTGACCCCACCTATGCTCTTTTGTAAACCTCTGCTCTGTTAATGATGATAGAATTTTATTATATTTTGTATAAATTAGTTGAATATCAGTTGTATTGTATTTAATGTACAAGCAGTTTTATTCATAATGTGAACAATAAAGCAGCCATCTTGAATTAGCTGCTGTTACGGGTGTTGCATAAGTGTTATGGGCGTGGCATCGTGCAAATTGTACAAGGAATAGTGTTTGTATTAGGCCTGCATTTATCTGAAAACTGTCCAATATATTATAGTTAATAAATCACACAGCAAATCAGTTTAAACAAGTTTAATTTTAATTTTATTAATAATTTTTTTATTAAAATATACAACTAATTGGGATAATAATTATGGCTTTGAACCAAAATAAAATTCAAAATTAACTAATATTAAATTACTTGTAGGTTGTAACAACAGTAGGCCTATGTACAGCATAAAATGCATAATAATTATCAATCTATGAAACTGTAAATTACATAATGTCATTTTGATGATACACTGATTACACATTGTAGGTCTACTCAATTAGATATCAGTTCCTTAATTAGATATCAATTTCTCCGAAATCGTATCTGTCGCGATTATCTAATGAAGGCTGCGCCAGTACTCTCAGAATGTCAACTTTGTCCACCATCCATTCTTTCTCATCCACGATGGAGAACTTCCGCCCACTCCTGTTTAGGTAGACGGATGTTTCGTCACCTGAAGTCATGGTGACAAGTGCAACATAGTTGCGCTCGGATCCGGCCTTCACTCAGTTAACGCACACCACTACAAAGTTGCCTTTATGGATGGAATCCGATGCAGACAGAACACTGGTAGTGTCTGTGCTACTTGGTGTCAAAGTGGTGTTAGAAGTGGTGCAGAAGTTGCTAATCGATGTGGTGACATGTTTTGATGCCAGAGGTAACTGTGCAGTCTTCCTTCGGGAGAAGGCACTCTGATGGAGCTTCGCATGTAAGTATGTTGATAGTGCCGCAAGATGCACGATAAGCAGCAACGAATGTCGGCACATCTGTCACTATTGCACGCCGACAGCGGACCATGTCTCTCACGGCTCGCTTCACGGTGCCACCTACTCCATCGACGGGACGGGATGTTTTTCGGACCCTTCCACACACATGCGGTAAACACCGTAAGTTGTTTCTGATTCCAGTGCGCAGACTAAACCTCATCTTGGAAGACACAAGTATAGTTCTCAGCGAAGTCAATTTGTACTACACATTTTGCTGCAGAGCTTTCTTCGATGTGCTGCTGGTATGCCACCTCCTGACACCTTTTCACATACACATGGCGTAG